>JANHMN010000002.1:187878782-187910628 GCA_030674055.1 Rhabdomys pumilio | reverse complement strand
TCTCTCTCTCTCTCTCTCTCTCTCTCTCTCTCTCTCTCTCTCTCTCTTTCTCTCTCTCTCCCTCCCCTCCCCCTCTCTCTTTCGCTCTCTCTCTTCCCCAACCCACCTTTTTGTACTTTCCATCTAATAAACTATGTGAAGATTATATCTATTGTTTGTTGGTGTACTTTTTGGGCTACTTTATTGTGTTCTATTATCTACCACCCTTCTAATCCTTATTTCATCCCAATGCCTTCCAACCACTCCCCCAACACTAGGCAGGAGAGAAAAAAGGTTAGAGGGAAAGTGGGATGTAGACTCTTTTAGACTATGTACTGTTGATTAGGGTGACAAGTTCCCTGGGGCCATCTCTTGTCATTAGGATATCTCCAAACAGCAATCCAGCAATAGCAAACACAGCAGTAAAGGGCCAGCAGCAGAGGGGGAAGCAACAGGGGAGCAGCAGCCACCACAGCCCCTCTGGGTGCTTTCGCATTTATACCTTCTCAAGATTCCCCAAAATTCCACACATAAACTATCTGTAGCTGGAAAAATTCCCGTATCTTCTAGAGCATAAGACAATCATAGTGGCCATGGTTAGTGGATATGGAAGCAGTCCCATGTCCCACACTTGAGATTAAAACAAAAACATATTCATCTAACATAACTAGGTTTTTAAAGAAACCAAAATTCTTACTACAGTCTTTAGCTTTCTTTCACATAGGGAATTTACACTTACACTAAAATAAATAACTACATTTACTTTATGGATTGATGTATCCCAAACACCCAATAAAAATGTCCCATAAAAATTAACTTCCCTCTGAATACTTACAAGATGTTTTGAATAGTTACAAATCTCAATATTTATACCCTCTCTAACCCATGTACATCTAGTTAGCTACATTCCTAGTGAATGTATTTATACTAGCTTTAGTTTTCCATTCTTTATTCCTTTAGGACATTCTTATAAGAATTCTACAAACTTACATTTTTGTTTTCAATGGTTTTCTCTCACCACTCTTTTTCAAACCCCAACATCATGTAATTGGATTAGCCTATTCCATATGTAACCCTACACAGTAGCTTCTGTTATGTTATCTTTGCATGTTACAATGTAGTCTACACTGGTGACAATATTTAGGCATCATCTATGTTGTGAGTTCAAGGTGATTACTGGAGGGTTACAAATATTTTTCTAAGAAGAGTTCTGGTGCTATTCTGAAGCCACTTGGTAGAAATGGCGTTCATAGGTTAGCTGATGATGTTATGTTATCCTTGGTCTCACCTTCAGAAGCTCATTCATTTAATATATTGCATTTCTTTAATACTTTTATTAGGATAAAAGCTTTCTAGCAATCCCCCTTAAAATATTTTTGTTGGACTTCCCTCTTTCCACTCAATGACTCATGGCTCCTTCTTATCATCTTATAAATATACAAATTAATCTAAATTCTATACTGATCACTTACTAGACCTCATGATCTCAGCAATTTAAACATGAATGCATTCATTAACCAGAATCCAAGCTCTAGTCAGTGAGTTTTCTTGTTTTCCCTACATGCCTTGCTCTGTTCTACCCAAGATTCATTCCATGCATTTGAGTCTCTATTGGAAATGACTTTTCTCTTTTCCTCTGCCAAAGGCTTCCTTAATCTTTCTGAAAAATTGAAGAAGCTTTCTACAATGAACCAGACTGGAAAGCTCCGACTTGTACTCTTTTCTTCCTTAGGCTCCCGTGTTCTGTCTTGCTGGATCATAGTAGTGGGTATGGATTAATACAAAGCACGTGTTGAATGTTCTTTTCTTCCTAGCAGCAGAATATAAGTTTATCATATTAAAAAAAAATCCCAAAACAGTCCACACTGAAGACAAGCTGAGAAAGAATGCTTTGAGCTGTGTCAACAAACCCCATAATGGAGCTCAGTACCTCAGTGAGTGTGTGACAGGGCTGGCAGTGTCCAAACTTCAGGACAGGTGCCTGGACTCTGTGATGGCTGTTAGTTAAAACAAGCTCTTATCTAACAATATCCTGTTTTCAGAAACACTCAGTGAAGGCTGATTTTGGAAGAATCATGGAAAATATCCCACTGCAAATAATTAGAGCTCAGGTGTCTAAGTGTTTGAAACATTTGCTACTTTCTCATATGCCATCCAAACCCTTTTCAAATCCGACAAAGGTACTTATCCTCTCCATGCAGTTAAGTACTGTGCTACCTTGTAGCTATAAATGGGGGCAGCTGTGGAGTTCAAGATGACAAAGACCAGGCTGACCATAATTTTAGAATCTGAAAACTGGTAGTGCTTTGTGACTGTTTCCTTCCAAGGGGGCTCTCTAAATCTTTTCTGAACTGTCTCCGTTTACTAGAAACATCCTTCCCAACCCTATCAAAATAGCTGTTACAGATCTGAGTCCTTCAGGAGTCATTCAAGACGGTCAAATAACCTGAAATAGCACAGCCATGATTCAGAGTCAAGGAATTGATAGTAAAATGTTCCTAGAGAGATGGCGAGTTTAACAGAGGAAAAAGCCTCATTTGTAGATAATTTCACTTAGTTGATACAGATACAACATAATAGCATGAATGAAGGGTGATGCAAAGAGCTCAGAGATGTAGTCTGAAGAATTTAAGAGGAACTTTCTGGTAGAAGTGATATTGAAACTGAGACTTCACATGTAAGTTGGGGCTGACTGGATGAAAGACCATAGCAGGATGAGGGCAAATGAATGCTGGCAATTATGCTTTCCTTAGCAAAAGGCAATGCGAATCAAGGAATACCATTTCTTTCCGAATCTTAGCGTGACTGTTGAGGTAAAGTGTACCTGAGAAGAAATAAATCGGGTGAAAATGATTGAGATAAAACTTTAGGTGTTCAGAGGAAGAAGCAAGAAGGTAGAAATTAGGCAAAGATGTCACAATTGTTATGACAAGTTAATTTGAAACAAAGGAAGAATTTCTTTCTGGAAAAGATATGTGTAGGTTAATATGAGCCCAGGAATAGAACTGAGAAATCTCAAAGCAGCGTTGAAATTGAAATGTTGGGGTCTGGAGGGGAGAACCTGTTCGTTGTCAAGGACTTGTTATGTGAACATGATAACTGGAATTCAATCCTTAGCATCATGTAAAGAGACAAATATGATGCTTCATATTTATAACACCAGTCCTGAGGTGTCAGTGACAGTCAAATCCCTGGGACTCAGTGACTACTTGGCCTAGCCCAATAAGCCATCTCCATTCAAAGGAAAATCCTGCCTCAAAATCAAGGTAGATGACTTCTAAGAAAAGACATTAGAGTTGACCTGTGGCATCTACATACACACATAACCCTTTTTATGCACAGCTGGAATAAATAAAATTAAACAAAGAGATTGAAATGTAAGATATTCCCAGAATCATGAAAAATATATTCCATTGACTGGGCTGGTCAGAACTTTTGACTGTCTGAGAAGGGGGACTGAACTTTCTCATGCAAACACCAAGAGGCAGATGTTATTGGATGGGATGGAGGTGGGGAAGTTGTTGGGCATTATGGAGGAGAATAACAAAAGCATAGTTGGATAGGAAAACAATGAATAGAAGACATGAATTAATACACTCAGATCTGGATTGCAGGGAGCTTATGTCTATTTTTGGATACATTTTAATTTGAGGGGAGGGCCTCAGTTTTATTACTCAAGCTGTCACTTCACCTGCCACACTGAGATTATTCAGTTAGCAATAAGAGAAGCACAATGTGCTCTCACACGCGTGAGTCAGCCACCCTTGTATATTCATTAGTTCTGTGCTCTGGATATGGTGGAGGATATCATCTGAAAGCCCACGAGTGAGGAGTACGGTCCCCACAGTATCAGTGTTGAGGTGATGGAATCTTTGGGTGCTATAGGTTTAAGGGGTGATTCATCATGGGAACTGGCCAGGCCACGGCAATATAGTGATGTGAAAACAGATTAATGCTGGTTTCCCCAGTTGTGCATGGAGCACTTAATTTGGATAACCAAAGTAAAGTATTAGCATGGGGCAGTCTGCCTGCCTGCCATTGATTGGCCTGCAGACTGGGGACCAGGGTTCTAATTGGGTTAGCAAAACCTGGGGAAGATACTCATAATGTTTGAGCCCAAGTCCAACCAGAGATTGTTCATGCTTTAAAATATGCAGAAAAGTAGATACATTCATCATCCTCTTTGCTGTCTGTTGCTTTAATCTTTTGCCATAACTCTTATAGGCTGGTTATGGTCTCACCTCCTTTCCTAATTCCCCGTGCAACCAACATGATGCTTATGGCTCTTGACTTTCACTAGACACATTCTACAATTCTGTCATGAAAGCCCAACATATCCCTTCCATCCTGGAAGCATCTTCTATTTTAATATTTCTGGGACATAAAGATGAACCATATGCCCAAGAACTTTAAACTCTGTGAGTACCCTTTCTTGACACTTCCAAGAAGTTAATTGTCTGTTTGCCTTCCTGTAATTACCTTAATTGCATGCCATTAGTGGCCACTAATAAATGCAAGTATGCTTGATTCTCATAAGCCTATGTTTGCAACCCATCTGCAGAGCTCTGTCAAGGCCTTCACATGTGGTCAAAATTGAAAGCAAGGCAAACAAGCATATTCACATTTAACCTTTGGGGCTAAAGGGAGAAGGGAAGATAATTTATGAATGGGGTAATTGTTTCCTTGCTTCTGATGCTGACCGGCATGCTCTCCATAGCAGCTCCATGTATATGCTGTGTGCTCATTTATATGACAGCAAAAGTTAAAAGGGGTTGAAGAATAAAGGCTGCCTAATTGCTGCTATTATCGCAACTCAAAGAGGGAATTGCTGGGTGATATTATGAGGATCGAAAAACCATTGAAATTTTTATTGATGGAACACTTTTGCTCTAACTTCCAGCCACAGAAAATGAAGGTCATAATTTCAGGTTTTATGGGCACATGACTGGGCATTTACATGGAAAGGGCTGAGGTATGAGGAGACTAAGCCATATCCCTCAGGCGTAGTTTCCTAGATCATATTGAAATAGCAGCTACAGACCAGTTTATCCGGTATTGTCTTTTGGTAAGCTTTACTAATGGAATCACCCATAAGCTGGAGAAAATGAAATATATAATAATGGCTTGTCACTGTGTCACTCAGACAGAACTATGACAGAAAAAAAAAAGCATTGGCAAAACACAAATTCTATGTCTGTTAATTCTTTGGGAACCTTGAGTGTGATATTGTTATTTATCCAAACATTATTAAATACAGAGAAGCAGCCCCCGGTAGGCTGTTGATAATCAGTGGATCATCTTATACCCATTAACATATGAGCAGTACAACACAGTATATACGTGTATGGTGTTTTTAAAGAATAAAGAAAAATATATTTAAAAATCATCAAACTTACTTAAGTTTATTTCTTACAATAGATATATGCTTTCCTCTAAATATGCGATGATGACTTAATCTCTAATGCCTGGAATCTGTGCTGAGTCTCCCTACTCCCAACCCGAGAAGAACCTGGGTTATTTTAGTTCATTCTAAACCATTCCTTACTGTGCATTCACAACACGTACCACTCAAACGGCAGCTGGCCAGGGTTGGGCATGCAGGTCCTGTGTCATTATGGAAGAGGGTTTGTTCTTAGGTCTCTAAAATGAACAGCCCCATCTAGATGCAGCTGAGAACCTAGAATCAACAAGTGCCTGTGTGCCTCCTTCCCTGCTGTATGCAAGATGTCGCCACTGAACCCATAATGTAATTTAAATGCAGCTTCTGGTATAAATGCATTCAAAACATAATTTTCAAAGGAAAAACAAAAGCAAATCCTATCTAATTTTACCGATGAAAAGGATATATATGTCTGATAATTTGGAGTTTGTTAATTGGGCCAGCCATTTTTGGCCAAATCAATGAATGTTTATGTGACAGTTTGAAATGTCACTGTTGACCAGTGTTGTTCTCACCCTGTTAGCCTTCAACCACACTGTGGCATCCATTTTCAAGACCAAGTATTAGTCGCCTTTTTGTTTTTTCAAGTATCAATATATTCTTGGATGAAAGATAAATCTGTACTTACAGATTGGACCTACATCAAGCCCTCTGAGTAAAGGAGGGTTGATGAAGTGATTGGATCCAAGTCAGAAAATGTTAACAAACAGAATGAAAGGCCATGGCATGTAGGAGGGGTCATGGGAAGCGGACACTGTGAAGCCAGTCGGACATCATGCTTTGGGTCTTGTAGCTCCGATAGAAAGGCCATCTTTTCTTACCTCTATTACTAGTATTTGTTTCTAAAACAATTTCAGGATTTTACTGGTGGAGACAGAAACACAAGAGAGGAAACTGAGTCACAGTGTGAGATGAAATAAACTCTTCGCAATTCTAAGCTGGTGCTAAGTTCCAACATTCACTGTGTCTATCTGAACCTGAAAAACAATATAAACTAAATCAAACACAGTAAGGTCATCTATCTTCCTTCCGCAAGTAAAGGTTTACTTCCTAAGACTCTGAAGGCTGTTTGGATTTCTTCTTAAGTGAAATCTAAAAATTAATCAGTCGAAGCCTCTCCTGACCAGAGAATAACTTTTTCTGTTTATTTCCCTGTCAATTTTTTTCCCATAAAACCTATGTTTTAATAAATTACTATCATCAAGAGTAGGGTTAATAAGTGAAGGGATGGATTCATGAACCAAATACCAACATGCCCAGTACAGTCACCTGCTGACTCCCTGTCTGTCTTCAGGCTGTCTCACTCCTTTCTGAGACAGACCCATGTTTTCTTCAAGGTTTGGGAGAGGTCACCTTGTGTGAGCCACATGTTTCCCCAGCATGGCCAGGAGAATTCATTCTGTTCAAACCCTCTACCTGCATTGTCATGAACATCTAGAAGAGAGGGCAGTATTTCTAAAAGGGGTTCTGTCTTAGATCTGCCAAGCCTACTTCATAAATAAGCAATGAATGAAAGAATGGGGGCCACATGCTATGTTGAAAGCATAATGAATTAGAAGTATCAGTATCATGTTTAGAAGGGAGGAAACTGAAGGACGAGTAACCTAATCCATAATCCCAAACTCTGATGGTAGAAATACTTTTCTAATTCGTTGACAGAAACAGACTTAAAAAACATGAGCCAATTTAGCATGACCTGGGATGCTTTCAACGTCCTGTCTTCCAGCTTTAGTTCAGGACTGAACTCTGTATTCCTCCTGACCAGGAATCACAGGCTTTCTTGCAGTGATTTAAATCAATAAACACTTGCTGAATTCAGGAATAAGAACGGAGTTCTGGAGACTGGCTGGTGTTGAGGTTGCCTGCATAAACATACAGGCAGCCAGCAAAGGAAGTGATCACGAGATACAGGACAGTCAAACATACAAGTCAGATATGCTATCAGGACTCTCTGGACAGAGTGCTAGCATTTGACCGGTCTTTAGGATGTTCTGTGATAGGTTTAGCTGCTCCAAGATCTATACTTCCTCACTAGAAAAGTGAGAATAATGCTTTCCAGGGCTGTTATACAATGTGCCTGTGTTTGGCTATTTTGTTTCTTGACCAACAAAAGGATTCTGCTTCACAAAAGTCCACAGCGATAGGGATTTCCCCATCCGGAAGCTATGTCACCTAGAACATATGTCTACTAGACACATGCCAGAAGAATGCACTAGAAAGGAAGGGTCCCATGGGTCACTTTCATTCAAAGATCATTTCCTATAATTCATCATTGTACCCTACATAATTATAAAGGGATCCTGCATCAGAAAGGCAGATAGACCATTTGCGAGTGCCGTTTTCTTGGCCTCTGTATTTCATTAAGCATTAAGAAAACAAACAAAAACTATTAAGATTTTTTTTATTTCTTTGCATGTAGCAGTAGGCACATGTATCAAATGCGTTAATAATTTGGGACCTACTACAGAGAACCTGAATATGTGAGATTCCTAAGAAGATTCATTTGTTAATGTGTGTATGTGTGCTCAAATGGACACTACGAGAGGACATCAGGTAACTTTTTCTATTGCTCTTGCCTTATTGCCTTGAGATAGGGTCTCTCACTGAACCAGAAACTAGTCATTTTGGACTAGACTGGTTGATCAGGAAGCTCCCAGGATCTGCCCACCTCTACCCTCAAAAAATGAGGTTACAGCTTGCACAGCCTTGTTCAACTTGTGGCATGGGTGCTGGAGGTTCAAACAGGTTTTCAGGATTGTACAGCAAGGGATCCTACTTACTGAGGTACTTGCCCAGGCTTCTGAAGATTCAGATTTTAAGGTGACTTTTGGAGACATGTAACATTTTCTTTGTGTGTGTGTGTGTGTGTAAAAATGTATGCATGATCAAGTTTAAGAATCAACCAGTGGCATCTGGTTCTCGTGCAAAAAAGTTTGCATTGTTTAGAAATGAATATGTTTTGCAATTTGTTTTCCCAAGCACTCTTTAATTAATAGGTCGTTTACTAACTTCTCTGAATTTAAAGAAGAGAGGTTCTGGCTAAGCGATTGTAAGTGCAGTGGTAACCAGAAAAGTCTGTCTACCTCTGACTCACCTTGAGCTTGTCCCAGGAAGCCCTCAGCCTCTTCTGCATACAGTACACTCTATGAAAACATCAGCAAAATGACAAGCTGACAGGAACTAAGTCAGAACCCCTGACCTTATATTCTGCTCCATGAGGCAAAGGGAAAGTAAGCCCCCAGTTTCCTGGGTCCCGCTCGTTAGGAGTTAAGCTTCTCCTTCCTTGCCAGACAGTCTTCCAGGTTTCCGGCTCTCTGGACCAGCTGGGAGAAGCATGTTTCTCAGACCCCATGGGCTTGCCAACAAATTTTCCCCAGAGACACGGCAGAATTGGAAGACTGCAAAGCCACTCTCACAATCTGGGTACTAATAGACTCTTAAGAGACTAAAAGAGAGGGAGTTTTTGGGTCAAAAGAAAGAAAAACCATGGTAAGTTTTTAACAGTGTAGGCATTTTTTTTCTTCCATGATTTGCATATGATCAGAGCAAACCTTTTCCTTCCAGGCAACTCTGGGAAGGCTGGGAGACATGGTTCTGAAATGCATTCAGAGGCATATTTCAACAGTTTTATTTCATAAGAATCATTTTTTGAGCATTAACCCCAATTCTCTAATTCATGAAATATTCAAGCTGATACTCGACAAAGAAACATAGTTGGTACAAATCTCTGCTTTACATATAGATGTCCTAGGGAATGATGAGAAAGCAGCTAGAGACGCTCTCTTCTTCAGAATGCTATGGACATCAGGGATGCAGAACTTTCCGTGCTTGGATTGGCCTTGGTTATCCTTGGCCCAGGGACCTCCTTGGCCAAGCTACAGAATCAAGTTATGCTGACTTCATTTGGCCTGGTATTACCAAAGGTCCCCTGGGAAATGCCTGCGTTATCCAGTACTGTTTTGGACTGGAACCAAATCCCTATCTAAGCAGCTGAGAAGAAAGGCCCAGTGAGAACAGGTCTTGCAAGCTGTAGGC
Source organism: Rhabdomys pumilio (assembly GCA_030674055.1). Classification (NCBI taxonomy): domain Eukaryota; kingdom Metazoa; phylum Chordata; class Mammalia; order Rodentia; family Muridae; genus Rhabdomys; species Rhabdomys pumilio. The sequence continues at coordinate 187,901,174 of JANHMN010000002.1, read as the reverse complement.
AGGCAAAGCCACTTTTCCCAATGACTGGCTACCTCTTCTTCCACTCTGTCATCACTTTTAAGGATAAACAAAGTACTTGGTTTTCTCTCGGGATGACCCCACTCTGTCCCTTGGTGTGAGATTCCTTCACCTTCAAACGCCAGGCATTTGCCAGAGAAAGCAAAGATGCATTTGGAAACACTTTCTCTAGGAAAATGGGTTTGTATTTTCTGTATATCTGCAGATCCACATGCATCTAGGCGAGTATCCTTGATGGGAAGAAAGTACTATGGAGCTGGAAACATGTCAGGACTCTACCTTAGCCTGCAGACCTTCACTTCAGTCATTGCTCCTACTTTTCTCACCTTTTTGACAGTTTTAGCATTCAGTTTTCCACTCTCTTCCCCTAGGTGTGCCACTTAGTGCTCAAACCCCTTTCTTACATCAGCACTACTGCTTTTGGAGGGTGGGGTGTGAAAATTCGAAATTAATAAGAAATCAAGACACAGACAAGATTGGTGTCATACAGATTCCTTATGTCTCTGGCTACAGAGATCTGGCTTCTGCCACTGTGTCAAGGCATTCATAGTCCTCCAGAGCCTTCCTGGGACACTGTAGCTAAGCAAAGATAATAGCACAGTGGGGAAGTGTGTGAGGGGTCCAGTATGTACACTCCTCCTCCTCCTGGGTCAATTTACCTTTTTGCATAATTGATTTTCACAAAAGGCTTTCCTTTAAGACTTAGGAAGTTAAGATGTAGCACACATCTGGCCTCCCAGTGCAGATGTCCTACTTTGGAAAGAATAAGATCTGAGAGAACAATGGACAACTGCCAAGGTGTCTTCCTAGGATCAAGTTACCCAGTGCGCCTGTGTTACTGATCAAGATTATCATATTAACTTAGCAGGAAGTCAGAGATGAAACACCATGCTCTCCTGTGGACCCAATTTTGTCTCAGTGTTCGAAATATTAATTGAGAAATATGAGAATAAATGAATTTCTGATTGTAAAAATTTTTGGAAAAAAAATATCAAATTTTCTCCACTTTTCTGATTTAGAAAGAATGGTCTAACTTATAATCAGAGACACAAACTTGTTTCTACTCTCAGTACTGTCAACAATTAGCTGAGGAACTATTAGACGTGTATGCTATGTTACAGTGGCAGCATTTAAGCACATCCTGATTTTCCCAGGTAGTGGGGATGTTAGAGTCCACATTTGTCCCAGAGGTATTTTGAGTTATGGTTGGAGGAACCAGAGCCAATGAAATATCTCAAAGCTCTGCTGTCTTAAAAAGTATCCCCGTTGGATAGGCCACCTTCTGGTTGCTTAAAACCTACCTCTTCTTGCCTCAGGCCAGACTCTTCTCTGCTGCCACCTCCTGCTATGCCAGCTCTTCCTGAGAGCAGGAGTAGAAATGGGCATGGATGCTAGAGCTGGATACATGTCGTGCCAATAGGACATGAAAGCCAAAGAGAAATCACCCAGTGAGCTGTCACTTCAGATACACTGTTGATTTCAAGGGGTAGCAAGCAAAATGCACAGTGTAAACATGAGTCATGAATCAGAAAGTTCCATGTCTTGCAGGGGAAGTGGCATTTTTTTTTCAAATAATAGAACCTTGGAAAGATGAGCTTAAGTGAACCAACATGCTTCGTATGCTGTCAGCAAAGCACTGCAGACCGCTGTGGTTCTCAGCATCATCAAGGTCAGGAGAGCATCACAGTGCCCTGGTGCAGGACTGGACCACCTGCTGCAGCACTCACCGTGACCATGGCACTCACACCAGTCACCAAAAGCCTCCCTTTTATTTTTTTTGGCTTGCTTCTCTTGTCATTTAGTCAAAATTAGCATCATCTCCCTAAGTAGATGCTGCACAACTACCCTGTTGTTGTGGACTGCCTGCTGGACACAACCGCAACTCTAGACTTACTCCGTTACTGAAAGAATACGTTTTATACAGAACGAGGCTTGTTGTCGCATGTTAAAAACGCAGTACAAGTACTGACCTAGATGAGTGTCCAGTGTGCTTTAAGCAGTGTTCTGATTATTTATCTTCATTTCATCCTGTTCTGTTTCTCTAAACTGACAGAGAGTTCAAAGCTTAAATTTTGATCAATGTTTAATCAAGAATCCAGCTGGAAACATTAATTCAGCAGAACTTGTTTCTTCAAGGAATTCTCATGCCAGTCTAACACAAAATTCTAGATTAGATGAAGCATCTTTAAAAAGGAAGAGATCTGTTCAAACTCTAACCGAGTGCCACCACCACTGAATGCGGAAGAAAGCATGCTCGCTGTTAGGAGACCAGGCTCTAGGCTTTTAGTTTGTTGATAGAAGGGTACTAGGTTCAGGACTGTACACTCTATAGTAAATGGGAAACATGAAATAAAAGATATTGGATATCTCTCTATACATGCAGTGAAAATATGCTGTCTGCAGATTACCAAAGAAAGAAAATACATTGGAATTTACTTTACAACTCTAGTTTATCGAAGCAATTTCAGGCTTTCACACAAAAAATTTCTCCATACAAAGCCTGTTTGTGGCTGAAAGCCTTGAGGAGGACTCACCAATGGACAGAGCATACTTACTCGAATTCACAAGGCTGTGGCAGGTAGGAGAGAGACGCCCAGACAAATGGTTTCCTTTCAGTGGTTCTGATTAGTTTATGAACAGTCCCACTGTCTGAGTGTGTCTCTACCATGAGTTCATCTCCTTGTGTACCAACTTCTCAGCTGATAACAGGGTTCACCTAAGACGAATCCGGCCTGCTTTCCAGCCTATTTGTATGTACATGGCTTAAGACCCCACAGCAGAGGAGCTTTCATTTATCTACCTGTCATAGAAAATATTTTCTTATAAATAAATTTAAATATAAGAATGAATGGAGAGAAAAATCTCAAGTATACACCGAATCTTGCGATGTTTGCTATGTCAACTTAGAAAAATTTATATAGTAATGCGAAGTGATTGAGTTTAAAAAGTACAGTATAGAAACAAGCGGAAATGGAGGGAAGATTGGAAGCCACATGAAACAGCTTTGTTAGCTTATCTCTAATACTTGTCACAGCAAACAGAGCACAATAGTTCATAAGCATATTAAGAATAATGAAAATGAAGGTGCAGACTACGGGGAGGCTGAATGCTAGGATGTATGGGGTGGGTGGGGCAGGTGTGAAACCATCTGTCACTGTGATCCTAATGTCCAGCATACATCTTTAATCCAATGGCACTCCATGAAGATTTGTGAAATGTAAACCCGAGTAAACCTCTTTGTCTTGACTTAATAAAATTCTACATAAAGAAGAACCAAGAACTAAAGAACATTTTGATGTCCCAGCTCCTACCCTGACCTCCTGAAGATGTCTCCAAAAAGTGGAGTAACGAATTAAACAGAGAATTCTTAACAGAGGAATCTCAAACGGCCAAGAAGAATTTAAAGAAATGCTCAACATCCTTAGTCACCAGGGAAATGCAAATCAAAATGACCCTGAGATTCCACCGTACACCAATTAGAATGGATAAGATCAAACCTCAAGCAACAAAACTTACTGGTGAAGATGTAGAGAAAGGGAGACACTCTTCCATTTGCAGATGGTGGGATTGAAAACTTGTAAAACCATTCTGGAAATCAATCTGGCAGTTTCTCAGAAAATTACAAATAGTTTTACTTGAAGAGCCAAGTATACTGCTCCTGTTCATATACCCAAAAGATGCTCCAGTATCTTCATAGCAGCTTTATCCATAAAAGTCATAAACTGGAGGCAATCCAGATGTCCCTCAACTGAAAATACTGAAAATGTGATACATACACACAATGGAATATTATACAGCTACTAAAAACAAGGACATCATGAATTTCACAGGCATGTGGATGGAACTAGAAAATATCATTCTGAGTGAGGTATCCCAGACTAAAAAAGGTATATATTCATTCATAAGTAGATATTAGCCAAAAAGTTCAGTATACCCATGATATACCCTACAGGCTCAAAGAAGTTAAACAAGAAGAAAGGCCCAAATGAGGATGCTGGAATTCCACTTAGAAGGGGGAACAAAATAGTCACTGGAGGCTGGCCAATAGTCCAGTGCCCTAGCACATATGTAGCAGAGGGCTGCCTGGTCTGGCCTCAGTAGGAGAGGATGTGCTTAATCTTACAGAGACTTGATGCACCAAGGTAGCGGGATACCAGAGGAATGGCTGCCCTCTCAGAGGTGAATGGGTGAGGAGATGGAGGAAGGAACTCTGTGAGGAGGGATCTGGAAAGGGGCATCATTTGTGTTGTAAACAAACAAACAAACAAACAGTCTGGCTTATATGGTGGTAATTCCAGCAGCATTTGAGCTGTAAACAAACAAACAAACAAAAAACAAAGTCTGTGTTCAGATGGTGGTAATTCCAGTTGCCTGGTATTTAACCAAGAAAGGGCACACCATCTGTGGGGATAAGTAAAATACTATTAGGTATAAGTAAAAAAAAAATTTAATCTATTTCTTATTCCTACAAAGTACTGAGAGTTCCCAAGCATCTCTGGGCTGAAGTCCTCCTCTCTGCAAGCAGGTCGCTCCCAACTGCATGCTACTTTGCACAGCATTCCATTCTAAATAGTGAATGATTTCTCAAAGGCGTAAGAAATTATGTCAGGAAGGAATTGGACACTTTCTGTGCCCAGCAATCTCAAGAGTTTGTGGTAAAGAAATGGGTACTTCATTCTTTGGAAATTCCAAGGAGATCTGGTCAAGTAGCAGTAAGAGGCTGCCATGGGCATTGCCCTGAATGCTCTCTGTGTGATTTGGGGAGGGCAAATTGTCCTGGCGAGGACTGGTTCCTCGGGCCCATGTGTCTACCAGCTATGGGCAGTTTTGTCTGGATTGTTCAAACCAAGATATTGGATGTTGGTGATTGATCTCTACTTTCTTGGTATCTTTGTTGCAGAAGATAAGCAAAGAGAAATTCTGCTTTAATTCTTGTATGCCATCAACAGCAGATTCTAAAACAAGGGTTGTGACTGCAGGTGGGCTCGAGGCAGCTCCACTCCACAGTTGCTCCTTCTGGCTCTGAACTTGGGCTCACTGTCTACTTCCGGTCTAACATGCCCTCTTCCAGAGCTCATAGGATGGCTGCTTGGGCCTTGTTGCTGACGTGTTTCTACTTTCAGATTCCAGCTTCCATCCACTTAAGGCAAGTCTATGAATGTGACCTTTCTTAATTCTCACCTCTTGCTGCCTGTCAGACTGGGATCAAGATTTAAGTGACCATGTGTCTATAACTTACCTAATCTGCTTGATTTTAATGGTTGAAGCAAGTAATACGAAGATTTTTTTGACTGCTTGTTGTCGTGGTGGTGTGTGTGTGTGTGTGTGTGTGTGTGTGTGTGTGTGTAATATTGTTAACTTAGGGATAATTCTACTATTGCATAAAATCTTAATGATAGAAATCACTTTCAGATGCACCCACTCTTTCTATGAAGAATCATAGATATTTATACTCGTACAATTTTCCATATGACTTAAGTTAGGATTCTGAAGCTGAGTCTCTTGACTATTCTGTGTGGCAGTCAGCTCTAGAGCAGCAAGTGAGAAATCGTGTCACAAGCCTGTTGCTCTGGTTTGCTTTCTGTTACTGTTATATATATATTATATAACATATATAATATATATATAATATATATATATAATATATATATAACATATATATATAAAATACATATATATAACATATATATAAAATATATATAACATATATATAATATATATAATATATATAATATGTTATATATAACATAATATAAAATATATGTGATATATATATATATATATATATATATATATATATATATATAAAATGACCAAACTAATTTGTAGAAGAAAAGGAATCTAGTTTACACATCCCAATCATAGTCTGACAAAGTGGCAAGTTAAGACAGGAACCTGGATGCAGGAACTGAAGGAGAGGCTATGGAAGAATGTTGCTTACTGGCTTGATCTTCATAGCTCATTCATCCTCCTTTCTTATATAACCCAGGGCCAGGGCTCAGGGATAGCACCACTCACATGGCCACAACATGCTTGTCCACTGGCCACTCTGATAGAGGCAACTCCTCAACTGAGGTGCCTTACCATATGCTGACCAAAGCTTGTGGGAAAACAAGGAATTCACAAGTACACCCTTTATTAGCAAACATGTCCAAGTCTATGCTTCAGCAAGCACTCTTACACAGATCATCTATCTGAAATTATATGGAGACTGTCATCAGTGCTATTGCATTAGTGATGCACGTGAAGAAAAGCACTAAGGCCCAGCAAGGCAAGTGCCCCACACCTCCCAGATACCAGGGAAGGGGCTCAATCTTGTCTTTCTTCTGTTTCCTGGAATAGTAGGCATACCTACCTAAATGGTCTTACAACAGTATACAGTGGAAACTCAACCAATTTCCTCTTATTATCCTTGTTGAGGAAGAAAGGACTGACATGCTACTCTGATGCAGAAGGCTATGTGTATATATCAGAGCTGTGACAGAGGCAGCGAGATGCCAGCACTACCATTTCCCACGCTTCCATCCATTTCTGCTAGCTTATACAAATGCAGTAGCAGTTGCATTTCTCTGTCCCCTTCTTTTGCATTTAAACCCATCCTTTGCTTAGTAGTTTCTCATCCTTTTTCCCACACATTTGCCAACTTTCTGGGTTTTCAGCCTTTAAATATTTGGTGAGATCCCACAGGGTATCCAGCAGTATGACAGCTCACTTTCTTAAAGTTGCATTTTTTTCCTACTAGATGTTACTATGAATACCAACATGTTTTCATTGTAATTACTTTAATTCCCTTGGCTCCAACCAGATGCAGAGTGTGTCAGTCTATGGTGATTTCCAGGGTTGGAGATGGTTACTGGCCCAGGGACCATAAATTACTGTAAACACTCACATACTTGGTACATTGCTTTGGAAACAATCTCAGCTTTGCATTGGGAGGACACAGGCCTTTAGATTCTTGTGAGCAAGTCACAAGTTTTCTAGGTCTTCAGGTTCTCATTTCTAAAACAGTAACAAAAACATTTATCACCATGAAGAAATGGAAACAGAACTGAGGAGGTTACAAATTGGTGTGGACCAGGATTTGTGATTGGGCCTAATTTCAGATGAATCCATAATTCTCATAGTTAGTATTTGTCAATTAAAGAGCACATCTTTGTTTCTTGTTGGATTTATGGCTATTTGTGCTCATGGAGGGAAATGCACACTGTGCCCTTCAGCACCTCCAGGGCTTCTGTGACTCCCCAGAGCACAGTGGTCGTGACACATCCTCTATGGGACAACTTGCCTACAGCTTTAGAAAAAACTGTCATGATTGAAAAGGGACCGATAGAACTCGTGTGGAATGCAGTGCTGAGAGCATCAGGACCCGGGTACCAGCAGCTAGGTGTTGGTGTGAAGGAAAGGCAGCAAGCAAGGGCACTTGGGGAGAGTATGGAGATGTCAGGTTTCACATGACAACCAGTAAGTTTTTGAACACATAGAAGAAAACTCTAAGGGACAATGTGCCATGGTAGCTGAATCTATTACAATAGAAACAGCAAAACTCTTGGAAAACCATGTATGTGGTTTTGCAAAACATTTTAGTGGAAAATGTACTTTCCTTTTGCAGACACCACAAAAGTAAACATTTATCATTTTCACCTTAGAAACAAGCCTCTCTAGTTCACACAGGTTGAAAACTGCATGTTTTGAATGATGGCCCAAGATATGACCAGACCAAATCTTCATAACCTGAGAGTCTGGGTAAAACGCAGGCCTGTGTTAAGGGAGGGCACAGGAGAACAGGGGGTACAGGCTTGGAGAAGCCAGTTCCAGAACACATTGTTGAGTTACAAAATCATTACAAATGGCTTTCTAAGAGTCAAAGAATGGAGATGCATCCTGGAAGAAAACACAGGAGAAAAGGAAGCAGTATGACATGACTCCACAGGAGAAGACTGGGGTGGTGAAGGATAAGGCAGGGTGAGACTGGACACTCTGGAAGCAAGAGGAAGCAAGACACAGGTTCTCCCCAAGGCCTTCAGGAGCCACAGCTCTGCTCTTGAATTCAAATTTCTGGTCTCTAGAACTAAAAGACACTCAGTTTCTATTTCCAAGTACCAACAATGAGTTAATTCATTACAGGACCCACGAGAAAGTCACCGAAACAGACACACATTTCACAAGAAGAGAAAGCATCTTTCAGATTGAGGCTCTTCTATCCTTGAAACCTGTTTTATTGAATCCCCACAGCACCGTTACCCAGAGTTTGGTACTAGTGGCAGCCACGGCCATTCTCAGGCTTGGCACCATGCTCACCCACCCTGGTCAGCAGCCACCACATCTTGTTTGGAAATGCACTGAACATGGATGAGAACTTTTGGCTCTTCAAACTGTTTTTCTTTATAAAGTAAAAAGTATGGCAATATATTAAGAGCTAAATGAGACTGCCCTGTAGCCAGGATGAAGGGAATTGGGTGTAGAAATAGTGTTATAAGCTGAAGTGATCTAAAAAGTGGTTATTGAGAAAGGCTTCAAATTATGAAAAAAAAATGTTCATATTTAGAATGTTGGGAGAAATGGGTAGAACATTTTATGGTCTCTGATGATTTTGACAACATTTAAGCATGGAAATTACAAGTCCCATATAGAGTAAATTGTGTGACCCACCTGGCAATCAAAATCTTGCACTAAAATAAATAATGACTTTAGGGCCCATTTTATTCTGTCATTTATGTTATGGATTCTGACTATTCCCTCTGCCCCAAGGCTCCTGCTTACTTAGTGTGGATCTTTTCTTTAAATAAAGTCCTTCCGTCAGCCAAGTTCACCACTGCCTCTGATTGTCACCAGCATTTCTGTCTGTATGCATGCCTCTTCGCTGCCATCTGTTTCACAAAGGGATTTAGTGAATTACAACCCAGGCTCTGTTCCTAAAGATTTTTTTTAGCAGGTTTTAACTATACCCCAGCCTTTTCCCCTCTCATACAAGCTGACTAAATAATCATTACAAAAGAAAAAAATTACCTGCCTTTTTGCCTAAACTTGATAATGAGAAAGAGAAAGACTTTTTAACTACTCACCATGAACAGAATAATCACAATTTACAATGGCCCCAGAACAAGATAAAATAAATAAACACAGACCAGAACAGCAGATGTAGTTTGCATTTTAGCTGAGAATCCAGAACCGGTGGTTCTTTTCTAGTTCATTAGAGGCAACAATTGAATCTCAGGTTGCAGAGAGGTATGAAATATATTTATGATCAAGTTAGCAATGACACTATTCCAGATCAATATTTACAAGTACTGCAAGCAAGAGGCTCAACTTTCTTCAAGCAGCTATGTTCATGGGACTGTGCTGGGTCCTGCTGTGTGGAATGTGTCCTCCAGAATGGCTCATCCATACTGCTCTGCTGCCATGTAAGGCCCAATGTTAGGGGCCTGGGATAGACTCATCAATTTTGCCTTAAAACTTCAGCTGGCAAACTGAAACAAAACATCTTCAATTTTTAGTAGCATCCCTAAACAATAAAAACACTGGGAATTCCAGGTAAGCATACCAAGACAATAAAAATAGCACGAGGTGAGATGGATTTCATTATCAGATATCACCACAGGATGTCAGAGAAGTGGAGAGAGTGCATCATACTTAGTGGTGGTGGTGGTGGTGGGCATCTCTATGGTGCTAGCAAGATGTGAAGCTGATCACACTAGAAGGATGTAAAGTGGAGAGAATCCTATCTAGATTCATCCAATACCACCTTTGGAGTCTTCCAGTGAGACCTGCTGGAGTACAAGGCTTTGCTCCTATGGCAGAATCAGGTCACTGAGTTGAAGAATATGAACCATTAGTGTTCTTCTTTCTTCCTAACAGATCAACACGAGTGAAGACAAAGAGCAAATGCAAACTCTCCCTTATCAATGTAACCTTCAAGCACAAGTTCAAATCTTAGAAATGTGGAAGGCTCTGCCTCCACATTCTTTGTTTCTCTATATTCTTTGGCTAAACTTCTTTAGTCATTTGGATTATAATTTTTATCAAATTTCTACCCATTTTTTTCTGAGAGTTTTATCTAATCTCCTTTCTTTTCTACCAATGATTGAGAATGTTGAAGACTTTTAAAAATATTTATTACCTATTTTTGTTTCTTATTTTGAATCACTGGCTATCTTTTTTCCACCAAGTATTTGTTTTTGAAAACTTTATAAGGATTTGGCTTGGCTGCAGACCTTTATGTCTGGGTCTTCTGTTTTTGTACCCACATCATGCTCCTGGTGTCACTATGGCTCTGTAGTACAGTTTGAGGTCAGGTATTGTGATGTCTTCAGTATGGTTTCTTTACACTTGGGATTTCTCTGACTATTGGGTATCTTTCATGTTTCCATTTGAATTTTAGACTGCTTTTTCTGATTTTATAAAGAATATCATTGAAATTTTGACAGTGTTTATATTGAGTTAATAGATTACACTTGGGAATATGAGCTTTTTTCACAGTATTGATTCTGTTAACTCAGGAACATGAGTATTCTTTCCTTCCTCAAGTGCCTTCTTCAATCTCTTTTTATTTTCAATGCTTAAACTTCTATTATAGAAGTCTTTCAACTCTTTGGTAAGGCTTATTCCTAGGTAAATATTTTGAAGATAAAATGAATGGGAGATTTTTCCTAATTTGTGTGTGGAAAAGGTACTGATTTCTGTATATTGATTTTGTAGCCTGATATTTTGTCAAAACTACTTATCTAAGAATCTTCTGGTGGAATCAGTAGGCTCTTTTAAGTATTGAAATATCTCTTCTGTTTTTCCTGGTCATATCATGTTTATTTTTTCTACTCTGTTTGCTGTACTGACTTTAAATACTGTGTTGCATCCCAGATTTTATTGAAAATGGTTTTAGCATATTTTCTCATTTATTATGATGTTAGTTACAAGTTCCTTGCATGCAAGCTCACTTTCATTTCTGTTCATTATTCACTTTTCCTCCTCCTCCTCCTCCTCTTCCTCCTCCTCCTCCTCCTCCTCCTCCTCCTCTTCCTCCCCTTCCCCCTCTTGTCCTATTTTTTTCTTATGTATAAGACAAAGTCTCACTTTGTAGACCTGGCTGGCCCATAGCTTGCTGTGTAGACAGGCTGGCCTCAAGCTCAGAGATCTGCTTACCTTTGGCCTTCTGAGTTCTGGCATTAAATGTATGTGTTACCTTTCCCAGCTTATAACAGTTCTAATTGTATTGAAATATGCTTCCTTCACATTGACTTCTTTTCTCTTCTAAAAATGGTTGTATTTTCATTCTACTTTGCATATGTGAATAATTTTTATTACATGTTTAATATTTTAAATTCATATATTGGGGATATTTGTATGCTTTTTAATATGTTTAAGCTATGTTCTAAAACTGAAATGAAATATTAGAAAAGGTTTTCAATATTTGAGTATATGCTTTGTTTTGGGGGACTGAAGCAGATCTTAAGATTCATTTTTGTCTGCTTCATAAACAATTTAGTTCTCCATTATTTATTCAATGCCTCCTGTTTTACAAAGATTTTCTACTTTTGCCTAAAATAACTAATTACCAGCAGCCCACTGTGAACTCTTGTGATGGTTTCTCCAGTTCCTGGCTCTTGCTCAAGATATAAATGTTTTCCTTACATGTGTGATGACTACTCGGAACACCAAATAGCTCTCTCCCTCTACTCTCCATTTCCTTTCTCTTTTCTCTCTCTTCTTTTCTGCTTCACAAATTCTAGTCATTTGGAGATCCTTGACTTCTAAGATCCATTTCCCAAGTGCTAGGAAATGCTGCAATTGTATGAGAATCGATTGCTTTTCTACTTATGGGTTGGGAAGCTGAGACAATCACAGGCTCAGTGCATCTGTTTCTTATTTTCTTTCTGGAAGTTCAGTTTGTTTTGCATTGTCTTTGTCTAATATTTTAAAATGTTGTTTTGTGTATGTTGGCTGTGTGAAGGGAGAATAGGTACAGAATTTCTGGTCCTTCCTCTATGAAGTTGAAGCAATCAAGTATTTTTTTTGTCTTGGTCATTTTGGCAATTTGGTAACTCTATGGACTCTTCCAAGAATATTGCTATTAAATCCATGTAGTGAATGCACAGGCAGAAAAGGATATGGATAACATGAAGAAAAATTAACCAAAACATTTAAAGTCATCACATCACTATAATTTGTGATTCTTTCCTCAAATGCTAAAGTTCTAGTGGCAGTGTTATAATTACCAAGCTTTAGAGCAACACTGAGCATAAATTACATTTACAGGTATTCGCCAACAACTTTATGTGATATGAAAATATTTGCAACTTTTCTTAGTGACAAAAATCACAAGAGCTACTAATGTTATTGAGATTAAAATCTCTTATTCACAGTTGAAAGAATATTAAATTTCAATTAGAATTTACTGAGAGTAAAGATGAATTTGATTTCTAGCTAAGTTCCCAACTTACCAGTCTGTAAAAGACCATCAACAGGCAGGTGGACCTTATGTTAAGAAACATGGATGACTGTGGTCCTTGCTGTCACTAGAAACCATGTGGAAGTTCATGATCTGTGCTTTCATTGACTGTAAAGGACAAGGAAGATACTTGTATAGTGATATGATGCTGCAGACTTACGGTAAAGAAAGGACACAGAAGGTTCCGGTGACATCTCCTACCCCACTAAAGTAACAGCCTAGACAGGAAGCCATCTAAGAGAACTCTTGAAAATTGTATAATGCTGAGACCCACAGTCAAACATCAGGCAGAGCTTTGGGAGTATTGTGGAAGAGGGGATGATAGACGTGAGCAAGCCAGAGGAGTCAAGGACACTACAAGAAGACCTACAGAGTCATCTAACCTGGGACCCACAGAGCCATCAACCAGGAAACATTCAGGAGTTAGACCTGAGCCCCTACATATTTTGGCAAATGTACAACTTGGTCTTCATTTAGGTCCCCTACAAAGTGGAGCAGGGAGCTGTCTCAGTTCTGTTCCCTGCCTGGACTATTTGGTTGGGCTTCAATGAGAGAGGATGTGTCTAGTTCTGCTGGGACTAAATGTCCTAAGATAGGGTGGTACCCAAGGGGGCTCCTCTTCTCTGAGAAGGGGAAGTGTTTACAAGGGTGAGACTGGGAAGAGAGGAGGGGGGTCTGTGATTGGGATATAAAATGAATAAAATAATTAATTATTGGAAGAAAAAAACATGCAAAAAGTTGTGATAATGATACTGAAGTGTAGCTCTCCACAGTTGAGAGCTTCCGGAGGGTGCAGGGGTTGAGAAAGACTCAGGTTTTCTTGAGGGGTTGGCCACTGGGAATTTGACTGTGCTCTAGTAAGTACATGGGCAACACAAATTGGAATTGCGTTTTTGTTTTATTTTGTTTTGAGGGGTAGTCACAGCATGGGGGTGGCAGATTCAGGAAAACTGGGAAGTATGATTTGGTGTATTATGGGAAATTACAATAAAATAATCAATAAATATATTGATAAATAATAAGCATATAATCAATAAAAATATTATGATAGTAGAGAAGAAAACATTATCTCAGAGGCCCCTGGTCCTCACTTGCAGCTTAAGTCAAATTCACAGATTTTGTTGCTTCCTAATACCTTGTTTTACAGAACTGGCTACTATCTATAGATGGTCACTGTTAATGATTTCCCAAGGGATATTAGGAACAAGTGGAGTAGCAGAGAACACACTTATTGCTGTACAAAGCTTCCAACAGTACCCCAAAAGGACATTAGCCTCTAACCATTATCACCATCACCAGAATGCAATAGGAAAGTCATATGGGATACTCTCATTCACACAACAGGAAGATCCTCCCTTTGGAGAAGTTCATGAAAACTCTTGTCTCTGATCATCCATTACCAGGTTCTCTACTTAGACCTTGGAAGCCACCTGGGCAAGTGAGAAATCCTGAATTTTAAGCTAAATTAACTGGCTAATGAGTCTGCTTCCCATGGGTGTCATTCCCTCTGTCACCTTCAGAGTTCTTATCAGTTGTCTATGTCGAAGCATCATGGAAGGAACAGTATGGACAAATGCAAAGGGCTCTGAAGATGGAGGGGACCATTGTTGTGTCTGGCTTTGATCTTCAGAGCCCCCAGTTAATTGTCCACCTTCTGCAGGAACTACTCTGTGTTCCTAGCATCAGGCATTATTTGAACCAGTGATGAAGAGTCATTGTGGGGACCAACAAGGCCCCCATAATGTGCTGTTACTTCTAATCTATCACTTAGTTAATATAACAGTGCTGTAAACACTCTGGATAAATGCCTTAGAACAACATGGGAACATAGCTTTGTTCCCAACAATCTTCTGAATGCAAAAGTTAGATTTAAGGAATATCCAAAGCATAGGTGAATGAATCTATGAATCACCACAGAGTTTTAACCATTGAATCAAATATTTTTTATGCTAGTGTTATTCCACAGGGCTTGGGATTAAAATGATGAAAAGGCTGTTCAGTTGTCCCTTCACAATTATCCAACTGCTGCAGTCACTCCTGACACCCTTCCATAACTATGTTCTGCTAACCTGACCCACTCCCAGGATCTGGCTCTAACTATGTCATTTTAACCAAAGTGTTGGGTAATGTCATTTTTTTTTTGTACCTGCACCTGCCAAGCACAGTCTTTGATTTTACTGTTTTTACCATCCTCAAACTGTTATCAACCATTATCTTACAGAATGAGAAAGAATGTTCACAGAAACTGGGTAACACGTACAGTGTCACATAGCTAATAATGTACATACATAAATTCAAACATAGACATTATGACTCTTGGGGTCAGACTCAGTACCACTCACTTCCATGCCTCCCTATACAGCACAAAGGAAAAGCAAGGATGGTTCAAAGAAGTGTCATGTTATGACAGAACTTCCAGGACCTAAACGAAGTCCAGTGAAAGGCTGTTCTATTAGTGTCTGAGAGAAATAAAAATTCTGCCTTATAGAAATTGATATACCTTATGACCAAACACCAGAGGAAGGTGACTGTATGTGTATCTATTGTGTTTGTGTATACTCTCTCTCTCTGTTTTGTGTTTGTGTGTAGTGTGTCTCTGTGTGTGTCTGTGTATGTGTGTGTGTGTAAAACTCTGTGAGTCTCCTGTCTCAGTGGTTTAAGTGCTTCTAACTCAAGACTCCATCTCAAGATAGGTCATTTCTTTCTTGCTATTAAGATGACATTGTGTCAATCTTCAGCAGTCCTCGAGAAGAGCAATCTGTCATCCTAGAAATGTCCTCAGGAAAAGGTTTTAAAGACATATTCATAGAATAACAACAAATTCTTATATCAGAAGAATAAACTGAGGTAACATAAAAATAACAAGTTGGAAATTATTTTGGAAAGTAAAGCACAACTTAAGAGGTGAGGAAAATGCCTTGAAGGGTCAGTATTGGCTCGGAACTCATACCAAAAGGAGATCATTAGTTTAGGTGCATTCTAAACTCTGATGAATCTTTGATTCATATTTAGATCTTACCAGCACCAAGCCTGGCTTATACATATCAGTCCCCATCGATGCTCCCTGAGCACCTAACACAACATGCTACTTTAATCCAGTCTTCTGTAACTGCATCATGTTAGAACATGAGGCAATAGCTAATTCTTTAGCACCATGACATCATGCAGCTGCAATCACTGGTAGGTCAGATCTCACAACCAGCCAGGGGCATTGTTAGAGGCTCAGCCTTATTAACCACAGGACTCCCGTCTGAGGAGGGGTTTTGTGTGGATGGCATTTTCTTGTCATTCTGCCTTCTACTTCATCTGCAGTAATTTCAGACCCATCTCCAGCACCTCAGAGGTGCGGGCTGCGGGATGAGAGCTCTGTGAACTCTTGTTTCCCCTTCTCTGTCATCTTTTTTGAAAAGAACTGTCAGAAGTGGTTCACAGTGAAAAACTAAGATGTTTTGAAACAGATCAAACCAGTGACATTTGATTCCACATCTCTGAGGACTGAGCCTTTTTGTTTTAGTTCATGGACTAAAACTTGGAACTTGTAGATGTGTTGTTACTTAAAATTGAACTCTTCCCTGAACAGGAAATGCAGATGGATCCTAACTAAGATTCCCAGCTCTTTTTTCTCAGTAGGATATAGATATAGAGCTTTGAGGACATAACAAACTCAGACATTTTAATAGCTGATTTGTCCCTTTTGGGCCACCGTTATCATAACCTCTACAGACTCACTGTGGATCGCAACGTGGGGTTTAGCCTTTTTGATTTACTTTTTCATATCTGTTCCATGCGTGAAAAAATTGTCATTTTTATTTAAAACACGTTTCCTTTTTTGTTTTTTTTTTTTTCAAAAAAGGGCACTTAAGTCATTTTTATTTAAAATAAATTAATTAAACTTATCTTCTTCATTTGGCATTACATGACCTTTTGGGAACTTGGAAATTAAATTTTCTCCTAATATTTTACTTTCCCACTTGGCAAACATTGATGCTATTTTAGATTCTGAACAAAGGTGAAGAAGCACAGACTTCTTTTAAAAATCACATCAGCCTCAAAACAAGAGAGGAGAATATTTCAGGAAATTTTTCTGATGTGCTGTGAACCTTGCTTTTCATTTTTAAATTAAACACACACACACACACACACACACACACACACACACACACACACACACACACACACACAATTCTTTCTCTCCTGTGTTTGTGTGTGTATGTGTGTATATGTGTGTGTGTGTGTGTGTGTGTGTGTGTGTGTGTGAACAAGTCGGTGTGTGGCTTGTGTATCTCCACACATAT
The DNA here is from genome assembly GCA_030674055.1 of Rhabdomys pumilio. NCBI lineage: Eukaryota > Metazoa > Chordata > Mammalia > Rodentia > Muridae > Rhabdomys > Rhabdomys pumilio. The sequence goes on along the minus strand of JANHMN010000002.1, from coordinate 187,884,419 downwards.
TAGCAGAAGAAAACTTTGTGACTTAGATTTCATCTCCCACCATGAACTCAAGAGATTAATCTTAGGCCATCAGAATGAGCAGCAAGCAGTTTATCTACTAAGCTATCTTGCCTGTCCTTCCTCCTTTTTAAAAATGAGTACAAAAGAAAGTGTGGTGATGACCTAAAAACCAGTGAGAGCGTTAAAAGTCAGCTAAAACAAGCAAACTGGTCATCAAAATGGCAAAAGATCACTAAGTTAGTCATGGTAAAGTATGTATGTTGCTGTCTAATAAATGCCATTTTTTATTGTTGACAAACACAAGTGAGCAGAGACTCAAACAGATGTTTTAGATTAGAAAAGATTAAAACTTTTATTAACAGTAAAAACACAAGATAAATATCTCCAAAATATGCCTTAGAATGGAAATCAATAAAACAGACTTAGAGAATGCAGTTAAGACAAAGGTGACGAACAGCAAGTCTTCAAGTCTGCAGTTGTTAGAATTCTAGGCGGTAATTCCCAACACAATGCTAGATAAAGAAGGGAATATGAGCCAGGTGTGTGAGAAAGGAAAACATGGAGTGCCCCTTATGACCTTCCTTCCCCTCCCCACTTCACAATTCACTGGGACTCACTGTTTCTCATACCTGTAGGGTGAACGTGGCACCCCACTCTGTTCCTGAGAAGCTAGAGTCTGGACCCAACTCTTTAATTATCTCTTCCACACACATCAACACATAATCGTGTATCCAGTGTGAGGAGGGACAGGGAACCCTGGAAACTGTCGCAAGGGTCCCTAGGTGGTCCCAAGTATTAAAGGTGACATTCTTGGCATAAATTGTACATTTTTCTATGCCTGTCCTTCACTTTATGGACAAAGCAGGAATGACACATGCTGTGCGAATGGACTCAGGACACCTTTAGGTGGCTGCTTTTAGCCTGATATTAGCATTTCTGCTACAGTGTACTTATTTCTCCCTTTTAAACACACTGTCCTTTCCTTGTTTTGAAGGTTGAGGTTTTCAACTATTTTGCAGACAGTTATAGGTTTTGAGGAAATTTTGGACAGGGTTCAGTGATATATGGTGTTTCTGAAGCAATGTCATTGATCTTAGAGAAGAAGCAAACTGGCCAGGGACTTCTTGGATCTTCCCCCATGGCCATAGTTACAATCTAGAGAAAGTCACAAACCTCTCTCTCTGGTTCTTTCCACTGTGTTTGTCTTACAAATGAGAAGATTTTTGCATTTTTCTCTCTTACACTACTCAGTTTCTTTTATGATTAAAATTCATCATGCTGTACACTTGAGGTCACCCATACCTAAAATACATATTTGGAATATCTTGTATGTAAAAACCAACAAACTGAGAAGTAACCCAAAAATGTAGGATGCCAGAAAGAGCTGCTGTCTGAGAGAGACTACCTTCTTCAAGTCTGGCCTCCTTACATTCAAGTCTACTCTCCCATGGGGCTCAGGAAACAGTTCTGTGCTGTAGTGACCACACCAGTGAACACTAACACCAATCTGCTAAGGCTGCAAAAGCACTCAGAAGCCTGGAGATTCCATGACAGGGTGCCATTATGCGGAAAAACACTATACTCAATATCATTTACCATAAACCAGTAAGCAAACTAAACATGTCTTGAACCAATACAGGGGCAGAAGCAATTTCTTTTCCATTATCTGGGCAGAGAAAGGAGCACAGGAATTAAATAATTGGATATTTTGGATTATTTTAGCTGGGATTATCTGGTTTGCTATAATGCTTTCAAAGGGAGAGCATGCCTGCCTGTGCAGTGAGCCACCAACTTGTTCTATTTGCTTCATTTATAATCCCATTTTTAAGGGACGATTTAAAAGGTGCTAAATCATTCCCAGTACAGGAAAGGTCAGCTGCTTCTTAAAATGAATCTCACTGGCTATGTACTTGTGAAGACCCTGCTATGTCTTGGAATTTTTCTAATTCTTAGTAACATTTAAAAATAAGTACCCTGGGATAGCTTAGCCCACAACTTGTCCTCTAAATATGCATTTAGAGACTCTTAATACATACTATAAATATGTATTCAGGGATTTTCTTACACCAAATAAAGAGTCTTATAATAACTCCTTTGGAAAGAGCATGCCCTGTTACATTGCATGTGTTCACTCTACTAAAAAATTCATGCCATTTTCCTGATAGTCCAGGGTATCTAATAAGATATGGTAACAAGACACTGTCAGCAATGGGTAGAGATGCTTAAATTCCACATAGGATGCAAGCCCTCATTCTTTATACACACAAGGTGTGTGGGAGGTGGCGTGGGATACTTTGTTTATTCTCATAAATAATGCAGTACAGTTGCTCACATGTCAGCCCATAAATGGCAACATAATCGCTAGAACTGGGTCAGCTGGGTTCAAAGCAATCTGTGAAAAGAAACCTTCCCAACATTCCAAGTAGAACACAGGCCCTGATTTTAGATGCTGGCTGCTGAATGCAGCCATTACCCTGGCTCCCATAATCCCTTTCTGGTCACATCATTGTGTCTCAGAGCACGTTGTACCCACAGCATTTTTTAAGGTAAAGTTTTGCTATGTTGCACGTGCTAGCCTGGAGTTCATTCTTTCTACCTGTTTCTCAAGTGCTAGGTTGACAAGTGTGCCCAGGGCACCCAGCAACACCAATAGTTTTCATTACAGATGCACACCGTCAGGAGTAAGTCACCTCCAAGTGCCAGATACTGAGAATATTATTAAAATGTAACCAATGTTTTAGTTTTAAATATGACATGGATACATTTTCCCCATATCTCTGTAAATTAGAATATTTCTAGATCTAAAGAAGTGAACCAAATTAGAGAAGTGCACACACCTCGTAGGTCCTGCGTAGGATACTTTTTACTCCATAGGATTCTTTTAAAATGTGCACCAAGAGCATCAAAGCTTGCAGCTATAGTAATGCGTGTTGGGAATTTTCTTTGACAATGACATAGTGGCTGTGGCAGGTGACAGAGTAAATGCCTTTGTCATTTGTTAGAATAATATTCTGGATGGAACAGTGTGCCCCGAACCCCAGGAATGGATGAAGTAGGTTTCTACAGCTCTTGGCATGATGCACTGACAAAAAATGCTCCCGAGTAAAGTAGACAGCTCAGCTGGTCCTTATGGAAATACGATGTTCAGTTTAGTATACCAAAGACGTGCTCAGGAGTGAATAACCAGTTCTCTGTCACTGGTGAGGTTATGCTGAAGAGACCACATGGGTCCCACAGCAGATATGCTGTCTGTGTCCTGGCCCAGAGTGGCTGAGCCCAGGTCATACAGAGATTAAGATTACCACATTGGCATGAACAAAGATCAGAGTTGGCGACACAATGAGTGAGGGCGTTGGCTGAGAGGCACACAGCTCAACAGAAGGTAGATGAAATGAAGGCAAATCAGACTGGCAATGGACAGAGCCAAAGGATTTTTTTGGTTTCTTAAGGTGTGCTTCCTTGGCAATCCACCCTCAATCTGAGAAGATGGGCACTTTATCTTGGAAGAAGTATTCCTCATAGCTTGAAAAACATGGGTGTGAGGTGACCCACTTAGCTACGTCTCCAGGTCACTAGCTCATCAACTGGTCAAGTAGGGCTTTCTCAAAACCACAGATCATTTCAACAGTCAAGAAAGAATAGGTGCCACCTGCAAGTTCTTCACAGTCATTTATAGGTGCTAAAAGTATCAATACAGGACAATAGAAAAATATACTGGCTACGTTTACTTACATACTGTCAAATATGTGCCATGTTTAGTAGTAGAAGAGGTTGTGAGGAGAATCAATTATAATTGATGGCTTTAAAGGAAACCACTGACAGTGTGAGCATGTAAGAATATAAAGAGAGAATATGCCAAATGATGAGCTGAATGGGAAGTTATGTGTGGCTCAGTGTGGCTATAGTGTGTGTTTTATCTGGGGATTGCACTGAAGAACAAGACCAGGCATGAAGCAGGAAAGATCACACGCCATGCTGAGATTCCTGGACTATATTCTGTTTATAAATAGGGATGGCAGGAGTTTTAAGGAGGAAGTGTATTCTATAATGTACTTGTTTTGTTGAATTTTTATCCCTCTGCTGACCAAAGCTCAAAAATTCATGGCCACATGCTGCTATCTGCTGTGCACACATGCAGGATGCTGCTTATAATATGAGGGTGAGGGAAGGAGGTGGCATCGTGCGCTAGCTGGGGCTCGGGTGTTCTCTTTCTGAAGGAAACACCTGTGATTTCAAGCTAAGGGGAGCAGACTTGTTATAAAGATAACATTGAAGAGGAAGGCAAAGCACCTTGAGCTTCCTGATACTTGTTATGTGTGACCCAAGGCCAGCTCCCTGAGGGCCTGAAGCTTTTACACAGATGAGTCATCACCATTTGCATCATCTGCCTGTTTAATTTAAGAGTTAAAGTACCTACATACACTGTCAACCTAAAGCAGTTACAGATCAGAATATGGACACTATGGCATATATTTTTGGGTTGTTTCCGGGACGTGTGAGGAGCAGATAACCCCACTGGAAGCCACTGTGGGCAGACTGGCACCTCAAAGTCTAGTGGCCCTTTTCTGCATAAAGACAAATCACTGCCTTTCTGGGAAGTGGTCAATGCCACCCTGCTCTACATGCCAAAAGAGGAGCTACGGACAGGCTGCCAGTCTACCAGAAACAGAGCGGTGGGCCTGGTCATCCAGGGGCAAGAACAGAGAGAAGTTAGCATGTAAGCTCCCCTGCCCCCCACAGTTGTTTTTCCTCTTCTGTACAAGATCCTGCAATTTTCCCAACAGGGAGGGAGGTGGTCACTGTGCCATGTTTTCGTGAGCCCAAAGTACCTTTAAGTTTAATCCACCTCTTCACGCCTGTTCTGTATTGCAGCATGGGGTTGATTTAGCTGTCAGAGGCTAGTCATCTCACCCTGTGAATATGACCTTTGAAAGTGCTGATATTTGTCACATATATGGAGCTTAAATGGAGTGCGTGAGCATATGACGAGGGGGAGGAGGGCATGCCTTGACTTCTGAAATGCCATCTGGTTGCTTTATACATTTTTTTTTCAAAGTTGAAAATTTGAACCAGAGTGGTAAAAATTAAAAAGTAAAACAGAGCTCCTCATACCAAATAGAAGGGAGTAGAGACACCTGACAGAAGGAGGAGGGCCCTTAACAGGTAAAGCAGAATAATCCAATGACAGCTAAAGTCAGGAATAAGGTAATTCTATACCAACCAGCAAGTGTAGAGTATGAGCACGTATACCCAGTTAGGATCTGCATAGACAGGGATGACATAAAGCTGTTGTCCTGTCACAAACACCCATGTTCTAGTTGTTTACTTCATCATATCCCACCAGGTACCTCTTTTTCCTTTCCTTTCCTTTCCTTTCCTTTCCTTTCCTTTCCTTTCCTTTCCTTTCCTTTCCTTTCCTTTCCTTTCCTTTCCTTTCCTTTCCTTTCCTTTCCCTTCCCTTCCCTTCCCTTCCCTTCCCTTCCCTTCCCTTCCCTTCCCTTCCCTTCCCTTCCCTTCCCTTCCTTTCTCTTTCCCTTTCCTTTTTTCCTTTTTCCTTTCCTTCTTTCCTTTCCTTTCCCCTTCCCTTCCCTTCCCTTCCCTTCCCTTCCCTTCCCTTCCCTTCCCTTCCCTTCCCTT
>JANHMN010000002.1:187844114-187869845 GCA_030674055.1 Rhabdomys pumilio | reverse complement strand
TGTGTGTGTGTGTGTGTGTGTGTGTGTGTGTGTGTGTGTGTGTGTGTTGGGATGTGGGTATCAACAGACGGCAGAAGAAGGAATCAGAATATTACTTTTCTCTTCCTGGGATAAAAACACCATGACCGAAGCAACTTATCAAAGGGTTTGTTTGGTTGTATGTTTCAGATGGATAAGAATTTAAAATGAGAAGGAAGCAGGGTGGCAGGCAGCGTGGCAGGAACTGAATGCTGAAAGTTCACACCTTGGAATACAAGCACAAAGCAGAGAGAAAGATCAGGGAGACATGAGAGGAGAGGAAAGGAGGGGAGGGGAGGGGAGGGGGAGGGAGGAAGGAAGGAAGGAGAGGAGAGGAGAGGAGAGGAGAGGAGAGGAGAGGAGAGGAGAGGAGAGGAGAGGAGAGGAGAGGAGAGGGAAGAGAAGAGTGGGAAAGGAAGGAGAGGAAAGGAGAGGGTAGAGAAGAAGAGAGGGGAAGAAAGGGGAAGGGAGGGGAGGAGAGGAGGAGAAGACAAGGGGAGGGGAGAAAAAGGAGGGGTGAAGAAAAGAGAAAAAAACTGGAAATGGCATGAGTTTTAAATCTTCAAAGTTCACCCCTATCCTAAAACAATGCCACATATCCTAAACCTCACCAAACAGGGGACTAAGAGTTCAAATATGGTAGCCAAAGGGGGATAGTCTCATTCAAACCACTATGACTAGTAATGGGAGTTATAGGCCGTTGTGACCCATCTGACATGGGTGCTAGGACTTAAACATGAGCTATCTGGAAGAACAGAAAGTTTTCTTAAAGGCTCAGCCACCTCTCTAGATCCTGCTATTTTTAAAGAAAGAAGATTGAAATGAGACATACTCAAAATTAAGGCCTTAGCGATATAAAATATGACTTTTCCTTTAAAAGCACATCGAAGTCCATTGATCACTACTTTAGAGCCTCTTCTCAATTATCAATGACTGTCAGATCTACTCAGTCCTGTCGGTAGTGCCTCTGCTCAGAAAGGACTTGGAATAAATCCTGCATCTCTCAAATAGCAGATTAGAATCAATCCCAACAGATTTAGTGTTCTGAGCTTCTGGCATGCAGGTGCTTTGGTGTTCCCTTAGCCAGACTCAGGAGAACATGAGACTAGCCCTGATGGACAAAGACTATATATACATGGTCAGCCTTACATATGCAGCTCAGGTTCTTCCAGGGTGATTCAAGACTGTTCAGTACTGGACACAGGAGAAGTGTAGCATTTTCTTCTCTATAAAGCCACTACGACCATGGAAGCTGGTAAAGAGTGACCAGACATCACACTTTGCTGCTCATAGCTGAAGGGCCGAGGGATAATGATAAGGACGCACAGTTCACACATTGAGCTCCTCCTACAGTTGCCTTTGTAGAGATTATGCAGTGTGGTTTATACTATTTTCTTCTTTCAGAAAAATGGTCTTCCAAGAAAAGTCCAGCTTCCCTGCCGCCCACTATTAACCATGAAATCTAATGCAGAAGTCAGAATATAGAAAGGAACTGAAACCTGAATCTAGTGTGATGCTTCCAACGTGGTTAAGTCTCAAGTCGGGCTGTTTCCTATGAATTTGCAATCCATTGATTTTTAACATTTGTTATTTTCCTTGAGAACAAAAATAAGGTGTGTGTGTGTGTGTGTGTGTGTGTGTGTGTGTGTGTGTGTGTGTGTGATGACCAGCTGTATTTAATTCCTTAGTCCCTCTGAAAGGTCAAAGAAAACCCCCTTTTTCTTATCTTGTCTGTTTCTCACAAAGAACACACTGACATAAATACACATTCTTCTCCTGAAGGATGTCTCATCTGTGGACTGGTTTACACTGAGTCAATGGGCCCTCAATAGGATTCTGAGGGAGCTATGCCTTGTGGGACAACACATCATCCATTTATAGAGCACCTTCTATATTCTAGACATTATTTATATGTTATGCAGGGTACAAAGTTGGATCAAACATAGGCTTGACTCATGGAGTTGCTTTAGTCCAACAGTCTATGAGCTGCCTACAGTACAGCTTTCTGAAGATGGAGAAAGAGACAAAATGTCTTGTTTATGCATATAACAGCAACTGGGATATAACAAGATAAATAGAGTGAATTTGCCAGGATGACATATAGCAAAAAAACCCAGACAGATGCAGGGGAATGAGAAGAACTATTTCATTTGAATCACATGGATTATTCTTTTAGACCAAGCCAGCAGTTCCTGTGCACAGTCTTGTGTCTCCAGCAGCCTGTGGGGTATTCCAAACTCTTTTTGACAAGACTGAAATTGTGCCCCTACCTTCTTCAAACTTTCTTCAGTACCTGTCCTCTATATCTTTCACCATGATTCAAAACACAGAATTATCTTGTTCTATTTCTCTTTCTGGACCCTGCCCCTGCAACCTAGTCATTCTGCCTGACTTTATTTTGCCCCTCACCCCCTCTTAAATTAACATCCTTTTTTTTTAATGTGTATGAGTACACTTGAGCTGTCTTCAGACACACCAGAAGACGGCATCAGATTCCATTACAGATGGTTGTGAGATATCATGTGGTTGCTGGGAATTGAATTCAAGACCTCTAGAAAAGCAGTCAGTGTTCTTAATTACTGAGCTATCTCTCCAGCCTCACAGCTGCCCTCTTAACTGAGAACTTATTGTTCACATCGGCATTGTTGTCATTTCTCAATTATGTCTTTAATTCTGCCACTTCTATCAGCATATCGACTTCAGCTGACTCAGAGTTGGAATAGACCAAGTCGAGTAGTAACTTACCAAGAATGTGTCATCTATAAAATAATAAACTGTAATATTAGATAAATTTTTCTATAAAACAAGGCAAATGATAGTATTTATAAACAAAAACAAAAGAGCACAAATCACAAGATTGCATTGTAGTTACTTTGTTTAAAAATCTAACGTCCACTACTCTTTTCAGAAAAAAAAAGGTACTATTTTATCTACAGATAATGACTGGTTAATAAAAGGTTAATAAAGGGAGAGGGTCATGGCTCAGTGGCACATACCACACAAGAAGAAGAAAGTTCCCTAGAACCCACATCAAAGCTGGGGGCTGCTGAGAGTGTCTGTAATCCCAGCAGACGTCCATCGAGGCATGCTGGGGTCAGATGCATGTCTGGAAGCTTGGAAGCTTGTTGCATGCAGAGGAGGAAGGAGAGACCCAGCCTCAAAGTGGAAGGTGAGAACTGCACATGTGCACTGGGGCACTGCAGCTCTCTGCTTCACCAAGGATAAACTACTAAGAGAAAAGAACAGAAACTATGTCTAACAGTATAAAACAGTATAAAAACAACAGCAACAAAAAGTTACTAAAGTGTCCCTAGTGAATTTCATTGCTGTTATCGCACGAAATGATCTATGTTGATTAGCTGTGTTTTTATAATGGCACATGTTTAATGGATGAGTCCTTGGACAGTCATCTCATTGATAGATAAAGCCCCTTATCAGCATGCCAGTGGTTTGAGCCATGACAGCTGGACTCAGCTCAGGATTGCACTATCCATCAAGGACGCTTAGCAAGAGAGATTGAGTGTAATTAAGAAGAAGTGTGGGTATTTGGGGGAAAAGTAGCATTTATCATATTGTTGATTATAGCTGCAGCTTATTCACAGCTTGTACATGGCAATATATACTACCGTTCCTCAGCACTTTGTTCAGTGCATGGCACAAACTACACATTTTTGTGTAATCAGTCTATTTTTGTGTCTTTTTACAATCATCGGACAAATCCTCTCACAAATGAGAGATGACTCATTTTACTCATCCAAGATATGAAAACACAGTTATGATGAATCACTAGTTTAGTTGATTTCTTGATTTTAAAACTACATAGTGACAATTTCTACTTTTCATCAAAACAGATAACTTACTTACATTTGGCCATTCAGATTTTCAGCTCTTCTGAGCTCTATCGTCTTATTTTGGAAAGTACAACAGTTTCCTCAAGAATGAACAAACCAAGAGATAATTTGGAGTAGTTAGTGTTACAAATGTTTGTTCATCTAGTGTGGTTATGTGACTCTCCACTGTGTTGACCTTTGACACAGATTGTTAAGTAAGGTACTTCATCTCCCCATGCTTTTCTTTTTTATCCCCCTTTGGAAATTCACTCACTTATTATGTGATTATATACAGAAGCAAAAACAAGTGTGTATGGTGAAATAGGGAGAGGGAAGACAGGAGTTAGAAGGGAGAGGGAGAGAGTAAAAGAGGGAGAGAGGAAGAGAGAGAGAGAATAGCTAACTAGAAAAACAGGGACAATGAATCAAAATACTGTTAGCATTTAATAAGAGAACATAGCTAGGTGGTGGTGGTATACCCCTTTAATCTTAGTACTCCAGTGGCAGAGACAAGTGGATCTCTGTGAGTTCAAGGCCAGTCTGGTCTTCAGAGTGAGTTTCAGGACACCCAGGGCTGCACACTGAAACCCTATCTTGAAAAACACAAAGAAGAAAGAAATGGAGAAGCAGATGCAGAAGGAGAGGGAGAGAGAAAGAAAGAAAAAAAGAAAGAAAGAAAGAAAGAAAGAAAGAAAGAAAGAAAGAAAGAAAGGAAGAAAGGAAGGAAGGAAGAAAATGAGGAAGGAAGAAAAAATGAAGAACATACTTTTATAATATTTTGTATTTTGCTAGTCTAACTTAAATTGCTCTTCATTTACATCTATTGATCCATATTTATAAGTCACATTTATAAATGGGAAAAGTATCCCTCTTTCTCTTTTTTCTGTGTTGGAAAAGACTGGACTTCTGAGCATCAGCCCATGTAGTCCATGGGGCAGATAGTGGCTCTCATGTTGGTTGTTTACAAGGGTATCACTGGGTCTGAAACTACCCCTGGCTCTTAAAGAAGAAAACAACCTCATGCATTCCTCGGTATGTAGATTGCTGCTGGTGGCTGAGCTGATTATTTCTGAGGGTAAAAATGAACCAGTGAGACTTCACATCCATTGAGGGAGTCTTGAAATGTGTTAAAGTCTGTGCATACGCAGAAAATAAGCAAATAAGTGCTTAGTTCTAATTATTAGCTTTGTTTCAACAGAAACACTTATGTGTTTGGTCTTTTGTAACCTATCTTGAATGGCAGAGGTGTCTTCAGCTGAACTGCATCTATAGCTAATCCGTGTGTTTCTTTCATGCATGAAAATAAACAGGAGAGTCAACCGTATCACACAGAAAACTTTTTTTTATTGTGGGGAGGCCTAGTAATTGGGACCAGCATGATTTGCTCCCACACACACGCTGGACCTCACAGGGCAATAACAACAGAGTGTTTCTGGTACCCCTGTAGTGGGGCTACCCATTAGTTCTACCTCTACATCACACTTCCATCCTTGCCAACTAGAGTAATGTGGTTAATGGCAGTTCTCGATCACGGTGGGAAGATGTTAGTCTGCTGAATGCTGGAAAAAAAAAAAAACAGCTAGAAAATTGCATTCTATCCAAAGGACAGAGACATGATTTCAAAACCACTTAGGGTGGGATAAATGTTTGAAGGGAAGCAGACTGTGATACGATGCCCAAGTTTTGCACTTATAAATGTTATTTTGAAGAGTTTCCTTTGAAATATATTTCGTGTATCTTACTATGCTAATTATTTTATCAAGCTTCGGTTAATATAATAAATATAATGAAATTCAACTGATGGTAAAACTCTGACTGAACAATCAAATATTTTAATGAAGGATATTATGGATTACACTACAGGGCTGATGATATGCTTCAAACTGGCAGAGATTTCTACCTCCATGCTTGATGACCCAAATTCAATACTGGGGACCCACGTATCACAAGACAAAATGTAATAAAAGAATTGAATTATAATATACTTACACATAGTCATATCTCAAATTGGAGGCCATAAACACAACAGTTATCACTGTGTTCTCTGTAAAAATTGTAGTAAAACATGCTTCAACCAAGGTGGTAAAAAGTCAAATCATTGAGTTCCAAAGAATATAATCAGTCTAATGTCACTGATTCTTTAATGCCAGAGAAATTGCCACTATAGGAGATTGATTGGCTATTGTGAACTCAATGACTGGACCCCTGTCCAGTAGAGCTTTGCTGGCCTGCAACATTGGCTTCCCCAGAAACTCTGCCTGCTCCTAGAAGGTATCATTACACCTCCCTGTCCCAGAGCCCTCACTGATGACATGATAGGGTTGCTGTGAGACTGAAGGGACAGGAGTCTTTGAACTAATCTTGACAAGCTCTGTGTAAGATGGCATCCCTGACTTTTCTGTGCTTTAATTATGGCTACACTTCAACAGACAGCAAACAAGTAGAAAATATACTATATAAGCTTTTAGCCGTCTGAAGCTGTCTTCAGATCTTACCATGTGTTTACACAACTTCAGATCTTTCCAGGAGCCTGCAAGGTGCTAGCTAGCAGTGAGGCCAAGAGACCCCATTATGATGTTGAGAAGATGCATATGCACATTCTCAGTGAGCAGTCAGTCCACCTTACCCAGCTCTGTGCTCTGCCTTAGCATTTCCAGGCACTGAGGCTCAGTCATCTGGCCACGCAAAGTAGAAACTTGACTCACAGAAGCCTCTCTGTGACCCTACGCTTCCACCCTTATGGCTAAATTTAATAAACAAAATACGCATTTCATTATGGAATGACACAACCTCTTTTTCTTGACAAGGCCCAGTCTTAATGAGATGTCAAAGAGAACCATATTTGTTGGTGATTACAGACAACAAGCAAACAAATACCAAGAAGAATGACGTTTGGCAGTTACGGTGCAAGTAAAGATGGCCATCCAGGCATCATGCGAGTTCCTTCTCCTTTGCTAAAGGAAGCAATTATTTCTTCTTTTTAACAGAGAGAACAGTGCAGTCTAAGAAGGGTGGTATTCTTTGGAGAATGTAGTAAAATGGGAAGGAAGGAGGGGAAATATTTAATGTCCTAACCTAATAGTGGCTAGTGCATTCTTTTCTTCTCCTCTCTCACTCTGAGAAAAGTTTGGAACTCAGAACATTCAAGGGAATAGCTAAATCAGGTTAGAACACACCCAGGGTTCTTGTACTTCTAGATACACACTCTATGGGCTCAATGTAGCAAAGGAGTTCCAGATCAACATGGAAGAAATTCTGTCTATGTTACATCATTTAATATGAAAAAAGTAGAGAAACAGCATAGTTAATCCCTCAGCTACCACCGATTCCACAGATTGTACTTTCTAATCACTCGGGAAGGTTGATGGAATTGGTAGCAATTTCTGAAAACTTCTAAAGCCATAGGACAAAAATAGACATAACTTCTTAAAATCTTAAAATACACAACAATGTTGAATTTGTTTTCTTATAAGTGGACTTTGTTATGGCAGGCATTGGCAACACAGGACACCAGAAGTCAATTCAGCAGGAAATCCATTTTGTTCTATGCCAGTGTGTTCTTTCCCAGACAGCTGTTTCCTGAACAGCCATGTGCTTATGGCCAATGCACAGCTTTATTAGTATTCTATTGACTTACCAGCAGATATGCAGTAGATTCATAATACCATATGCTCAAGATGTTCCAAATGAAGTCAAATCGAAGTTCTGTTGGCAATTCATAACATGCTTTTGAAGTACTGGCTCAATTGCATATTCATTTTGTATTATCTTGGAGTTCTATCCCACCTCCAGATGCACTAACAACACTCTTTCAATATCTAACACTTTATGAATTTCCAACACCTAGACTTTCATAAGCATGTTAAGAAGAGGGCCTCTCACAATACAAGAAAACTCAGAAAATTTGTCCACAAAGAGAGTAAGCAGCAGACTCAAGCGCTAGCCAGTATGAAGTCTGGTGATGACACCAGAAGCCTATCTGCACTGCATCATTGCTCCTTATATCCTACTTTATTTCAGAAGTCGAGAGTCCTGCTGACTTTTATATAAACTTGTCACAAGCTAGGGTTATTTGAGAAGAAGAATATTAATTTAGAAAATTTCTCTAAGTTTGGCCTGTAGGAGAGTCTGTTTTGTTTGTTTGTTTTTTATTGATGATTGGTGTGTGAGGGCCTAGCCCGTGGTTCTTGGTGCTATAAGAAAGCAGCTGAGCAAGCCATAAGGAGCAAGTCAGTAAGTGTTATTCCTCCATACCTCTGCATCAGTTCTTAACTCTGTATTCTTGCTTTGAGTTCTGGCCCTGACTAAATGTGGTGGTTTGAATGAAAACGTATCCCAATAGGCCGGCCCATCAGCAATGGTACCATTAGGAGGCATAGCCTCGTTGGAGTAGGTGTGGCTTTTGGAGGACGTTTGTCACTGGAGGTTAGGCTGTGAGGCCTCTGATGCTCAAGCCAGGCCTAGTGTCTCACTTTCTTCCTGCTGCCTGCCGATCCAAATGTAGAACTCTCAACTCCCTCTCTAATACCATGACTGCCTATGTGTGCCATACTCTGCCCCATGATAGTAATGAACTAAACCTCTGAGCTGTAAGCCAGACCCAATTTAGTGTTTTCTTTTGAGAGTTGCCATGATCATGGTGTCTTTTCAAAGCAATAGAAACCCTCACTAAGACAACAAACTAAACACTATAATGTTAAATATGCCATTTCCTCCCCAAGTTGCATTTTGGTCATGGTGTTTTACCATAACAATGGAAACCAAAAGTAAGAAGTGTCCTAGAATTACATACTTTCTATGGCAAGTTTAGTTCATCAGTACTTTCTTTATTCTTAGTGAGGAAAATACCATGTTTCTCTGGAAATATCCTCTTTCCTTCCCATTATCTTGTCTATTCACACATTCATGTGAAACATTTGTGTTGGGTATCTGAGTACTTGCAGTGCACAATAAAAATGGATAAAACCAAGTCCACTGAACTTCAGGTGAATATGATGATGAACATACAAAAACTTATAAAATCCCAGAGGAAAAATAACTGGGAGGAGTTGGAAAAGAGCTATCAGAAGAGCGGGTGTCTGTCAAAAATATCCATAGGAAACTTTTAAAAATGAGTATGAGAAAAGTACAGGGTCCATTCTCATCTATGCAGCTGCTATGTCTCCAGCTCATGAGATCTGAGGCACTTTTAGGTTATATGAATATATTTTTCTATCTCTCTTTTTTCCCCAATGTCTAGTCCAAAATAACTCGTCTCCTTCACTTGGTTCCACAGTTTCCACTTTCTGCTTGCTTTTCTTTTCTATTTTTTCCTCTATTGACCAATTCTTAAGGGTTGGTTTTATTCTGGTGTTTTTCTTCCCACTCATACCCACAGTAACTAATATATTACTGTGCACAGTGTTATTAGCATTCATTTTGTTTCCTAAAAATAATGAGTATTTAATGGACAAATAGCTTCTATTTGACTATGATTGTGTCTTCATAGTAGGCCTGAGCTTTACCAATGATCATCATGTAAACATTATTATTCTCCTAGAAGGGTAACAGAGAGTGAGCTGGATGCCCTAAACTCTAGCAGAGTAAATCAGTACTGTAACCCTATTATTCTGAACAATGGAAACACTTCCCCTGAAAGAATAAAAGTGATTTTAAAGAGCCCAACCAATGTTCTAACCACACAATTCAAATCCCAACATAAAAAAAAAAAAACATAAAAATCAAGGCAACATTATTTCTCTAAAAATTATTAATCCAACAGTAATGGTTTAAGTGAGAATGAGTTAGATGAATTCTCAGATGAGGACTTCAAGGGAATGATCAGAAATATGCTCAAATAAATCCCCAATGACACAAACTCTAGAATGAATGCTGAGAGAACACAAAACGTTCAGAGTGAAAATGATAGTAAAACAAGATATAAAAGTTTAATGTAATAAAGAAATGGAAATATTGAAAAACAACCAAAATACTAGAAATTAATATTTTAATGAATGAAATAAAAAGCTTAATTGTAAGCTTCACAAATAGAGTAGTTGAAAAGGAAAACAATATCAAGTTATGGTAGAGGAATGAAAGTATTCAGACGTGGATAAGAAGATATTTTCAAGAATGTGGGAACAGAATATTTATCGTATATTTGACACTATAAAATATTAAATCTATGTATGTGCATAGGAAAAAGAGATTATTTTACACTAAACCTTATAAGTAAAACTGTAGCAGAAAATGTTCCAAATCTAGAAAAGTGATGCCCATCCAAGTATAGGAGGCATCCAAAACATCAATTAAAAAAAAAAAAAACAAGAAAAGAATCTTCCATGTCATAGTATAGTTAAAACATTAAACATGCAGAATAACATATATTGAACACTGTAAGAGAAACACCAAGTCACATAAAAAGACATTCCCTTAGAAATAATAGTATTCCAATAAAAATTTTAAAATTTGGGATGATTTGGAATGGTATATTTCAAATTCTGAAGGACAAATGGAGCCTATAATATTATACCTAGCAAAACTGTCTGTGATAATTTAGAGAAAAATAAAACCTTCAATGATAAAAGCAGGCTAATGGAACTCATGAGCCTGAAGTCAGATCTACAGAATGCACTTAAAAGAATTCTTTGGCCTGAAGAGAAAAATAAACACATGTACAAGGCTATAGCAAATAAAAAAGCTATGCTATAACAGTAGTTAAGCAAATGAGAAATAGGAAAATACTAAACACTTCGAAGTCAACAAAATAACAATGATTAACATATTGTTTCAATAGTAACATGAATATTAATGTTTTCAATTTCTTAATCAAAAGACACAATGTAGCAGATTCGTTTACTAAACAAGACCCATATATTTGTTGTATCCAAGAAACACAATGCCATCAACTAACTATAGTGGAAGCCTTATGGTTATGTGATAGGAAAAAAGGTATGTGAAGTAAATGGAAAGAAGAAGAAGGGAGGCATCATTATTATAATACATGACAAAATGCTTCAAGCCAAAATTAATCAGAAGACACAAAGGTCACTTCATACTGATTAAGGATGCAGCTAACCAATAGAATTGCAGAATTTAACAGTTGCACTGAATATGATTACATTCATATTTTATTACATGGATTCACTTTCATAAAACAAAAACAATTGTATACAAATATACAGGTCAAGGCCAGGACCATAATAGTGTGAAACTTAGTATTCTACATTAACCGACAATTATATAACCTTGATCAACAAACAGGAAAAAACACAGAGAAATATCAAAGAGACATTATAAACAAAGAGGCAGTTAAAGAACCGACTCAAACACCAAGTCTTCTTAGCTCATGGGACCTTTTAAAAAATTAAATCACATAATGATATGTGAAGAAAGTATTGATAGAGAAAACGTGAAATGACCACTTACATTTTCTCTGATCACAATGGGATAAAATAAAGAATCTAGTAAGAGAAATTAAAGATTAAGTAGCACACTGTTGGATGATTAATGGCACCTAAATACCAAGAAAACATTTTTTAAATCATAGTGTCTAATAAAAATGAAAACACAGGATCAGGGGACTGTCATGAGCACAGTCCTCAGAAGGAAACACAGCTGTGACTGCTTACATTGAAAAGTCAGAGGCATCTCTAATAAACAATGACACATGGGAAGCCTTTCTCAAACAAGAATGAATGAGCAGACTTAAACTATGTAGAAGGAAATGAACAGTTAAAATTAAGACAGAATTAAAGAAGCGAAAATAGGACCACACAAAGAATGGATGTAACCGAATTGCTTCTTTGAAAAGACAAAGTCAGCGAATTCCCAGCTAACCTCATCTAAAGAAAGAGAAGAGGCAAATTAGTAAAGTTAGAGGCAAAATTGAGACATTGTCATAGATATCCATGAAATTCAGAAAATCATCAGAACCTATCTTAAAATTCAAAAAATCATTTGTATATCTCACTAAATTAAAAAATTTCACAAATAAATGCACGAATTTCTAGATACATATTATTTACCAAAATTAAACCAAGATAAGATAAACAATTTAATTATATCTTTAACAAGTAATGAGATTAAGGTGGTAATTTTTTTTTAGTTTTATTTTAAAAATTCTAGAACTAGATAGGATCACAGCAGATCTTTTAAGAAAACCAGACACTGAAACTATTCCATAAACATAAAGGGGCATCGCTGTGCTGATTAGGATAGATTCATGGTCATCTGGGAAGCGGGAAATTCAACTGAGAAAATGTCTCTATCAGATTGGCCTGTGGGCACATCTGTGTAATATTTTATTGATGATGATTGATGTGGGCCACACAACTCCTGGGTAGGTAGTCATGCTTTGTAAAGAAAAGTAGGTGAGTGTGAACCTGGGGAACAAGCCATTAAGCAGTACTCCTCCAGTGCTTGCTTCAGTTCCTGTTTCCATGTCCCTGCCCTACACATTGTGTTTCAGGCTTGGCTTTCTTTAGTAATGGACTTTGATTGGGATACCAAATAAACCCTTTCTTCCCAGTTAATTTTGATCATAATCATTACCACAGCAATAGAAAGCAAATGACCACAACTACATAACTTAAGAAAAGTATTATCCTGACATCAAAATCATATAAAGAGATTATAAAAATTACAGAAAAAATCTCTCTTAATGGACATAGATGAAAAAAACTCACTAAAATAGGTGTAAACTAAATTAAGAATGCATCAAAAAGACCATCCACCATGATCAAGTTGGCTTTACTCCTGAGATAATAGGGGTAGTTCAACAGATATAAATCAATATGCATAATACATCACATAAATGTTCAGCTCAGCACACAATGAAAAGGCTATTGACAAAATCCAACTTCTCTTCATGACAAAATCCTCAAAGATACTAGGAGTAGAGAGACTATTTCTCAACATAGTAAAAGCTACATGTGACAAATCTATAGCAAACAATATATACTAATGGAGAAAGTTGAAAGCATTTCCAGTAAAATCATGATAGGCTATCCATTTTCTCTATTCATTCACCATAGTGAATAGTGAGGCTTAAAGAGAAATATGACAAGAGAGGGAAATAGAAAGGAAACAGATGAGGGAAGAAGTTACTTTATCTTCAGATAATGATTACATACATGAGACCCTAATCATTTAGAGGAGCCTTAGGTGGTAAGTAAAAATTTTCTTCACTGTTTCTGGGTCACACATCTGGAGTTAGTAATAATGATAATGATACCTCCTATGGATGTACTTTGTGCTATACAACAGCACAAAGCACCAAATCTTCTAAAATTGGTTTTGGTAGCGATCTTTAAATTAGAGAAGGTAACAGTATTCCTACCTTCTAGCAAGCTCAGAAGGTTATCTCTTAAGGTTTTATATTTACCACAGTACAGGGGAAACTGAACAGACATCCTAATGTCCTATCTTCTGTCCTTGTTTAAGGGCCTCTTTCACTCATTCTTTGAAGTATATTTACTCAGGATGTAAAGGTCCTTGGATTTTGGAGTGTTTTTCATGATCACAGTTCCATAGGATGTTATGGAATGTGACAGAAATGAGTATAAGAAGCCTGAGAAATGCTAGACCAGAACAGGCCAAAATGAACCGTCTCCCATGCTGCTATTCTTCCTGAGTACAGATGTCTCCAGACCCCATAAACTACAAGGTGCATACTACCCATGTGAACATAGTGTGTTTCTCCAACAAGTGTTTCTTATATCAACCAATACTCCCAGAGATTTGAAACTTGAAACAAAAATATTGGACAATACTGCTCTCCACAGCCTTCTTTTCTCTCCACATCAGTAATTCAGTGAACAATGCTGTCATAGAAATGAATCATCTTTCCACAGTATCACAAAGAAAATGCAAATAGATATTATTACACCCTGCTGGTATTTGAAATTGTGTTTGATACCTGACTTATTAATTCCTTTTTACAATAGTTTAACACATATAAAGAAGCATGTGATTTCTACCATTTATACATTATTATAAAAATGGTGATTATGTCTCTTAAGAGAAAATCTTCTCTTCAGATTTATGACTTGAAACTGGCGTGGAGAAACTATATGCATTTAGAGTTCTTGCCACAAAAGTGGGAAGAAGCAGAATCAGTGTGATTCTTAAGATTAGAGGCCACATCCAAAGCTAGTCCTTGTCAGCATTGGGCCACACTTAGGGGAAATATTTGACATTGTGTCTGTGTGGAAAGACATAGTCTGAGTTTCTGTTCTCTTTGGAAAGTACACACCAGGGATGTGCTTTTATATAACAAAGTAAACGCTGGTAAAAGATCAAAGTCCATCTTCAAATATTTTCTTCTGTTTCCATGGTTTTAACTAGCAACTCTAAGGAAGAAAAAAAATGTTTTTTACTACCAATGGTCGTTATGTCTTATTATTCCCTACTTAAATATTATTGTTTAATATTTCATATACTCATTTCATATATTTGAAATATTTCATATATATGAATATATGTTCATATTTTCATAATCAATAATTCATATACATTCTTTCTGTTTAGTTAATCAGAATGCCTTAAGCAGGGTAGTGATTATCAGATTTGATCCTATGGTGGTTTCCTCCATGTATAAGACTTAGCAGGTTCTGATCAAATGAGTAGTGTTTTGACAGCAATATCCCACAAAATGGAACAAAATGATTGTTATAATTCTTACATTCAGGGATCACAGTTCCTACTAATTCAAAAGAACAAAAACAAAATCTGAGTGTATATATTTTGGAATGAAAAACGTGTAAAAACGGCTTTCAAGAGATAGTACAAATGGATAAAACATGAATTTATCAGCTCACACAGTGTCTCTAAGAAGTCTCTCATAGGCTTTTGCCTCCTGATTACTATAAAATACCTGCTGTTACCTAATAATCCCACAAAATTCTCCAGCAAGGACAGATTAAAAGTAAGAACAGGTGTTTATTGTTATTGAAGCAGATCGAAGACCAGATTATGCACTCAAAAAAAAAAAAAAAAGAATCATTTCCTTTTTTAACCCCAGACTGTTCTCATACTCTGTGAAAAGTTCCAAGAAAAAGTCCCTACAAGTCCAGTGACCTTCTCAATTCCAGAAGGTGAAGAAGAGTATGGAATCACAGTAGAGCCATGCTAAGGGGTCAGATGATGTTAAACCACAGCAAAGAACGAACTCTTCTCTCTCAGGAACCCCTGATGAGTCTGTTAGCTTCCTAGCCAAATAAGGATGCTCAAGACTAGATTTGTACTTCCTGTTCAGGTATCCTGGTGTCTCTTCTGTCAATAGGTTTTGGTGTGTGTGTTGGGGGGTGATTTTACCTTCAGGGTTCCCCATCTCTGTTTTACCATTTGGTCTGCACTGAGAAATACTCACACATCAACTATTAAGAATATATGAGTAAGTCAGCCAATACATCAATCAGTGGACCAACGATTGGGCATTTATTCTCCATGTATGTTTCAATGAATCATCAATGCATACACTGTAATTCAACCAAGATTTGAGAGATCAAAGCCTAATTCAAATAAAATCCATTGTATCTTGATCGTTACATCTGCAGAAGCAATAGAAATCACTCTGTGCTTCATGTTTCTTCTTTTTCAGAATAAGCTTCCTTTTGTCACTTAGAATGTATGAACTATTTAGTATATTTGTTTATATTATAATTTTCTTTTACATATGCAAGGTACATACTGCTTTCTGAATTTGTAACAGAAGTGAGACACATTGGCAAAGAATCATTGAATCCTCTTTTACCCACAGGATATTTTGAGTGGACTTTGCTAGTCAACCATATGGGCAAGCAGATACACTGAGCAAACAAATGATTTACTAATTTTGTCTATCCTGACTCAGGTGTTTCTTATCTAGCCTTTTGTTGTTGTTCAAAATTTTGTAAAGTTGCAAAATTTCCCGACACATAAAATCATCTTTTGAGATTGTTTGTTGTATTGGAAATGGAGAAATGTGTTATTTGTTAATGAATTAAGGACAGATAGTGTTTGCATAGTTTCAAAGACTAGTCTTATTTTTAAGATATTTTAACTTTATTTAATGCTCACAGCAAGAACACTTGGAAACAGCAACAAGCAAGCATGTTTGTAGTTACTGTAGTTACCATTTATCCCCAGTTCATACACACATACACACACACACACACACACACACACACACACACACACACACACACATTTGTCCTGGAAAAACAAGACTGTGAAAGAATAAAATTAAAGTTTGCTTACTGGGCCCCCTAAGTCTAAAGAGAAATCCATACTTTAATTTGTTACTGCAATGGTGACTATTTCCTACACATCAAGACAGACTATAAGATATCTAAAACATGAAGTACAATTTTTCACTTGAGGAAAAAAATTGATTCTTTTATTCTGTGAATTTGTAGCTGCTGTTTTTCTTTAGGATGCCGTTGAAAGGTCTAATTGCAGCATATGTTTCTTTGATGAGGACTTGGGATTTCATTAGACAAGGTCCCAGGTGGGTTGTCAAGTATGTTATTAGCTGTGCGTTGACTAAGGAAGCAGGGGCAGATAAAGAACAATTGTGAGTGTTCACGGAGTTCTGACGACCAAAGCTATTTACTAGCAGTCCTTTTCCTAGTTAAAGATGCCTGACTGGAGGCATTTATCAATGGAGAAAATCTGAGTTATGAGTTTTAACGCCATAAAATGGTTATAATATACACACGTGTGAGAACTTCCATTTTTGGTCTATAGAGAGGCTGTGCTAAGAAGGCTCTTTGTCCTTGCAATGGTCTGTCACTGAGCATTGATTTTTAAATGTTCCCTAAGTGGAAGAGGGACCCATCAGCATCCTATGAAGTATGCAGCAGCACTGTCCACAGACCTCCCTTGACCTGGCCTCAACCCTAGGTCCTCAGCACACATTGTTCTTGACTCAGAGTCTATCCCAAACAGTGCACATACACAGTGCCCTCTACTCTATCAACCCCAAAAACTGAGCACACTTCCCTGACTCAGAGCCCTGTATACCCATTGCCGTTGACTCAGAGCCAATCTTAAACACTGCATACATACTGCCATTGACTCAGAGTTGGTCATAACACTGCAAATATATTGCCTATGATTCAGAGTCAACCCAAGGCCCTACGTGTACATTACCTATGCCTCAGATCAACACCAAAGCTTATACACATACTATCCTTAACTCACAATTAACCCCATGTTCTGCACACACATTGCCCATGGCTCAGAGTCAATTCTAAGAATTCCAAATACATTGCACAAGAGTAAACCCCTTGTTACAAGGGATTATTCTTGACCAAGAGTAAACCACTAACACTACACACACATTGGCCATATCTCACTGAAGCCTTGAATATACATTGACCTTGACAGCATCAGTCTGGAAAGTACACTCCCAGCTCTATATACACATGACTCATGACTCAAGTCAACCTTAAGTACTGCAAAAACACCACTATGACTGAAAGTCAAGCCCAAACACAGCACTCTCATTACCTATGACTTAGTATTAATTAACTCGTATCCCTACACACACACATTACCTGTGACTCAGCATCAACTCATGGACTACACACAGACACACACACACAGACACACACACACACACACACACACACACACACACACACACACACATTATTGTGACTTAGAGTCAACAGAAGGCACATGAACTGTTTGACTTTCTTAATTTTATAGAAGGCCAGTCCTCACCTTTTGCTTATGAAGATCTTTTTGTTTAGTGGTCTTTTCCCCTCCTGTGCCCTCCACCAATTTCCTATGAGGATTGGCCTTCTGTCTCATTTGAGTTATTTAGATATTAATGTCTCCTTTAGGATGATTATTTGTTTAAAGTTCAAGTTAATAAAAATAACTTATCCCATTAAAAATCTTCCAGAGACAAGAACAACATTTCATGATGTTAATTGCTCACGTTACCACCCATCCATGAAACATATGCCGAAAATGCTCTGAAAGGTTTCAGAATGTCTCTTGCAGCTATAAATCTTTTACAGGTATGATTATGTGAAAACAGGAATACAGAAAGTGCATCCAACAGCTGGAGTAAGATGGTTTACTCAAGTAAAAGTATGAAATTAGATTTAGATGAACTTAATTAAAAGGAGGAGGGGTGCCCGATTTAATGTGGACATTCATCACATCCCCAGTCAAGTTTCCTCCAGCTCCAGAGAAACAATGCGGCCTGTGCTGAAGCTGGATGAGGCTCTGATGGAGTGTGAAAGGATGACCACACAGACACAGCCGTACAGTGTATGCTCTCTTTTCTCTCCACTTCTCTAATGACACCAAATATCTAGTTGTTTTAAAAAGACAGGACCAGTCAGAAAACTGAGCTTGGAAACGTATCTATTTCAATTGTCTCCACCACTTGGCATTCAACTGTACACATTTCATCACTTAAAGATGGTGATTAGTAAGTCTGACTTTTAATGTAATGATAGCTGAGGAAAATAGCAACACACAATGTGAGGAGGGAGCGAGGGAGGGACAGGAAGGGAGAGGAGAGGAGAAAGCAGAAAGATGTTCATTTCAAGTCACTTGTCTTTTGGTTTTCAGCCTCAAAGGAAAGAAGCAAAAACAAACAAACAAACAAACAAACGGGCTCTTTTAGACTTCTTGCTTATCAGCCATGTTCTTTTTCCCCAATTTTAAATTTTCTTAAACAGCTGTTTCTGCCTCTATGCTATGGAAGGCAGATTAATAAAATAATACAGCAAGGAATGACATGTTTATAATTATATGCAAACAAAAGAATTTCATTGTGTTAAATTTTAGGTGATCAACAGATTCTGGAAAGCACACAAAATTAGGTGCCTACTTTGTCCCTTGTTAGTCCTGTGTACCCAGACATTGGTAAACATTTGACCTATGAATGCTCCAGGCCAACAGCTATGCAGGCTCCTGCCATCTCTTCTTTCACATCAACCCTGAAGGAATTTATTTAGATTTGCCATCCATGTCATTGCCACCTTTCCTTCAGATTCTCCACATTCAAGATGGCCCCGACTATATCCGTATCCCAGCCAGGAAACTAACACAGTGGTCACTGAAGGCTAAAGAAAATGAAGTCAGCAAATACTTAAATAAGGAGATGGTGCAAACAGTCAAGGTGGCCAGAAAGAAACACAAAGATGTGAAGTCATGTTATAAACTGAAGGAAGCAGTCACGGAGTCGATGATGAAAAGCATTAAATTGCATTTACTGAATGTTCACTGCTCACAAGAACTTCACACGCTTGTGTCAGTGAAGGAAACTCAGCAACCATATAAGAAACAGAGAGTACATAACGCTGTGTAGCGTGCACAGCACTGTGTTGATGGCGGGCAACAAAGTCAGCATTCAAATATGCATATTTAGATGCCACACCCACACCCTTACCTCTAGAGAACACCATCTCTGACATAACAGGGGTGGGCATCCATACTGAGAGACATTCAGAAATGTGACAAGAATGAATCCTGTCTTGGATCGGGGTCAGAAAATAAACCATGAGAGCAGGCACAGTGAGTAACACAACCGTTAGCTCATTCACCGACACCATGAACTCTTCAGTGACTCATGATGTTTATCCCCAGGAGTGCTACACTTCAAGATCCCTGCAGAGCCTCTGCACTGTAAAAGAAGAGGGCAGACAGCTATCTTAGGATTCCAACCCCAATGGCCAGAGTCACTAACTGTGATACCGACAGTGTTTCTACTGCTGGAGACTAAAGGGGCCTGTGGTGAGGAAGGAATCACTGGCCTCTATAGGAATGCACACTGCAGAAGGCAGCTTGCTCAGTGTAAGACCACAGAGCAGAAGAGCACGGTTAGCCTCGAGTTGAGGGAGCATTTGTGTATTCAAGTCAAACTGCTCCTCAGTAGGACAAGTGGACAGACTATGCCACCCCTTCATTCCTCCTCTGCACCCACAGATTCACCAGTACCGTCTCTCCGCTCTGGGCTGGATGTTTATCATGGGCTCCTGTGGGCAGGTCATCATACTAGCCTAGACCTCCTCTCTTCTCCTTTCCCTGAATCACAGCTTCATCCACTCTTGGTTCTGTCCTAGCCGTCAGACCTGAAAGCCTTTGGCAAAACCCTCTGGGGTTCCGAGCAGTTAATCCCATATCTGTTTACTCACACACACACTCTGGAAACTTCATCTTGACTTTTCTGCACTAGCTGAAACCCAATTTTTTTACAACGAGGATCAATTCCTGCTCTTCCAGGAGAGAGTATTAGCTCCCCTGGGCCTCTCTTATCGAGTAGCCTAATTGCATATTACATTTGCTCTTGGTCAGCTACTACTGGGCCCTGGCATTTTTCTCTTCTACAACAAAACACCAGCAGTTGCTCTCACAGGGTCAGGCTACACTACCCCATAGGTCTCTTGGCACCTCTTCTAGTATTCTTGTCCTCACTCCTTGAAAACCTTAGTTCAGACTCCTATGCATTCTCTGTGATGCAGATTCTATTCAAATTTTGCTCATTTTCATACCCAATGTACACTCCTTATGATGTCCTGGCCTTTCGGTTTCTGGACTTCCTTTTGCATGTGGAATGGCCTCTTTCTTGAGCCATTCACTTTCATAGTCACATTTGCATTTCAAGATTATCAATAACTGAAACCCTGCAAAATCTCAACTTAAAAAAAAAACTTCATTTTACAATCAAGATTCTTTTTATTCTGATCACAATCACCTAAGCCCTTTAACTATAGTTTTCATTTAGAACCTAGACTTCATCATTTCTGTGTCACTACCATATAATTCTCCCATGACAGTCTTCCATCCTCCCTCTGATGTCATCGTAGCTCTTTGGCCCCTATCAAGTCATACAGGAGGCCACACTCTACCTGGGCTGGGGAAATCTAATATGTCAGATCCATGACAGATAATCAAGACAGAACTTGTACTATCATTACCTGAGTGCCCACCTACCCTTACCTGCTGTGTTTCTAAAGATAAGTTCTTCACTTTCAAGGCCAGGTTCTCTACCTAGACAGATTTCTACCCACTGCTTCTTACCAAAGCTACAGAAGCAGCGCTGGTGGTGGCAAACCCAACTGTTGTCATCTCTGCACAAACCATGTTTGCTCTGCTAAAGTCTGAATGCCTTGTGTCAGATCCTCAAGTTAATATGTCGACAGCCCAACCTCCAAGATAAGGGCTTTGGCCAATGAGTCATTTGGTATGATTAAATCATCTCCGAGAGTTTTCCCGTTTACACTGATATAACCTGGATTTCCCCGAATTATTGGTTTTGTTGATGTGGTTGTTGCTGTTGATGATGTGGTTGTTGTTTTGTTCTATGTTTAAATATGCTCAGCTTTCCTCCTCAGAACTTTTGGGCTTTCTGATTTTCATGCATGCTACAGGCTTTTCTGGATATCTGTCTGCTCTGGACCCTCGTGTCCTTCAAGTCTTCCCTTCGTCTTTTAGGAGGTAGCTATGTAGAAAGGCTTTACTAGGCTACTCTGTGGATAGGTCAACCCCCTTCCCATATGACATCACCACATCCATCTCCATCCTTTGTCCTTCCTACTTATTCACACACATATATCTGACACACAGGGAAATAAGGATATATCCTATAGGTTTTAGATGTATTTATTTTATCTTTCATTCACCTTTTCCCCTACAAGACTTTTACCTGCATGGTTTTTCAGCCTTCCCAGTCTATAAAACAATCACTTGCAAAGTCCAGTTGATGACCAAAAAACATTTGTTCAGTGACCAAGACAACAAAAGCTAGGTCTATGAAAGACTGTAGAAAGATAAAACAGAGAGCTAAACATACCTTTTACATGGCCGAACATATCATTTTACTCTGAGATCTCCTTTTGGTAAAATACGGATTTAAAAAGAGTTTAAAGTTATGATGGTTTCCCCAGTAATTCTTGATAATATGGCAAAGTAACTCAGTGAGTGATATAATAACACTACAAACCAAAACCAACCTGTGAACAACTCTAAGGTTACTGCTTTATCTTAGCAGAAATTACATATTGGGTATATCTGACCCGTTTTAGTACTCTCTAAAAGTTTCACTCTAAATATGACCTTGTTATTACTTCTTAAGCATAGTTTCTTGTTCCCTCCCTCTTTCATATGCATGTACAAATAGGTAGAGTATAAAAGGAAGTTCATACCATCTTATAAGGAGTCTAAGCAAATTTTTCTGGCTGGCACATTGTGGTTAAATAGTGCACATTTCCAGATTTCCTTGACCAAATATTATACCATAAAGCTCATATAAAATGTTTTACAGTAACATATTTTTATAAAGTAGCTTTAGAAATTTAATTAGAAATCTTTCAGATGGCAGATAAGACAACATATATTATTTAAGAGGGAGAAATCCCTTTCCCTCTTAATTTAGTAGCACCCATCCACAATATAGAGATTGCTTTTGATCAGAGGGTCTCAAACTGAAGAATTTCCCATCAGTCACCTAGCTTTTTTGTCATCTTTCCAGATGCAAATGTGAGGAGGAGAAAGAGGAGGAAAAGAATAAGAAGAAGGAGGAAGAGGAGAAGGAAGAGGAGGAGGAAGAAGAACTTCATTCTTGACCTTATTAGACAGTAAAACGAATTCAAGTAATCATTGGGGCCTTTGAAGAAATGGTTGCTTCCTGGTTCTTTTTCTGGCTATTCTGATCAGCTGCAAAATAACTATGGGTTACTGGAACAGAAAAACTTACTGTATTCTGGATTTTCTTTGAAATGTCAATGAAAATAGCTGAGGCTTTAGAGAGCAATTGTATTTCTCCTATCTTGTCTTCCTTCACTCATGAGTTTGCTCTTGGGAAGGGTCTTGGAGGGTACCAGGTAGTTTCCCATCCCATCCTTCATGACTGTCTTTCACCTCTACTTTGACTTTATATAGAAGAAAACCCAATTATTGGGAAGAAAAAATGTTCATTGAGTTGGAAACACTATAAATAAAAAGTACCACATCAGCCAAATTCCAAGAAACTTGACTCACTGTTCTTAGTACCATGACTGGTCATGATGACAATAATCATGGCATCAATTTTCTGGCTAATTGAGTTAGTTACAGTCACATGGAAATTTGGGTGCTGTACCGCAGGACATTTCTTTGCGTATCATTCATACATTTCTCACTGGTTTTTCCTACAGATTAGCTTCAGTTGTGTGAGCCAAAGTAGTTATTGCTATGGGGCAGAATGAGCTATACCTAGAATTTGTAAAAAAAAAAAAAAAAGATTAGTAATTTGTTTTATTAGAAGAAATTCTTATAAATAAAGGTAGATTTGAATAGCAAAATGAAAGCAGAGGGAGGTTTTCAGGTGTTTAGGGGTTTCAGATGGAAAAGGGTACCATTCTAAAAGATGGTAATATACATAGGTAAACATATTTACAATGGAGACCCCTGGGAAAATGTACAAGTTTAATTTCTCCAAATGGAAATGGATGATATTACTGGCTGGTATTTCCTATGTCAGCCAATTTTTCTGACCCATATCCATTATGTTAACGTTCTTTTCTAGCACACTGGATTAAAATCTGGACCATTTGTGCTTAACTTCATCCATTATTCATGGACCTTGATTGCTTCTGACATTAGTATATGAACAAGGAGGTCTAGAAGATATTCCATGCCTTGTGTAATTATTGAGATTTCCTGTTTATCATTTAGGTATGTTTTCTAACAATTGAAACTTTATTGCTTAAGGATATATGCTCAACAATTCTTTGCAGAGACAAACAGTATAGTGTGCTTAGGCAAATTGTGTTTTTTGACCCAACATAAGCCCTCCAATTCATATTGATTATCTTCAGCATCTGTAATGAAATGGAGTCCGAGAGTAAACTCAGGGCTTGGTGGGGGTGTTGTTTGTCTTATGGAGCAAACACTTGAAGGAGAATTTATGGAAGCAGAGGGCTGTGGGTCAATAGCTTAAAAAAAAAGCCCTCAAAGGTAAACAGGCAGAGTACTTTTTGAGCTGTGAAGGAGACAAGAAAGGAGACTAATGGGGTGGGGGCGACGAGAAGCAGGAAGACAACTGAAGACTGGCTTTGTAAAATCGTCCACATCTGAAAGGAATTAAGAGAGATGTGGGTCTGAGAGAGGCTGGTTCTCCTGAAACATCAACCCTTGAGACCCCTGTCTCTCCAGTTCCTGACAGGGATTGCACAGAAAACATTTCTCTCAAAGTCTCCCACGTTCTCTTCTTAGCTGTAATTCTAAACCCTCAAATTGGAATCAGTGCATTGAACACTAGGGACAGTTCACAAATAATTCAGGGACAGAATGATTAGCTTTTGTCACTATCATAATTCAATGAGGAAAGTCAAGAGTATTTGAACTCAGAGCAACTAAAAGCCTTTGTTGAATGCAATGCTACAGTGCAGCCTGAAGAAGAAGCAATTCTATCACAGTTCAGTCTTACCAAGTGTCTTTAATGACAATCAAGTTTCCATGGTTAAATCCCATGTGGTAATTTTAATCTCCACAAATGTTTTTCGTTTATGTTTTCAGGAAATTCTTCAAAAAAGCAAAATTAATACTAATCATAGTTTTATAGATTAAGATCTAAATCTCAACATTTAAGGAATATTTAAGATCCAGAAGCAAGAAAGTAAAAATCTCTTCAGCTAAGTCAGATAATGTTTCAGGATTTGGGTAGAGGCCTGCAGATTCCAAGGTCATGTTTCTCCTCCTGTCCTCTGCATCTAGACAGCCTTTCTCAAACACATCTGTCGTGCAAACAGTGTCCTTATATCACAGTTATGGAACAGGTAGGTGTTGCCCTTGGTTCTCTACAAAGACAGAAGCTCTAGGCTACATTCAGAGAAACCACCCTTATCCTGATGCAAATCTTTAGCATAATATTTAGAAGATCTTTAAAGGTCCTCTTTCTTAATAAGAAAATAATAGCTCAGAGTGCTATGGTTCGAAAGTCAGTTATGGAGCATTTTCATAGACGTTTATGTTTTCATTTAGGCTAATAGCATATTCTGTCTGTCTGTCTGTCTGTCTGTCTGTCTGTCTGTCTCTCTCTCTCTCTCTCTCTCTCTCTGTGTGTGTGTGTGTGTGTCTGTCTGTCTGTAGGTGAGTGTGTCTCTTTGTATGTATGTCTGTCTGTCTCTCTGTCTCTCTCTCTTCCTCCCTCCCCCTCTCTCTCTGTGTTTGTGTGTGTGTGAGTCTGTGTGTGTTTCTCCATTCCACCCTCATTCTACTGCTTGCCCTTTCTTGCCCTTTCAAATTCTAGAAACCCTGTTCAGGTTAATTTCTGGCTCTTTTAGTATCTAAGACATTGTTTGTGTATATGTGTGTTTAATTAAAACTTTATTATAAAGAATTTGTGAATAAAAGCCATCATAGACTGAAATCCACCAGACCCAAAGCCCATCCCTATCTATTGAACCTCTATTCAGTAAGAACAGCCATTCGGAAGCTGCAGAGCTTCAAGTTAGACTTTACATTACTGAGGGTGTAATTTTGGTGGAAGATAAGTACATAAAATATATTAAATAGTATTTGCAGTTTAATGACACTGCTATTAAAAACTTTACTTACGTCCTACATCTAGATAAGGAAATCATGACTCATACATGGCAAAAACAAAGGTTTGGTGATAGCTTCTGGGAATCCCAGTTAATGCAGTGAATGAAATATGAAAGGCAATTTTTAAAAGGAAAATTCAAATGGACCCCATGGCAATCAGATGCAAGACACATAATGGAAGAAGGTATAAAGGCACACGCTATCAAAAATGGTGTAACTGAGTTCTACCACTGGATCTCACATGATGGAAGGAAAAAACTGACTCCAAGAAGCTGTTCACTTACTTTTCTCATAAGGGCCCACACATACATACACACAGTGACTAACTAACTAACTAACTAACTAACTAACTAACTAACTAACTAACTAA
>JANHMN010000002.1:187804332-187844104 GCA_030674055.1 Rhabdomys pumilio | reverse complement strand
TAACTAACTAACTAACTAACTAACTAACTAACTAACTAACTAACTAAAATGTTATGTGACATTGTATGGCCAGTCCTGGTATCTGTTTAAATAATGCATCTTCTGGCTTCCAGCATTTTCACTGTCATTTGTTTCATTTTTCACAAGCAGATTTTAAGAACACAAGCATTAACGCTAAGCTAACATAACAATATTACTGAGTGGAGTAGCAGTCAATCTGAAAAGAACATACTGAAAGCTAAATACATCAAATTCATTGTTTTCAAATTCACAAGTACAAAGCTTTGCCTGTTATATAAGGATATCCAATGAAATGGCAGAGAGTCACAGTCTGGTCAATGGACCATGGACATGCTGTTAGGCTTCATTAAAATGAGAACTCAGAAGAATACAGGAACTATTTTAAGACAGTATTCTTCAGAGAACCAGATGTGCTGAAGATAGCCACACATTATGAAGACAGATCAGTCTCAACTTGAAGTGGATGAGAAGCAGGCATTATTTCTAATTTAACCTATTACCTTCAACAACTCAAAACCCC
The DNA here is from genome assembly GCA_030674055.1 of Rhabdomys pumilio. Taxonomy (NCBI): domain Eukaryota; kingdom Metazoa; phylum Chordata; class Mammalia; order Rodentia; family Muridae; genus Rhabdomys; species Rhabdomys pumilio. Next base: position 187,843,563 of record JANHMN010000002.1, on the reverse strand, counting down.
ATGAATTCACTGATGTCTCGGTGATGTGATTGTACTTGAAGTGTGTTGCTCACTCCCTGGTGCAATGCCTACTTTCTAGTAGAATGTATACAGATACTGTGATTCCTTCTACAAAACTTGTAAATATTTAGTTGCTGATGGTTTCAGCATTTATTCCTTGGCATCAGATCTAAGAGTATATATGTATGTGTATGCACAAACACACATACATAGGAGTGAAAGATTTCTATTTTTAAAACTATTTTTCAGTAACACGATGTGTGCTCATCCGCTGGTATCTTCAAATTATAACAATGTTTTGAAGTCACAGCACACAGATGTGCCTCTACTGGCAGTAAGTGTCCACTGTGGAGGCCACGCCACCAGCGCCAGATAGTCTTCCTGTTATGCAATCACTTAATTAACTACAGATTTCATTCCCTCACAACCTAATCTCAAGACTCATGCTAAGGCCGTTACTGCCCCCTACAGAACTTAAAATAGTCACTTCCGCTTTTCTCCCATGGACACAGACTTTGTGCTCTGACAACTAATATTTCATCTCAGTAGAAACAGCTCACTGTAGGAGGTGAAAACCATGTCCCCTTCTTGGTCCAATTGTACAACTTAAGAAACTATAGATATTACTTAATTTCTTTCTTTTTATCCAGCCTAACCATGCTATGTCTGATGTTTAAGGATTAATCACGGGTTTCTCTTGTGTTTTCTTTGGTAAGACAATTTACAGGAAAATGTATAGATCGTAACATATTTACCTAAACAATTTCATGTTGCATCTAGTACAAAAATCCAGAGCTCTGTAACCTTTTCTGTGTTTTGTTTTTATATCTTTAAATCTTACCACTGCAAGCAAATGTGAAAATCCTTAAATTGCTGGCCTCAGAGTTCCCATGTCAACTGGCATCTGCTCAGGTTGGAGATCCTGCCAAAAGTCAAAGAAAAACATTTATGAGACAGAGCCTGATGGCTGATTATTTAATCCTGTGTGTCCAGCACTGCCAGCAAGCGTGGGTTTTGAATGCCTGCTGCTACTTTAATAATAAGCCCTCTTACACCCAACTGAATGCAGTGTACCAATGGATGCTTTCCCCTGCTATAATAAGAGACCGATTATCGATCTTCACCGAGATGTCCCCATTGAGACCAGGCATTCATGAATACAAACGGGAAAGAAAAATGGCACACTGCATAGTTAGCTTTAATAAATAAGGGCATAATTTCTATGAAGAAAATAGTGGCCAATTTAATTTTAATAAGGGCAAACAGGCTTTTGCTGAATATTGTATAAGAAGTATAGGGTTCCAAGTATATTCAACAGTCAAATTAGACAGCAGTCTCCAAATTCTGTCTCTTCCCTTGGGATGAGCTTTGGCAGCTGGGGTGGACCACCTTGTACTACTGAGATAGACAAATGTGGACCGAGAAATGGACACACTGAAATGAAAGGAAAATTAATCTTACGGACAAAGTGCAAAACTTAAAGATAGCATGGTGAGAACTAATTGAATTAATGTTTAATCAGCTCATCTGACCAGAGATACCTAAGATCAAAAAAGGATGGCTCGGAGCCTGGAGATATAGCATAGGGGGTAAAGTGCCTTCCAAAGAAGCAGGGGGCCTGTTTTCAATATTCAGTTCTCATGGAAAGGCTGTGCATAGTACATGTCTGTAACATCGGTGATGGAGGAAGGGACAGAGACAGACTTACCCAACATCCTAGCTAATATGTGAGCACTAGGCCCAGTGAGGAGACCATGATGGTCTACACACACACACACACACACACACACACAGAGAGAGAGAGAGAGAGAGAGAGAGAGAGAGAGAGAGAGAGAGAGAAACCACAATTCATTGGATCAGACTTGAGAGAGTCCAGGATCTCTTAGTTCTGCTCTGATGTTCCAATTCATTTCCTGGTTAGAGGGCACAGGATTGGATTATCTATGCATCCAAGTTATCTATATATTTGCTCTGAAGTAATAGATACCAGTTTCCTTATTTTTCAGGGATGACATAAGCACATACATACATACATTCATATACCATCTGAGATATTTTAAAATTAGAACATATAGTGCTTAGTCCCTGTGATATAGGTTTGTGTTTTAGAAGCATATGACTATTCATGATAGCTTTTTGAGGGAAAAAGAAGACATCAGCCTTATATTTACCATCTGCTGAAGTTTTTTAATGGATAAACATTCTTGATTTTTTTAAAGTCAAAAATATGGACTAGTATTAAGGATGAAAGTTTTCACTTATAAGTTTGGAAGAGTTCTTGAGCCTTCCTTCCAAAAGATCCTTAATCAGGGATCTGGGATGGCTCCAAGAAGAGGCCATACTGTTGTGCCTCACCCAAAGATCCAGCTCATGACTAAGCAGTGAGGCCACATTGAGATGCAGTTGGTGAGAAAGTCCCTTTCAATGAAGCTGCCACCTTGTTATGTTTGCTGATTCTGCTAACACAAGCTGAGCTCTGAATTTAGCAGGAGAGTTGGTTAGAAGGCATCAGCTGTGGTACTTAAAAAGGAAACTGGCTTAAACCTTTGCCACCAACAAGACAGGGAGAGTTTGTGTGGGTGGCAGGATTGCTTCATGCTCGTTTCTGTTGTGTATTGAATAAACGGTATTGCGAAATCCCGGAAGCACATATAGTCCAGCACACATACATATTGTCATTATCACATGTGCTCCAACACATTTACATACTGTCATTATTTAGCTAAAACCTTGAGTAAGAGTGTTTTGCATGAGGGGCTTGAATTTTCCTCAGAGAGTTGGTAAAGCTTGTGTATTTATTCATTTGATGAATTTGCCTCCTTTCTCACTGCCCATACCAGAACATGCAACTTCTCATCAGACGTGTAAGTGGACTCTCCTTCACAAGTGTTAACAGTCTGTGGCTGACCTTGGGGCACTAGCTGCAAGCTTGTCTGTGCTTCCACTCACACAGCAGCCTTAGACAAACGCCATCAATGCGCATCTACACCCACCTTCCCTTCGAGGAAATAAGAGCACAGATCTAGGAAATTCTGAGGATATTTTTGACTTCAGCATCCTAGGAAATGCTAAGAAAATGGGGATGTGGAGTTGGCCAGTATCTGTATCTTGGCATGTGCTCTTGGCTAAAGTTATGTGGCAGGAAGTGAAGTTCAGAAAGCCATAATAGTGTTGTTACTGTAAGATCAAAGGTTGAACTCAGAATTTCAACTCATATATCAATGCATACTTCAGTCTAACCAGTAAGATTTTACAGCTCTATTTCCAGCACACACATGCTCACTGACCAAGGAGTGTTCCTGGCAGGATTTTCTTTTCTTGGCTGACATAGGAATACAGTGTGTCCTTTGGGGTTCTCTCACAGATTTTCTCAGGGTTAGAACATATGCCCAGGTCTCCGGAGGTTTGTACTCCCACATGCACAGCTGTACAGCACACAAGGAAAAGTTATATACAAGCTTAAAACATACTCAGCGATTATGAAAATACTCTGGGGGTACCTTCGGATGTGTTCCAGGGACATTTCTATTACGAAAATATTGCTAGGTTATATTCTGAATCATTCCTTAGACTCAGCTATTAATGTTTTAAGTTCATCACAGATCCTTATTTACTTGTCCAAAGTTCAACACTTGGCAAGTACACCTTGCAAAAACAACAGATACCCCTTGCTTTCCTGTAGAATCCAGTCTTATGGGAACCCAGGAGTGTATATTGGGAGTGAAGGAGGAGTACAGGCACCCCAAGAGAAAGGCCCATGCTTCCTGAGTTGTCTTCCTGGGAGGATTTTCAAACAGGTTAAGAGCCTACCTCTTCTCTGGGCATAAATCAGTTTATCCAAATCACTTTTGCTGTCTTTCCTTATTCTTCCGACCTTTCTTTGCTTATCAAAATATTACTTGCCCACTAACAACTGGATCACGCTTGCCACTCTTGCTCTCCTATGGACACTAAGGACGTACAGAACAAGCCTTTTATTCATCTCCTAGTGTTGAGAATAGAGTAAGTTGACATGTCTACTGATACTGGATAGTATCAGTTAGCTCAACTTCATTTTATAGGCAAGAAGAGATTTATCCAAAAAAGAAACCAATGAGTGATTGGTTAAAAAAAAGTTGCGAATCAAAGGGAAGCCAGGGTGGGCAGAAACTTCAGATTGTTGAGTCTTCTGTTCTTTGCAAGACACTGCTAAAAATGTATATGCATACACAATATATGCATATACAATATATAATGTATATATGCATATGCAATAAGATACTACATCTAGTGCTCAGAAAATCTTACTCAGTAGATAAATTATTGTTCCTTATTTACAGGCACAGTAGTAAGTAATTCTCAGAGAGAGTAGGTAACTAGTAAAGTCACTATAAGAAATGATATTAAAGGGTCACAGCATTGGGAAGTTTCAGAACCACTGACCTAAGTCTACCTAAGACAACAATAATCATCATACTCTGTGCTTATATATATTTTTTACCTTAGTGGGTATCTTTATATGTATTATTATCAAGTACCATTAAATAGGATGTCACAATATTCATTTGAAAATACCGTTATGTTGAATTTTATTTTATTTTTGGCAGTCTTTTTAAAGGAATGGCCAACAGAAGTACGGTTATATTCAGAGTAGACAGCGTAACCTAATACAGATATGAAGTTGTTCCTCAGTATCTACTGTGGATTGATTCCAGCAGCACCTGCAGGATACCTAACTCTGTGGATCTCAGGTCCCTTAGCTTTGATTAGAACTTATATGTAGTAACCTTCAGTATATTGAAAACCACATATAGGTTACTTATAATACATAAAACTCTGTGTATTCTGTTTAAACCATTATTTAAATGCAGTGTTTGGAGAATAAATGCCATAGTCGATGTTTTCAGTAGAGAGGCATGTTTTCACTCATATTTTCAGTTGGTTAAAATAAGCTAAGAACTTAGAACCCATGGATATGGAGAGGCAATTGTACACAGTGACCAGTCAGTGGAAAGAGGACAATTGACACATCTGTCTCCTCACTGAGAGTTACCTTCTATGTGCTTTGGTCAGCAAGAGCATTTGAGCTATCCTCACAGCAAGGGCCGAACATGCATTACATGATAATTAGCTTCTTTAGACACGCTATATATAAGGTGTCCAGCATTTCTTCTAATTAACATTGCCCTCCCTGCCTTCTTCCAGACCTCAGTAACCAGCACTCTGCTCCCTGTAGCTGTTTGGAATGTTTAGATTGTTCATGGAAGTGCAAGCATGTTGTATTTTCCTCTTTCTGACACTTCTCACTTGACATAGGTAAAGGATCATCCATGTAGTTACAAATAAGCAAATTTCCTTAGTTTTAGGGCTAAATGATATTTATATGTAATATGTGAAAATAAAAATAACATATATGCACACCGAACATAGTCCTCATCAGGATAGCTCAGACAAAAATGTCTGTCACAGTAATCTGGCTGCCTCACTGTGTCACCATCTTTGTTTTCTTTCCTCAGTTTCTCTCATAGTTGATGAGGGTCACTTGCTTATAGATGTGGAATGCTGTATGTTACATATCAATAACATGGACACTCACTCAAACCTTTTCCTAATTCTATCTATGGGGTCACAAAACAGGAAATTAAGGGCTGCAGAGAGAAGAGAGGAAAGAAGGAATGTCAAAGCACTTTCTTTCCAAAGAGCAGTTCTCAAGGCTCCGTGCACAGGCTGTGAGTGAGTCCACATTTCTGGCACTTCTGACTCGGTTGCTGCAGGGCATGCGTCTCTGCATACATATGCATAATATCCTTTTCACACTTTGGAGCTAGCAGATGCTGCTTCTGCTTGGAAGGTGTTTGGTAATCCACTCAAAATCATGAGGACTCATAACTCATTTATGCTCGCGTCACACCCCTCTATATGACATCTCTTCCTCTAAAAAATGATTGAGAGAACCATGAATTGGGGCCAAAACGTGACAATGAGCTGCTAGTAGGAGAGCAGCTTCCAGGAGGCCTCCAGTTAGATGAGGGGATGGCTCTAGTCAAAGAAAGAGCAAGCAAAATAGAAGGCAAAGTGGAAGGCAGAAACCAAGGAGGCAAGAACTGTCCTGGTCTCAACGATTAGTTCTGTTACTATAAAGAAGACCCTAGGCATTTACTCACTTTACAGGTAGGTGGGCATACAACCCTATTCTAGACTCTCCATGCTAGGGAGTACTGGCCCACAATACTGCTATTCTGCACACTTGACGACTAATTACTTAACCATTAAAGGTGCAGGAAAAGAGAAAATATATGTATAAACAAGGGCAAGTTGACTGAAGATTTGGTCCTGGCTCTGCCAAGGTAGTCTGTAACAGGTTCTGACTATGTTCCCTTGACCATGATCCTCCAATCAAATCCCTTACAATCATTCTCAAACTTTTGGTTTCATAATATCAAGCTCATGGTACCTCTCCCTCCTCCCCTGAAGCTCTTTCACCCATACAGCATTGTCTTTTCCTCATGTTTTGGACCCATCTTCTCTTCTAGAAAAGTTTCTGTCTTCCCTGTGGGCAGGTTTTCCACATGCTCTTGCAGAAACAGTTGCTGCTTCACCAACAGGGTGAAGTCATTCTCATAATACCCATAATACCTTGTACAGCCTCTACCTGACCACCTGACACCCTGCCCTGGAATTCTGTTTTATTCATTTCAAATCATACAGAATACAAATTTCTAGAGAGTAAGAGCAATGCCTATAAAATTACATTTAATCCAGAACACCGAGCAAAGTGCCTAGCTTGTACTAGCTTTATAAATATATAGCCATTGAAACAAAAAACACAAGATTAATTTCCTTTCATAGTGTTTTAGTAAAGCATCTGAGGGCCTTCATCCTTCTTGATGATACTGGGGAAGTCTTCCTAGAAGGTAGCAAATCAGAGTACTGATTTGACATCTTTAACCAAAACCAATTCATCATCTTTGGCAATTTCTTTCTTTTCTAATTATTAACGACACTCCTTTGGATTGCTCAAGTCTCCCTATATCACTGTGTAAAGGGTCTCTGATTTCTTATCAGACTGTCCTGGGCTTGAAATTTGGAGTAGTCACCTGTCATTACCAAAGTTGGAAGAGGTTGAGAATCTAGTTGAAATTCAAGCCCCTCCTGGGTAAAAAGAACCCATTGAACATACATACCCAACAAGAGCCAACATACCCAACATACATACCCAACAAGAACAAGCTGATTGTGGCTGTCAAGATCACCCAAGGTTCTCAGGAAGTACAGTGCTAAATTTTGTACTTAATCTTCATTTCCTTCCAATTCTAAGCCTTCAGAATTGAGAGGCTTAGAGAGACCCCCTCATACTTGACAGGATTTTTCTGCCAGCATCATTTGGGGGAGATTCTACACATCTTCCTGAAGAAGTGCCTTTTTTGTGAAGCATCACTATTATTGGTGGACGTGTGTTTTCTTTCTCAAGAGTTGGGGAACCCAAATGAGTTATGGTGATTTGAATGAGAATGGACTCCACAGACGCATATACTTGAGTATCTGTTTCCTAGTTGGTGGAACTATATGAGAAGGATTAGGAAGTGTGGACTTGTTGGAGGAGGTGTGACATTGGGGGTGTTCACACCACAGCCTACACTAGGCCTCACTTTCTTTTTTCTACTTTGTTCTTGGCTCTCAGCACCGACTCCAGCATCATGCCTTCCTGCCTGCTACCAAGTTAAATGCTGTCTTGTATAAGCTGCCTTGGTCATAGTGTCTTCACAAAAGTAACTAAGACAGAAACTGAGAGCCACTTCTGGGAACCACACTAAAAACGTTGCTCTAGTTTTCACAGCCACAATTCTAACTCTGGCCTTAAAATTTCAACCCTGAAGTTCTGTCAGTCTTCATAGATGGTCTTCCTATTTATGAGATTTCTTCATATCCATACATTCTGTTTGCAATGGCAACAATCATCTCACAGACTTCAGAAAGGCAGGGTGACTTTGTAATAAAGCCAGTGCCCAACTATCCTCCGAGAGCTGGCCAACCACACATCTCCCCACCTCCCAGGAGTGTTATGATACCCTGTCCCTTTCTCTATGCTTTTAACTGTCAATGTATGTATTGGGAGGTGTCTTTTCTCCCTACTCTCACCATCCCCAAACCATGCAGATGAGTTTGGATACACTCTCCAAGACATATAGAACTCCTTGTCCTTCCCTGCACCACCAATGTGCCACACTTAGCTCCATAATCAAATTGATCACATTTTATCACAAGTTGTTACCTTATGCATCTTACTGATGTATCAGATTGTGACTTCTCTAAAGATAACATTTCCTAATGAATTATGTTTCCCCCCACAACGTACTTATTGACAATTCTTTTTTTTTTTATTTAATGAGTTGAATTAGATTGAACAGACAAGAGCTCCAATTCACATTCCATGTTATTATTACCTTGCTGTTGCCAATCTAGGATGTGTGTAGGGTGGGACTATGCAGTAATTGTGCTTTTTACGCTTCTCCTCAAGACTCCTTCTTTTCAAATAGAGGTTATGCAACAACAGATTTTCACAGTTATCGGTCAAGTTTGTACAGCTAGGAAGGCTGGGCAAACACTCCAGCCAGCACTGGGATGGTAGAAACAAGCCTTTTGTTAAAATGTTTTGTTTATTTCTATTCACAAAATCTAATCTTCTTTAAGTGAGCTGCAAGAAGGTAATGTCCATTTCACTAAAACTACTTGGTCTATTAGCCTGGACTAGCCTACAATGCATAGCTGTAGTTATTACTACAGTGCATATTTCTTGAGATATCCTAATGATTATATGCATTTGTTCCTGGATGCCTGCCTCCTTCCTGGGGCACACTGATGCAGGCAGGCATTACTCTCACACATTGATTCCTGTGAAGGAAGAGTAGGCTGTAGCAGTAACAGGAACTTGTGGCTTATGCCTTGATTTGATTATTTGTTCACCTATTGAGCGTTCATTGGCCCTTTGCCTTATGTTAAACCATACAATACTATGTATAAAAAAGAAAAGTTTGAAGCTTAAGGAAATGTCATAGGGAAAAGACAGAACATGAACATGGACAACACATGAAATAACATATTGAAATTTTACATGTGTATATATGCAGAATGCTAGAGGATGGGGGTGAGTGCAGAGAAGGGGTGATCTACACTAATTTCCACTTCCATGCTGTGTGGAGAACTAAGAAGTGCCTCACCATAGACATCTCAGTCAGGTATCTAACAGCTTCTAAGAATTCACAAACCGCTCTTTAGAAGACTGTTATCCCCATCACAAACAGTCTCTATTGTGGTTATGTGAGTGGGTCTCAAGAGCAGAGGGACCTCCCTTCCAAAGGACCGCTGTCATCACGGGAGTACACTGTGGTCTCCCTGACGTGGACCACTCTCTGACGTGGACCTTCTTATGATATAGCGTGCAACTGGAAAGGGAACAGGGCAAAACACATCCTAGAATCATCTCAGAAAGAATGATGCCACTCTGCCCTATACATTAACTACCCACTCATGTGACTGTTTAGATCCAAATTACTCCAGGCTACATATAGTGGACATCCCATGACAGCAGTCACATTCATAGCAGCATATGAGGCTGCAGCTACTGTGCATTACTGTGATCAGAACCGAAGGACACTGCTCTACAGAATGGCCAGACATGTACTCATCAATTCATTTATCATTATTAATTTATGGATGGTTTATATTCTGGGATCAGAGAAATAAGAACAAGAAATAAAAGTTATTTATGCTGTCGGGCCTGTTACCCTAGTAGGAAAGATAGACAATTAGAAATAAAAACAAAGGACAATTAAGCTGTGGGTTTTTAGTACACAGATACAGAAACATCTAATTTTGCTTAAAAGGTAAGAGATGACCTGAAAGAAGAAATAATTTGAGGTGATTCCTATAGGGTCAGTATCAGTTCTCTCTCTCTCTTTCTCTCTCTCTCTCTCTCTCTCTCTCTCTCTCTCTCTCTCTTTCTCTCTCTCTCTCTCTCTTTCTCTCTCTCTTCTTTCTTTCTTTCTTTCTTTCTTTCTTTCTTTCTTTCTTTCTTTCTTGCTCTTTCTCCTTTTTTTGTTCTTTCTGTCTGTCTTTTTTCTTTCTTTTTTATGATAAAGATTTATTTATTTTAATTAATTATTTTAATTTATGTGTATGGGTGTTTGCCTGCACAAATGTGAATGTGTGTGCACTATGTGTGTGCAGTGCCCTTGGAGGTGAGAACAAGATGTCATCATATTCCCTGGAACTAGACTTACAGACCCTTGTGAGTCTCCATGTGCATTCTCAGAACTGAACCTAGGTCTTTTTCATGAATAGCAAGTGCTCCTAACCCCTAAGCAATCCCACCAGCCCCAGAGTAGTAGCAACCTTCTTGATATTTAAAGTGGAAAGGACATTGGACAAGAGTATGGTATATGCAGCATCACAGGGCATGGAAAATCTTAGTATACACAGAGAACCACAGGGAATTTAGTATTATTGGAATAAACTATAAACTTTTAGAATTTGGGTCTGATGGTTAACATGTATTATAAATTCAATGTGATTTGGAATTACTTTGGGAACAAATGTCAGCATGTCTGTGAGGGATCATAGATTAGATTAATTGAGGTGGAGATGAGAAAACTCAGGTGGCACCATTCATGTGGTCTGGGGTCCTGAAGAGAATAAAAAGAAGAATGCAGCTGAATACCAACATGAATTGCTCTCAGGTTCTTAACTGTGGATGCAATGGGTCCAGCAGACTCCTGTTTTCTGGTGATCCTTCCTAGTCATATGGATGGCATCTTCTAGAATGGTAAGCTACAACAAACCCTTCCTTCCTTAAGTTGCTTTTGTCAGGTGTTCAGATGCAGTGAGAAAAGCAACTAATACATAGTATAAAACAAACAAACAAACAAATCCAGTTTTTCCTCCCAGTTACTTAATTCCCAACAATAATGACTCTGAAAGTAATTATCATTTATAAATGCCTTGGTCGTAAGCTTTGGCTCATTCCCTGACTAGCTCACAACTTGTTTAACCTACTCAAACTATTCTGTGCTTCCCACATGGTTAGTTACTTCTCCTTCAGTCACAACCTGCTTCTTGTTCAGTGTTTTCCTCAGCTTCTCTTAATGTCTCACTCAAATCTCTCCTTTATTCTGTCCTGAGTTCAGTTACCTGCTGGTTTACTTCTGTATCCTTGGCATTCCTGGATGAATCTTCCTCCTCTTTGACTATTTCTCAGAAACCTCTCTCTGCCTGCCATGTCTCACCTCCTAGTTTCTCAGCTCATTGCCCATAGTCTTTTTTATTGACAGGTGATGTGTATAACAGAGACACGATATGCTATGGGAATTGGGTAAGAAGATGGAGGGAGAAATGAAGTTTAAGAACCAGAACACAGAAACAAGATTTATGCTCAAAAATTTCCCCGATGGCTTTACTATCTTTTCTAAATTTTTAAGTTACCACAATGTAAATACTAACAACACTGGCAAATTTTTAGGATTTTGGCGTGAATTAAATGAATCCAGACTCGATGCAATGCATGGCAGGTGTCAAACACTCAAAGGGAGAATGTTCAGTCATTTATTCTACAAGAAATATAGGGTGATAATAGACTTGGACATCAAAATAAAGTCACCATATGGTATAGAGACACAAGACAGGAGATAATTAACAATTAACAGTAACAAGGACCACTAATACTTACAACTTAGTGTATGTTAGACATGATGCCAACAGCTTTAAGCGTATTGATTTAATCTGTTCACCCACCCTACAAAGTAGACAGCCACTTTCTGAGAAAGACCTAGTAAATTAAATAATCTAAAATACAAGTCATATGTGACAGAAGGAAAGTTTGAACCCAGGTGCTTGGCTCCTGAATCTGTACGTGCCCATAGCTCCAGATATTCTGGGTCTGTTAGGAACTCCTTGACAGAAGCATGCCTTCAGGATAATTTTAATTACACCTCTCCAAAGCAACACCACCATACCACGTGTATATGCATGAAATAGTCTAAAGAAGGATATCTAGATGGAAATGCAAAAACATGTGGATAGACTATATCAATAGAAAGTCAGACTCAAAAGTCTTATATAGTGAAGACATGTGTATGTTTCCAGAACACTGTCAACAATGGTGAGTCCATATTAACCTGTTGTTTTATACTGACTCCATCAAAGTAGCCTTCCCATGGAAAACTCTCAGTGTTCTTCTTTAGCTTTGCACAAAACTTCAGGGGAGAATCAGAAAGGCTGTCACCATGAACTATACACAAGTAGAAGCTGTTGAATGACCTTGTAACAGGAGTTGCCTAAGACCATTGTAAAACACAGATACTTACATTACAATTCACAAAAGTAGCAAAATACAGTTATGAAGAAGCAATGAAAATAATCTTATGGCTGGGCAGCCCCACAACATGAGGCTCTGTATTGAGGGGTCACAGCATTATAAAGGTTGAAAACAGTTGGTCTAGAATAAGGTCTCTCAAGTCATGAAACCTCCCAGAAGACTTACTGGAACTCTCTTAGATAGTGGAGGAAGAGGATGAGGGAGGGGGAACCATAGCTATGCTTCCAAATGAACAAAACCTAGTTGATGACCTAAACAAACTCCCATTCCCCTTTTTAGGACCTCTGACTCATTTCAGTCACATAGGCCTTAATGTTCTCATGTGACCTGGTGCTTTCATTGTCTGACTCACAGGCAGTCTCCTTCTACTTTGCTCTTCTAAACTTCTCTGCTCCTGACGTTTGTCTTTTACCGTCATTGCCCTTCACATCCTCCCCCTTCCGTGAGTAAATTAATTCAATTATCCTGAAAGTTCATTTCAGTCCTTCAGAGCCCAGCCCCTCCTTATAGGTCCTGCATCCCCAAGGTAGCACACCAGCCTGGTTCAGCACTAGTGACAGGCGCCTTTTTAAATTTTTTTCCCTACTAACAATGGGCTGGGATAATTGCAGGAGGACACACACATGCGAACCGTGAAGGGCAAGCATTTCTTGCTGGTCTCACCTATTTGACAGGCTCAAAGGCATATGAGGGTCATCAGCCAGACAATAAAAAGGTCTAGGGGTTTGGATTAAGGAAGACAAGGGTTCAGTTGGCCTCTTTACAGTTCCCAAGTTTTGAGTTTTTGCAGGGCAGCAGGTGTCTCGTTTCCTGATTAAAAGCAGATCATTAGAGTGGAGTTGTCATGGGAATGTTCCTAACCTGGGAAGTTCACTGAGGGGCTGAGGCCCAGAATGGCTGCCTCCGTGACCTTCAGCATCTCACTTAACCTTCTTTATTCCCTGTTGTATTTTCACCAAGAAAATGTAGATAATCAATGAAGAACTAGAACCTAAGAAAAGGCTTTTTTTAACTGACAAAATACATTGCAGTTTTATTTCTAAAGTGCCTTTGCAGGCACTGGAGAGATGGTCTTATGGCTAAGACACTGGCTCTTCTTCCAGAGGACCAGGGTTCAATCCTCAGCACTCACATGGCAGCTCCCACCTGTCTGTAACTACAGTTCCAGGGAATCCCACATTCTCACACAGACATGTATGCAGGCAAAACTCAAATAAATGTTCATAAAATAAAAATAAATAAATTATTAAAATATAAAGTTCCCTTGAATTTATAAATTATTCTTTATGACAAATTTCTGAATGGAAGTGGCTCCAGTGTTCTGGCAGGGACTTTAGATTAGAAAACCTAATGGCACTGAACAAGGTGTTTCTGCTGTGACTTTCTTCTGGGCAGTCTGGTTCCAGAGTCATTGTCTGCTATATCCTGCCACAGTACACCTTTCCTCAAAAAAACGGCATTGTGTTGGTCATTAAGGTTACTGACAGCTACTCAGAACTAGCTATTGCTACCAGAACTAAGGGAGAGGTCATGGTACCTTCCAGTACCACTTCCTCCCTTCTATCTGGAGTCCTCACACATGGCTTCTCCTACACGAGGCTCCTATTATCTGATTTTTTTCCTACTAACCCATACATCTCAATTCCACTATAATTCTTAGCTGAATCTTAGAAGTTCAGGGAAGAGCAAATGGAAGTGTGTGTGTGTGTGTGTGTGTGTGTGTGTGTGTGTGTGAGAGAGAGAGAGAGAGAGAGAGAGAGAGAGAGAGAGAGAACATTTCAAGGATAATAAAAGAGAAGATTAAAGAAGTAAAACCAAAATCCCTTTATTCATTTTATTGGCTGAGACCCTGACTCTCGGTCCCGAGCTAAGATTCATACATAGAAGATGAACAGAAGCTGGGGATTGGCAGCGTCGAGTGGCCTTCCAACTTCAGATGGTCTGAAAGGACAGCTCACTCAACAGCAGCTAGTAGTAGATCTGGAGCCAGCACCCGATCAGATAAAGAGAAAGAACACCTCTGGACAGAATTAAAAAGGCTATTTTGGGATATGTCAAAGGGAGGAAAGCTAGATTGAAAATGACTGCAAAGGTGATTACAGAGCGCTCAAAAAGGACACTTCCGAAGTTCCGGCAAAGAAGGGAAGACTTCCTAATCATTCTTTAATTGTACTTCATAATTAGCCAAGTCACAAATGTCACAGCTGGGATTACAAGATCTTTCAAAAGGCAGGATCTTTTACGGAGTTCTGAGAGGAGAAAAGCTGGTGTTTGGGGAGATGGACCTAGGGCTGACATCCTTTTAATTTGTGAAATGACTTAAGGACCCAGATTGCATGATTGTATGCATTCATAAAGCATAGTTTGAAAGACATCGGTTTTCTTTTTTTCTCTTGCATCTATTTTTTTTTTTTTTTTTGCATTTTCTCCACTTATAAAGAAAGTGGAAAAATAGCTAGAGAAACATTTTCAGGGGAACAAAATCTCAACAAACAGACATCTGGGCATTGCTTTGGAAGTTGCTAGCGATAATGAGAACATGGTCTCCAAGTAACAGGGCCACATTTCAGTGACAAACGGCAGAGCATGAGGACCTAGGAAAGTTTCTGAAGTAAGGTGTTCCACTAAGTATTCTTAATCAGTGTCATAGAAGGAACCAAGAGCAGGCAAATTACTAATACAGAGTAAACTTAAGTAGGATCACCCCGAGAGACTGTACATGGTCTGCTAGTGTGCAAAGTGTGGAAAGCAGCACGGAGAATCCTTTTCTAGCTGGATGGAGTTTCAGGAAAGAGCAAACGAAAAGTGCCAATTTGGAGTAACTTATACTTCTAGTTTTATCCCTTCTTTAGTATTGCATCAAAGTGTGGGCACTTCAGTCCTTCTTAGAAGGAGGAACAAAATACCCACAGGAGCAAATATGGAGATAAAGTGTGGAGCAGAGACTGGAGGAGGGACTGTCCAGAGAGAGTGCCCTACCTGGGGATCCATCCCAGGTGCAAACACCAAATGCAAACACCAAATGCAAACACGGTTGTGGATGTCAGGAAGTGCATGCTGACAGGAACCTGATATACCTGTCTCCTGAGAGACTCTGCCAGAGCCTGACATATATAGAGGCAGATGCTAGCAGCTAACCATTGAACTGATTACAGGGTCCCCAATGGAGAAGTTAGAGAGAAGAATGAAAGAATTGAAGGGGTTTGCTGCCCCACGGGGAGAGCGACAATACCAACCAACCAGAGCTCCCAGAGTCTAAACAGCTAGCCTGGGAACACTTATGGATGTACTCATGGCTCCAGCTGCATAAGTAATGGACAATGGCCTTCTCAGGCATCTGGACATCAGTGGGAGAGGAGGTCCTTGGTCCTGTGAAGGTGGGATACTCAAGTGAAAAGGAATTTGAAGGAGGGTAGGTGGGAGTGGGTGGATGGGAGGGGACACCCTCATAGAAATAGAAGGATGGAGAATGGAACAAAGGGTTTCTGAGGGTGGAGGTAGCATGGGGAAAGGGATAACAACTAAAATGTAGATAAATAAGGTATCCAATAATAAAATTAAACAAAACAACCCTCCCCCCCAAAAAAACCAGATAATGGAACTGGCTGTTGTTATGTGTCAGAATCTTTGTTCATTGATAGGGATGGCAATCAAATGAGGAGAAGCAGAGACTCACAATCCAAAGGACAAAACCTTTTCCCATATCATATATATGCTTGTTCTTCCTGATTTTTCTCTGTATAATTTCATTTGGTGGAGACCTTTCAGTAAAAATCCCATGTAGAATAATACTTCATTACTATCTGTAGTCTGATTTATGAGCCCAAGACCCAGGTACCAACTGGGCCTCAAGAATCACCTGGGTTGTCTATGTGAAGATTTAGGACACCTGTCTAAATGGGTGTGTCCAAATTGGAGTTGGCATTTGTGCCCCTCCCCATGCACTTTCTTCTGCAGTCCTTACCAAACTCTACTTTAGTTCAAAGCCCTTAGTGCAAAGGCTGACATTGCTGCTAGATTGGTATCATAGAAAATATAGGTAATATCTAGATAATAGTTCTGTCCAGGCTTGAAAAATTCTGCTTAATGTTTTTGCTTTCACTGCCTGTAAATTCTTTGTGTTGGAACATGTGTCCTGTATGAGAAATTTAATGGGACAGCTGTATACATGAGATACAATATACACACATGAAATCATGGATATTTAGTACTGTCAGCACCATTTTTTTTCTCTTGAACAAGAGGTTCTTTCTTTGTATTTTGATTCTCTAACAAAACATTGTAGACTGAATGATTTATAGAGGAAAAGAAACTGGTTATAATTGTGGAGGGGAGGAAGTGTAAGAACACCACACCAACATCTGCCGGGGGCATCCTACCTGATCATCCCTCTACTCTCCCCTGCAAGGTCTAGACCACTCAAGATAAAAAAAAATCAGTCCATTCACAAAGTCAGGAGATTGGTGACCTAAACCTCTTAAAAGTCTCACTCCTTAGCCAGAAAGATAGCTTAGGAGATAACAGTGATTGCTGACATTTGGAGAATCTGAACTTAATCCTTTGGGCCCCACATGGCAGAAGCTGAGAACTGACTCCTGCAAATTGTCCTCTGATTTTCACATACTTGAAGGCACATGTACACACACACACACACACACACACACAAAATGTAATGAAAAATAAATATGATCCTACTCCCGATGTGGTCACAGGGACAATTTAATGTTAAGTCTTAGTGGAAGCATTCAGACTATGACACGCTCCATAGTTTTGCTTTGCATTAGGTCCCTGTCTTAGTTTGTCACTGTGAAGGAGTCCAGGTGACAAGAACATGAAACAGCTAGTCACATCCATGGTCAACAACAGAATGAGAATGAATGAAAGGCATGCCTACTTATGCTCAGCTCATTTTCTCCTTTTTTATTTAGTCTTGGAGTCAATCCCAAGGGCTGGTGCCACCAACTTATAGGCTGGATCTCTCCACATCAGTTAACATAATCAAGGTACCCACCCACCAGTCATGTCCGCAGGCCAATGTGATGTAGAAAATTCATCATTGAGACTCCTTTCCAAAGTCATTCTAGATTAAGGTCAGTTGACAATTAAACCTAGAACATATCAACTCCTGTTGATGTCCTTATTTGGCTTATGTTTAGGCAGTCAGGTTGGTGAGACTTCATGAGTACAGCTTCTGATGTTACTAGGAGATACCATCTCACAGCAAACTCCCTGATCCCCTGGCTTTTACAATGTTTTTACCTGACTCCTCTTCTTCAAAATGAGAGCAACAATACGCAAGCCAAGATAGCTGGGGAAAGAATATGAGGTCCCAATGCTGTACAGAGAACTGCAGGCAAGGAAGGAATGCTGAGTGTTGGGAAAACAGTCTTTCCCAGAAAAGAGAATACCAATTGGTTTTCCAATATCAACAGTCAGCCCTGAAATATACATACAAATAATATTACACAGGCTAAGCAAGTTATATTTAGGAACATGTATGTATATACACAGACAGATATGTATATAATAGAAATCAATAAAAAAAATCATGAATTTGAAAGAGCAAGCAAAAAAGGGAGAGTTTGGAGGGATGAAAGGGCATGGGATTAATGTAATTATATTACAATCTCAAAAATAACAAAAATAATAAAAAATAAACTAAGCATCATGGTGGTGGAGTAAAATCCTGCAAATCAGGTGGTAGAAAGAACAACAATGCCCTTTCCATGGTTGCATGAGTTCAAGTCTGAGGTCAGGTAGCAACTACGGTGATGTTTGATGAAACTCTTCCTCCAGGTGTACAGAAAGCTCTAGTCTGGATTATTTTTATTTATGGTTTGCATAAAGGTGTAGGAGGGACAGAGGTCTTTGTGCTTAGAGATAAGCACTAGGGGAAGCTGGAATGTGTAGCACGAAGGGTCATACCTTCAAGGGAAGGAATCCAATACCTGTTATCCACCCAGAGGCTGGGAGCAGACATGCTTATTAGCTGAGTAACCTTTGCACTGTGTAATAAAGACATTGCCTGAACTGGATCTTCACTCAGATCCTTATCATGAATTTGTTTTATTGTTTGTTTGCTTGTCTTATTTTGTTTTTTCAATCAATAGATATATAGGACCCATATTTAAAGACTTTACAAAGACCTTTAAAGTAGTCGTGTCTGATCTGTTTTTAGCTTACTTTTTTTTTCCTTGAGAAGATTCGTTTGTGCTTTGTAAACACAGAATTAAGTTAACTGTCACCAGAAGAGTTTTTGCCAAATTGTGCTATGCTTAAATATGCTTAAAATAAACTACTTGGAGTCAAACTCCGACATTTGAAACAACAGAGACTACTGAATTGTGTTAAGGCCCAACTGCCTTCTTGCCAGCCAGGGGATCAGAGATAACCCCTCATAAAGGAACTAATCCCCAGATGGGACTTTTATCCTAATCTCTTTATGTCAGCCTCATTAGTGCCCCAAGTTTCCACATAGGCTTGGTTGTATGTGGTTCCTGGGGTGACGCCAACATTTAATTCACCATAGCCCCACAGAGCAGCTCATCCTATGTATCAACATTTGGCAAATAAGATGCAGGCAGTGTAAATAGTAACCCATGCTTGCTCTGCACCACACAGTATCCTGCAATGCACCCCATTTCTTTTTATAACTTTCTTCTGCATTTCTAATTGACAAAACAATACATTCAATCTTCCTGATCAAATCCTCTTCTAAAGCTTTGCCTAAACTTAGTGGTACCCACTGCATCCATGCATCTTCTACAAGTTGGCCCTTGAGAACTGTACAGGTCTTTGCTGACTTGTCTATATTCTCTAGAATGTATGCTTTCAAAATAGTCAGGTTTCTTTGGGCACACAATAATCAATGAATAATTATTGGTGCATCATTTAAAAAAACTGTATTTGCCTTTATTTATGCATATGTGAAGCTGTGTAGTCACATGTGCATGTGGATGCTCACAGAGGCCAGCCACCAGACATAGATGTTTAGAAAAACACAGATACTCTGCAGAAGCAGCAAGCACTATCAAGCACTGAGTCACCTCTTTAGTCTTCTCTGGCCTTTGTGGTGTTGGAGATTAAGTTCAGGGCCTCCTCAAGCCAGGCAGTAGGAGACAGGTTTTGCCATCTGTATAGAGACAGTTTACGAGATGCTGCACGACAAAGTTCGGCAACGAAAGATTTGTCTGCTTTACTTAACTACTCCACTGATGACAACGTTCCAATGACGTTCCATTTTTAAGCTCACTCCCCAGGAGCAGAAATATTTTTGAAGTCCCAAGAGTCTGCTCTTCCCCCTCACAGTGCTTAGAGGAGCAATGATGTATATTTCCTAAGGTACAACTAATTGAAGCATTTCATCTTTCTCATTTCCCGTGTTTCAAAGTACCTATTATATATGTAATTTTACAAATGAGATACACTGCAATACCACACCTTTCTGTACTTGGGTATGTCATTATTTCCTCAAGTTTATTTTTTTTAAATGCCAAGAAATACAATGAATGCAGATTTGTGGTATGGCATGAGAGAAAAACGTTCTTAAAAAAAAAAAACAGCAGTGATAGTTAATGAAGTCTGGCACAAAACACGATGAAGAAGACATGAAGGATTATCCTTTTCTTCACTTAAAAAACAGACTTCCTGGGTTGCCACTTCACAGTGATGTCTTAATATTCCCTCATTTAATTATGTAAATCGTCAAAGAAGGCTGCTGTTTATGGTAATTTGCACTTGTGGAGGTCTGCTTCCCAAGGTAGGCTAATTTAAATCAAATTATAACTAAGGGAGATTTACCACTTGTTGATTCAGGCAGACAATCATTTATAACTCCATCAATAGACTAGCAAAGACTGCAGGGTTTCAAATGTGTGGTAAGGCTGTAGTGATCCCACTGTGAAAGGCATCAGCTGAGATGCTAGGGTGGGATTTGGGGATTTCTATTGATGTCAGCAGGAACTGAAGCAGCTGCCTTTATGGGCACAGTGATTAGTGGACACCCTTGACCCTTACTACCTCCACACTCAGCCCTTTCTTGCAAATAGAGTTGAAGCTACTCTCCTCAGCGCATTCATGCCCTGTTTGATGTACATCCAGCCTCATTCAGAATCTGCCCACATTTTTGTTTCACAGCCATACCAAATGCTGAATGTAACGGAGAAATGACTATTGTAAACCACTGAAGGGTTCATGTGTCCCAAGCCTCTTCTTTTTTTTTTTTTCCTTTCAATGAAATGGGGGAAAGCATTAATGATGGTCTATTTCAGTTTGAGAAACTAAGCATAACCAAATCTATTCTTTGTTTTATGGGCACATTTGTAACACAATGAATCCCCTCTTCAGTTAATGATACTGACCCTGTAGACTTAAATAGACCATGAGAAGTATACTAGGGTTGAGGGCACCAGGTCCTCTTTGTTGCAAGCATGACAAGGGACACAACTTAGCTTTTCCAACAAGGAGAATGTGAACATAGCAAATTAAGCCAGAGATTACACCTAAGTACACAGACATAGAAGAAAATTTTCCTGACCTAAAGAAAGAACTGTCTATAAACTTACAGGAAGTGTATAGATCACCTAATTTAGTGGAACAAAATTGAAAATCTTCCTACTACCTAATAATCAAACACTAAATGTACAGAACAAAGAAAGACTATTAAAATCTGCAAGGGAAAAGGCTAAGTAACATATAAAGGCAGACATATTTCAATTTCGCCAGCCTTCTCAACACAGAATTTAATACACAAAAGGGCCTAGGCAGATGTCTTACAGTCTCTAGATCACAGATGCCACTGTAGACTACTATATCCAGCAAAACTTTCAATTACCATAGACAGAGAAAACAAAATATTCAATGACAAAATTAAATTTAAACAATATTTTTCCACTAATCCATTTCTATAGAGGATATTAGAAGGAAAACTCCAACATAAGAAAGGTAACTATATTCAAGAAACCACAAGAAATACATAATTTCACACCAGCAAAACCAAAAGAAGAGAATCTCTCTCTCTCTCTCTCTCTCTCTCTCTCTCTCTCTCTCTCTCTCTTTCTCTCTCTCTCTCTCACACACACACACAGTAAAACCAGCAACATCAAAATAACATGAACTAACAATCATTGGTCATTAATTGGTCTCAACATCAATGGTCTCAATTCCCCTTTAAAAAGAAACAGAGCGAATGTTTAGATAGTGATAGATGCACTATCCATCATTCTACTGCATACAAAAAACACATTTCAGGAACAAAAGTTGACATTACCTCAGAGTAAAACAAGCTAGAGTAGCCATTCTAAAATATAAAACAGACTTTCAACCAAAAGTAAATCAAAAGAGATGCAGAAGGGCACTTCATACTCATCAAAGCAAAAATCACCATGATGACACCTCAATTCCGACTGTCTATGCCCAAATGGAAAAGCACATCATTCATAAAATAATTGTTCAAGCTTAAATTACATCGAACCCCACACATTAATAATGAGATACTCCAATACCCTACTCTCACCAAGTGACAAGTCATTGAGAAACTAAACAGAGAAATACTGAAACTAACAGAGATTATGAATCACATAAACCTAACAGATATCTACAGAACATTTCACTGAAACACAAAAATTATATCTACTCTTCAGTACCTCAAGGAACCTTCTCCAAAACTGACCATATACTCAGTCAAAGAAAGCCTCAACAGATACAAGAAAATTGAAATATCGTATTGTATCCTATCAAACCATCATGGATTGTAGCTTGACTTCAACAACAGAAACTACAGAAACAGAAAGAAAGCCTACACACTCACAGAAACTGAAGAACTCTCTACTCAGTGATAACTGGATCAGGGAAGAAATGAAAGAAGCTAAAGACTTTCTAGAATTTAATTAAAATGAAAGCACAACATACCCAAACTTAGGGGAGAAAAATGAAAGCAGTGCTAAGAGGAAACTTCATAGCAATAAGGGTCTTCATAAATAAATTGGAGTGTTCTAATACTAACAATTTAAAAATACATCTGAAAGCTCTAGGAAGAAGATGATGATGAAGAAAAGGAAGGAGAAGAAGGAGGAGGAGTAGAAGGAGGAGGGGGGAGCAGGAAAAGTTGAGGAAGAAGAAGAAGAAGGAGGAGGAGGAAGAGAGAGAGAGAGAGAGAGAGAGAGAGAGAGAGAGAGAGAGAGAGAGAGAACAGTAGGAAATAATTAAACTCAGGCCTGAAATCAATAAATTAGAAACTAAGACAATAAAAAGAATCAACAAAACCAAAAGCTGGTTCTTTGAGAAAATCAAGAAGACAGACAAACCCTTAGTCAAACTAACTGAGAGACAGAGAGACAGTATCCAAATAAACAAAATTAGAAGTGAAAAGGGAAACATAACAACAGACACTGAGGAAACTTAAAGAATTATTAGGTCTTACTTCAAAGTCTGTACTAGACAAAACTGGGAAAAAATCTAAATAAAATGGATGACTTTCTATACAGATACAAGTTACCAAAGTTAAATCAAGATGAGGTAAATTATTTAAATAGTCCTATAACCCCTTAAGAAAATAGAATCAGTCATTAAACATCTCCCAACTGAAAAAAATAGCCCAGGGCCAGATGGTTTTAGCACAGAATTTTATCAGACTTTCAAGAAGAATTAATATTAATGCTCTTTAAACGAATCCACAAAATAGAAACAAAAGGAACATTACCAAAAGCATTCTATGAGGCCACGATCACCCTGATACCTAGACCACACAAAGACTCAACAACAAAGAGGATTTCAGACCAATTTCCCTTATGAACATTGCTGTAAAAATACTCAATAAAATACTAATAAAATTCTAATTAAAAATGATTCCAAGAAGACTTCAATCACATCATCCACTATGATCAAGAAGGCTTCATCCCAGATATGCAGGAGTGGTTCAATGTACGAAAATCCATTTACATAATCCACCATACAAGCAAACTGAGATATAAAAATCACATGATGATCTAATTAGATGCCTTTGACAAACTCCAACACTTCTTCATGATAAAAGCCTTAGAGAGCTCAGGGATACAAGGTGCACACCTAAACATAATAAGTCAATATACAGCAAAAAGTCCCAGATGCCAAGGAAGCAAGAGGTTCCCAGGACCAAACTTGGATGACATTAGCCAAAATACCCAACAAAGGAGGTAGGAGAATTTTAATGAATGCTTCTATTTCCTTAGGCGTTATGGGAATGCTGGATGGTTTATCTGACCCTGATTTAACCTTGTACCTAGTATCTGTCTAGAAAATCATCCATTTCATCTAGATTTTCCAGTTTTGTTGAGTATAGGCTTTTGTAATAGGATCTAATGATTCCTCCCACTTCGGTTTCTGTAGTTATGTCTCCCTTTTCATTTCTGATTTTGTTAATTTGGATACTGTTTCTGTGCCCTCTAGTTTGGCTAAGGGTTTATCTATCTTGTTGATTTTCCCAAAGAACCAGATTCTAGTTTTGTTGACTTTGTATAGTTCTCTTTGTTTCTACTTTGCTGATTTCAGCCCCGAGTTTGATTATTTCTTGCTGTCTATTCCTCTTAAATATATTTGCTTCTTTTTGTTCTAGAGCTTTCAGGTGTGCTGTTAAACTGCCAGTATAGGATCTCTCCAATTTCTCTATGAAGGAACTCAGAGGTATGAGTTTTCCTCTTAGCACTGCTTTCATTGTGTCCCATAAGTTTGGGTATGCTGTGCCTTTATTTTCATTAAATTCTTAAAAACCTTTAATTTCTTTCTTTATTTCTTCCATGACCCATGTTATCATTGAGTAGTGAGTTGTTAAGCTTCCATGAGTATGTGGGCTTTCTGTTATTTTTGTTGTTGAAGATCAGACTTAGTCTGTGGTGGTCAAATAGAATGCATGGGATTAATTCAACCTTATATTTGTTGAGGTTTGTTTTGCATTAGATTATATGGTCAACTTTTTCCTCTGAGAGGCCCCACCCAGCAGCCAATGGAAACAAAGACCCACAGCCAATCATTAGATGGAACTCATGGAGTCTTGTTAAAGAGTTGGGGGAAGGATTTAGGGACCTGAAAAAGGTCTTCCAGGAAGACCAACAGAGTCAACTAACCTGGACCCTTGTGGGCTCGCAGAAACTGAACCACCAACCAAAGACCAAGCATGGGCTGGATTTAGTTCCCTACTCCGGCACATATGTAGCAGATGTTCAGCTTGATCTTCATGTGGGTCCCCAACAACTGGAGTGTGTGTGGGAGAGTCTGTCTCTGAATCTGTTGCCTACCTGCGGACCCTGTTCCCCTAACTGGGCCAACTTTGTCTGGCCTCAGTGGGAGAAGAGGCACCCAGTCCTGCAGTGACTTGAGGTGCCAGGATGGAGTGATTCTGGGGTTTTCAGAGGAAAAGGGAAGGGGACAGTGGGGGAAGGAGCTATGTGTGAGAGGGAGGTTTGGAGGAGAGGGATGCTGATAGAGGAATGTAAAGTGAACAAATAAATTAATTAATGAGAAAAAAGTAGATAGAGGTGAAGCCAAATATCTACTTGCCTCTTACTTTGTGTAAGACAAAAAAAAAAAAAAATGGAAAATCTTTGGTCCTTACAAAGATAGCATCGGTGGTCCCTTCCTCACAAAGGTCAGATTGTAATGGAACAAGTCCAGGCCTTCAAAGCACAAAGCTTTACGTAAGTGTTCATTTCAAAATATAGCAATCATGGATGACAACAGGATGGGATACTTCAATGTTTTGTATGAGAATGGATAATTTCCAATGTATCCAAAATTTAAGCTCAAAATAAAATCTTTCCCCTTCTGTGGGCACAGGACCTTCATTTAGCTCCTACAAAAGGTTAACATGTTAGTGGTAGTAACTCTTGCTATGTTGCTAATCCATACTGTATACGGTAAGGTGTGACCAGAGTGTACATATCTGAGATCCCAGAATTCAGAGGGTTGAGGCAGGATGAGAGGCTGCTCAGCGAGACTCTGTCTCAAGTAATAACAAAACAAGAACGACATAAGCTGCATCTGAATTAGGAGGCACATAGCTGGACCAAAAAGACCTGGTTAAGTTACCTTGGGATTTTCTACCTGTGCTGTTGAATTTATAGCTGGCATGACCTTCACAGGCATCCTGGAAATCATGCCTAGGCTGCTTTTACCATATAAAGTATTGACACTTACAGACACCAGCCTCTTAAAACCCTGACCTTTTGGTCTTTTCTTGCAGCTGGCTTGCACTGCTCAGAATTGTGTAAGTCTCCCGCAAAAGAGAAGCACTTAGGTCTGTAAAGATGGCCAGTTAGGCCTCTGAAGTAAGTGATTCCAAATGAGCATTAGCTTGAACATCTTCTATAGCAATTTTGAGGGGATGAATATTTGGCTGAACCCAAGAAAAATTTGGGCTCTGAAGCCCTGAACGAATGTGCATTGTAAGGCCTCAGAGCTTTCCCAGGTCAGGCTCAGAGGAATAGCAAAGCCTTGCCCTGGTCTGAGGATGAGTGTTGAAGAAAGGATAACCTTTAGCTAAGACCCGAGTAGGCAGAAACTAATAATTGCAGACCCCCCCATGACTTCAGACTGAGACAGCTCCCCTGCAAAGATCCCCTAAGAGGTTTCCTAGCCTACACCCACCTTTGTGCCAAATATAACAAGCATGCTGTTTCTAGGAGGTTGTTCTTGCAACTCCATCAAAGCACACCACCCACTCAATCCTAGATTTTCTGTATGTGTTTCTATCGCTTCTTCCTTCACCATTGACCCAGTTAGGTCAGGACATGGTGCTCTAGCACTCTCTCTTCCTCTCTCTCTTTCTATCTCCTTCTCTCACTCTCTCACTCTCTCCCTGACTCTGTCTCTGTCTCCCTCTCTCCCTCCCCCCTCTGTGTGTGTAAATATGTATACAGGCATATGTGTAATACACACACACACACACACACACACACATATATATATATATATATATACACACACACACACACATGTCTTTCAACTTATCTTCCTAATCATAAACATAGAAACTTAAGAATCTGTTGTTATTAGAACAATATGGATTTTGGATCGCTACATAAAATGTTAGAATTTTCTAGTAGTTTTCAGTGTGTTTCTGCTTCTGGGAGGATATTTTCTGCTACTGACTCTAGGGACTTCTGAAGCCACCTGTAGGAGCCAAGGACTTCTTGACTAGCTTCTATTTATAAATGCAGTTTCTCAATGTACCATATGCTAATGACCAAATAGAAGTACATCACAGTTCCTCAGGAGGGAAGTCTCTGCAGAGATACATTCTGTGGCTGTCAGAGTGACTGATGTACTCAAGAATGGCCCTCACATTTCAGGATGCCTTTGATTTGCTGTCCACAGACCTTCTAAACTGGGGCTTCTGCTATACACCATCTACGTGTATACCATATGTAAATAATATATATGTATATTAATTTTCTTTTGTTGCTGTAACCCACCACCAAAAAGATGTGACTAAAAAGGACATAGCTTTGTTTTTTGTATAAGTAAATCCATGGAGGTCAGAAGACCAAAGAAGACAATTTATCCCCAAATTTCCACCAGTAAAATTCAAAGTGTCAGTGGTACTGTGTTACTTATGAGGGATACTCATTTCCTGTTTGTCAGGTTTATAGACACTTTCACCCTTCCAAGGGTCATGGTCATCTTTCACCTTTCTCTATCTTTAAGATGTGAGGAAAGCATATTCATGTCCTTCTCTAGCTTTGACCTCTCACCTCATTCTTCGCATTCAAGGACCTTCATATTCAGGTTGAACCTTCCAGGATAATTTATAGCAGGGATTTTTTCATGTTTTTACTTGAGAATCCTTTTAAAAGACCCAAGAAATTTTTATGTGAACCCAGAAATACAGGTATGTAGAACAGATCTTTAAATCAAATATTTGCTGATAATAAATTTTAAATTTATTTTATTTACAATATAAAATGTAAAAATTATATTTATTGTAAACAATTTTAATATACATTTTTACCCTTTATAAGGTTGACAGTAAATTTATATACTAATGGGATGGACGTGTTTCTTTAGTATTTGATACTGAAGGACAGAGTATCTTTAATTCTTTTCAGACCAATTAATATGTTGATTTTATAGTTGATAATGATTTGTTTAAATTTATAGTCCAAATCATAGGACTATGCTTAGGATCACTTCAGAAATTGCAGGAAATAGCAACAATTAATGTCTTAATGCCAAACCAAAATACGCTTAACATTTTAAAAAATAAAATTCAAGTCAGCAACTCAATGTTTAAACTTTAAATATCCCGACAGAGTACAATCTAACAATATATATTGATTAGATACTTATATGTTCAATAATGATAAGAAGACATTAAAATTTTTCATTTCTGCCTACTCTGACCCAGGAATCTTGCCCAAGGTGCCTGGTCTACATGGCTTCAAGCATACAACGGGATACCAAGCTAGCCCTGCTTGGCCTATCTAGTTGAACAAAGGAACTTTGGTCGAGGTGCTCAGCCATGGGCCCAGTGCACAATTCCCCTATCATGAGTAAGAAATGGTATTTTCTCTGAATCAACCATGACCTCTCAGCTCTCTGCTACTTTGAAGATTTCCTCAAATGTTCTATTCCTCTACCCTTACTTGACTACAGAGCTCTGGTAAGAAATGTTGAGACTCATTCAAAATACCAAGTCCACGATAGGTTTATAGTACCAGGCACAGGTTCTTTCCTTTGGAATATGTCTTAAATCTAATCAGAGAACATTTGCTTACCTCACAACATTCCTGCCACTGTTACACAAGTAAACACATCTTACCTAGCAGGTTGGTGTCATAATTTATTCTCTTCACAGATGAGTAAGACCAATGGTGCTTTTTATCCCTTAGAAGTTGCTTGACAGAATTAATATTGTAAGAATGATCATCCTATCAAAATCAATTTAAAGATTCAGTGTAAGCCCAGTCAAAAACCTGCTTAAACACTTATGTCAGGGGAGGCCATAGGATCTAGAGGGGGGCTTAATTCTGCTGTTTAATTATATTCATATAGTGTAGAGCTACCTCCTATGTATATTTATACCCATAGACAATACTGCTCTCAGTCTTTATCATAGTAGCTTTGTTTGTCTAGTGAACTGAAGTAAATTTAGAGACTTACACCTGGCTACGCAAGGTGTTGAGAATAAGTGACAAACAAATAATTTATACTGTTCCCTCCAAGGCTCAAGGAACATTGCTAAAGGATATAAGAGCTGGAAGATATGGAGAAGCATTGGAAATGTCATTTTTAGGCATTAAACAGTTACTATACTCTCTAACTCTCACCAATTGACGATGGTTGCTCTGGGTTTGCATGAGAATAGGCTATCAACAGCTAAGTATAGATGGAAGGAAAAATCAGATGGTTCTATCCCTCTTACTGCTGAACTATTCTGGTAAGTCCAGGGTAAAGGAGAGTTATTGCCTTTAGCTGTGTATCCACTGGTGACCACACCAGATTATAAAAGATACTTCCAATGATATGGTTACACAGATGGTCCCAGTTAAAATAAGTAGGTTACAAAACCAAGCTAAATGTCATGAATCTGGGAAAGGGACAGGTAGAGAGAAAGAGGGTAGGGATAGGAAGGAGATATAGTGAGTGCAGAAAGTAACCAGAATCCATTACATACATACATACATACATACATACATACATACATACATACACACATAATGCATTTGTATATGTAATCACCAAATTAATTAATTTAATAAAATTTTTGTTTTTCATAGTTAAAGTATCATGGCTCTATAAGAAAGAAAATGTTATATGCATAATTATGACTCTGTACACAGCATACACACAACATTCAATGTTCTCTAATCCAAACTGGGATATGACAGCAGCCTTTGCTGGTGTGTGGTGTGACAGCATGAACAGTGGAAAGTATACATATTGGGTGAACACAACAAACCGAAGGCTGTAGTAGAATTATGTGATGCAGCAGGGTTCTGGTTAGCATGACCTTAGATGCATCATTCTCTTGATTCTGAATTATGTTTTGGTGGTTTATCGGAAATCTTTGTTGTCAGATTTCTTAAAGCTCTCTTACTCAGTTATGCCACCCCAGCACAGTGCTCAGGAGCTGGACATGGAGGCGAGGTAAGCGTTATTTAGGCAACCTGTCTTGTAGCATATTTACTTCTCTCTTGGACAACTGGAATGATACTAGTTACATATAATTCTCAAAAGAATTGAGAAAGGTGACATTCAGATCATTTCTGTGCCCTGCATTTCAAACAAGGAGCTTCATGCGAAAGAACAGTGACAGCAGGCGATGGAAGTCTTGCAATTAAAAAAGAAATCCTTAGAGGAGATGACACAGGAGGTAGCATTGAAAATTAATTGTAAACTCAAGGGATTATGGGCTCAGTTTGGGCGTTAAACATATAGAAGGGAAGAGGAAGAAAGAAAAGCTAATGGTAGGGAGAGAATGTAAAGAATTTGTACTCTTAAATTCCACTTATTTTTTATATATAAGTATAGCAGCCAGCAAAGTTGTCTGTCTTCTTAAGACTCTAGGCCTTTACTCTAATGATGCCTGCATATTTCATTGGGTACTCCCACAAGAAATATTCAGGGGAGAGGGCAATGGCATTTGTCTAAAAACCACACAGTAGCTATTTCATTCTACTTCCGAAAGAGAAAAAAAAAATAGTTGTTGCTGTCCCCAGATTTCATCTTGGGCTTCTTTTGAAAGTGCAGTTTTATTTAGGGTTGGTAGATCACTGAGTCAGGGCTAGCTTACCACAATTCAGTATTAATTTCCAGCCAACTGGAAGCTCAAAGTACAAGCAGACAGGGGACCTCTCGGCAGCCTGTTTGACCTGGCCTTTTAAGTAGTAATGAGGGCCACTGCCTGATGGAGTGACCCTGAGGACCACTGTATCCTTTGGTAAGAGGGGGATGCCTGGCAGTCATCACTTAACTCAAGCTGAGTGAAACTCTGCTAGAAACTTTAGGAGGCCAGTGTAATACATAGAACACACTCTGCCTTGACTTCTGTAGTGGCAGATTGGAGGCCCGGATTTGTTCTTTGTTCTTCAGGTATCTGGTGTGCCTGTGACCAGAGAACAGTTCGAAGGAGAAGAAAGCAGGCAGGCTGGGTGGGGTTACGAAGAGCTCATTTGGGGAAGCTTTTCTAAGTAACAACTTGGAGAACAGACTCACACAATTTAAAAGGGACTATCATCCAGAGAGAAAGCAGAGTAACAAGGGCAAACTGCTGAGAGTGTGGTTCACTTAGGGTGCAAGGGTTCAGCTCAGGAAGAAAAGGCTCCTCTGACCAACAAGAACCACTCTTGAGAAGAAAAAGAATTGGACTGCAGAAGAAGCTGACCTGGAGGTGGATATCTGAAGTCCTTGATTCTCTTTCTAAACTGTATCTTCCCACATCTTGATTATCAATTGTGAGGGAAAGAGGGCAATTCAGACTTTACTGAAAATGGAGGGACATGCTTCAGCCTGGATGTGGAGAAAGACTCCCAAGCTAGTATAAACCTAGGGAGGTAAATTACAAAGTGATACGAGTCAAGTTATTTTCTACATATATCCTCATGAAAGGCTTTCTTGAGGAATTGCTATGTAAGCTAAAATTAGGATGTAGAGTCTTTCAAAGAATGGGAGCATTTAAAGAATTACATTTGCAAATGACTTGAGGCAGGAAAGAGTTTGTCTTATTTGAAGAACTGAAAACCAAAAAGAAGACCATAGAGATTAAGTCACCTCGTATACAAGGTGGATTTCATTGAGATAAACTCTTTCACCTCCTTCTCCCTCACTCATTTCAGCAAATGGATATTCCACTCAATGCTGTTCTATGTGTCATGTGACTGGCTTTGGCTACATGATTGTTGGGTGGCTTTCGAACACAACCCTGTGCTTAGCATTGTTACTTTAGTCAAGGCGAATCTAACAGCCAAGGTGCAAGAAGAGATTTAAGAGAGGATGCACTTGAATTTTCTGACTCTGGATGGTTCACTGTCAAGAGGAGGATGGGGCGTGTATCAGATATGGATACACATGGATTCACCATACAGCTTGGACCTAAGCTCAGCTAAGACCCACCTTCATCAGCCCAATTCCAGTTCATCAGCAGGCTCTAAACTGAAAGGGTGGTGGTATTAAGCCACAGACTCTGGGGTGATTTATTTTCTGCCGTATCATGGACTGAACTCTTTATCATCACCTGAGATACCTGAAAAACCAAGTGAAGAGTTATAAACAACAAATGATGCATGGCTTGGGTTTGTAGAAGCACACTGCTGTTGGAGGTCAGCAAATTCAGGAGAACACTTCTGGAGAGGCTGATAGTACAGAGTGATGGAGAGGTAAATATGTTTGACATATATACTGGAGGCAGAAATCACATGTGCCATGGAATTACATATAGAGAGGGAGATAGGAAAGCAAAGAACCAAAGGGCAACTCCCAGTTACCAGGTGGACAACTGGGTGAGAATTAAAATACTGTAGCTTTTTCATGTTATTCCTGTTTCCCACAGTAACAAAAATTCAAATGCAGAGATTTACTTATTCATTACTTCATTCTGTGTGTTGGTTTTGATTTCTGCTCTCTTTTTGTTGTTGTTGTTGCGAATTCAACAGTTAACCTCTAAGCACATTTAATTTTTTGAACAATTTAAATTTGGGAGGATGTAGTATCCCTAGACCAAGGATGGCTAGGTCAAATTTTTTCAGTGATATTTCCCTTTACTGTGCTGATTTGCCATTCCTCCAAAGGCTGGAAGCAGAAACACATTCACAAAGAACAATGCATGTTTCTTTAGCAAAAAGTTATAGCCTCCACAAGGCTCCTGATAATCCCAGGGGGCAACCTGTGGACCAATGTCAGACACTACTTGAGTGCTTTATGTGCACACTCGGTGACACACCCTCACAGCAGCTCCCTGGAGCACACACTGACTGATATTATCCCACCTTACACTTAGGGAGAGCTGCTAACTTACACACAGGGAAGAGTCGCGTAGACTCCTCTACTATGTGGAGGATGATGCTGAAGTTAGTTGGCTTCCTGTACCCCATTTGGATCTAGACAATATAGATTCTTTTCTTTCACATCAAATAATTCTATGCTTATTTGAAGTAATTTGTTTCTTCCTTCTCTCAAGCTAGAGAAGAGAAAGCTTCTTCCATGCAAATTGCAGATTTCTGTTAGACAGATATGTATGATTAATTCTCACCACTAGAAAATCTGGAGCCAAGTGGTTAGCCCATGGCAATGAGTGTCTAGCTCTTTCTACTGAGCAGTTTGCCCCCCCTCCCAAATCCCCAGTATCCTTTTCCATATCTTCCTTTCTACTCTGTGTTTAGTTTTAATTTATACAGTGAAGGATTTTATGTATCCTTTAAAGATTTCCTAAATCTTTTCTAAAACACAGGGAGTTATAAATAAGTCAGTAAACAGTCTCAGGCAAGTCTTAAAAGAAAGAACATGGATGTAAAAACAACTGAATGCATATCTGAGTCTCCCATACCCTGAAGCTCACTGATACATATTCATCATTTCATTTTTAATTTTTGGCTTCAGTCTTACTTGTGTGTGTGGTGGACATATGTGTATTCATGTTTATGTGTGTTGAGGGCCACATGTGTGTGAGTGTGGAGAACAGACGTCAATGTCAGGTAATATAGTTCCCCACCGCATTGTTTTTGAGACAGGGCCTTTCACGGAATCTGGAGCTCACTAATTCCCTAGACTGGCTGGCTAGAAAGCTCCAGAAATCCATTCATGGCTGGGTTATAGCTGAAGTGACCAATGCAAGGCACTATACCTGACTTTCCCATGGGTGCTGGGGATTTGAACTTGGTTCCTCATGTACATGCCACAGGTACTTTGTATACTGAGCCACTCCTCAGCTTTTACTGTTGCTGTTTAAAGTTGATATAGTTGGGTCTCTCAAAGTGTATATTTTAATAGTCAAACATTGCAAAATTAATTGGGGGCAAAAATAAATATTGAAAATAACTGTTTTGCTGTCATATTTTCCCCTAGTAGAATATATATATCCAACTTTAAGCTAATTGCCATTCTAGGGCTGTTGAGATTGATTGGGGAGTAAAGGCACCTGCTAATCTCAGTCTGATCCAGATGCATGTGGTAGAAGGAGAAAACCAAAGTTGGTCTTTGACCTTCATTTCCACACTATGGCATGCATGCGTGGGCGCGCACACACTCACATATGCACACAAATGAAAAAGACAATTGCAGTCATAATATCTTTCAAAATCATCCCTGGTGCACGGAAGCAGGCTTTGCATTAAGAGTCTCTGACACAATGGTAAGTTACACACTGAACCTTATCACATAAAACAAGCAGAAATCAAGAGCTGGAGAGATGGCTCAATGGCCAGAGCACCAAGAAACCACAAGGCAACTAACAACCAACTGTAACTCCAGTTCCAAGAGACCCAGTGCTTTTTCTCACCTTCACAGGCTCCTGTACATATGTGATGTAGAGACACACACTCCAGTACACATACATAAATAAATAAACAATAAATCCAGGAATGATATTTTGGTCCCATTTTTCTTCCTGGCTTAGTATTAACAAAGACTATCTGTTGTTGTGTCCAAGTTTCTGTTCGACTGCTGTGCTGTGACAAACACCATGACCAAAAAAAAACTTGAGGAGGGAAGGGCTTATTTGGCTTACATGTCCCAGGCGACTGTCCATTACTGAAAGAAGTCAGCTTTGGAACTCAAGACAAGAACTTGGAAGCAGAAACTGAAGTAGAGACCATGGAGCAATGCTGTTTACTGAATTTCTCTCCAGTCACATTCAGTTCTACCTCCTAGAATCGCCTGCCCAGTGGCAGGACCTTCATTTTGATGGACAAGGCCCTCCCATACCAATAATCTATCTAGAAAATTGATGAGGCTATACAGATAGCAGGGTCATGGGTAAGACAAGAGCAGATTTCCTGAAAGTTCATGACCTCTGCTTTTCTAGTGACCAGACTGGAAGTGAACAATACTCATAATGACATATCCCAAGGTGATTCTATCTCTACTGCTCCCCTGGTAGTCACCACTAGCACCTTGCTGCCTTATTTAAAATTGTAAGGAGACAAAAGTTCTTACTTCTGAACCTAAGTCCATTTGGCCATTGGATGAACCATTCTTTGTGACTAAATTACTACGTAATTTTGAGCATCTGTAATGTGAAAACAGGTGACTGGCAGACCTAGAAATGATATTGATCAAAGGATCCCAGCTGTTGCATCCCATACTTAGTTCTTCCCAGATGTCTGCTTTGCTCAAGCAACAGCCAGCTGATGACTGGACAGGCAGGGATACTAGGAGAGGCATGACTGAGAGATATGGAGTCCCCTGATGCCAATGTAGTGCAAGGGATTCTTCCTAGAGTTTAAGCTACAATGTGGTCTAGGTTAGACCATCTTTCCTGTTCTCCATCATTGAGGATAGGCTTGTTTGAGTTGTAGTATTTTGTCCCTCTCTCCTCTCCTCATTAGTGTTGACAGGGGTTCCCTCTAATAAAGCATCCTCATTTAATCCCAAACTGGTGTTTGGATACTTGTGCTGCTTCTCTCTGCCTAGTTCCTCTTAATGTTGCCCTTCAGGCCTTCCACATGGGGTGATGATTGATTCCCCCAAGCCCTGTCCTCAATCAGAAGGATTTCCTACTCTCTAATCTTCCTTTTTACGCTATAGAAGCTATTTAATCTTAAATTATGGTGATCTATGTGGATGTTTGAACTCTTCTACCAGATGTCAAGCCCCTTGAAGTCAATGGCATCAAAACTTACTGACACATTATATCACCATATGTCAGGCTTTGTGCTACAGGCTTCACATATGCTGTGCATCCATTTAATCCTCATAAACAGCCACTGAGGTATACACCATCACATCCATTTATTCAGGGAAGAAAACCTGAAATCCAGAGAAATTAAATGACTGGCCTGGTGCCTCATGATTGGTTTGTAGTACACCTTAATTTAAATATAAGCTTTTGTGCTCAAATATTTCCTACCCTGACCAAAGAGTTTGCCCATGTAGTGAGTGCTATATGGCTTACCTATTTTATATCTTAACTCCCATAAGACAAGGGGTTACATTCTGTGCCTAGTAGATGCAGCCATCCCATCTCCATTGTCCAGGTCACTGTTTTATTCCTTTTTGGTTCTTGGTGATGAGGTTCTAACATATATGAGTCTTTTTAGATTGCAGAGGTGCAAACAGACATTAACAGAAATGACCTCTGGGCTTGCAAGCTTGGTGTCAAATGCAAATAAGTGTAAGATACATTTCTCTGTCAAAGCCAAAGGATGCTATAAGAAATTACCTCAGGAAAGTGAAGGCCAGGTAGTGCTTTCTATTCTCTATTGAAACAAAAACATACGAATTTATGTAAATTCACAGAGCAATTTGGTACCAGTTCCCAGAGTAAAGACCACCATTGCCAAGAATGGCTCAGTATAACACCTACTAAGAGATGCCAAAATTGTGTCCCTGTGTCTTGAAGTGTTGTAATCAGAAGCAAGGTCTATGGAGCCCCAGGCTGACTTATTGGCACTTCCTTACTCTTGAATTCTTTATCACAATGTTCTGTTTGTAGTACAAATTGCTTTATTAAGTATTGATGAAAATCCCTAAAAATACCCCTCTATCTATCCAAAAGCTGGATGTAGCATTTGCATGAGTTATGAAAACGGCTGTATATAATGAGTCGGAACACTGCCTCGTGAATTCTGCAGCAAAAAATTACAGTCCAGCTCCATGAATGTAATTATTCAAGCACCCAGTCTGATTTATCATCTTCATGAGACGCTAAGCCATGAAATGTCTCCTGCTAGAAATCAGCCTTCACTTATTTTGCAAATACACCCGAGAGAAGCAGAAGGGATGAAGAAGAAAACAAACAAACAAACAAACAAACAAAAAACAAATGACCTGCCAAGACAAGAGGAATCATAGTTCTTTTTCTTTACTTCCAAAAGGCTGGTAATTTATAGTTCATTTTGAGATAAACAAATGGGAAATTTACACACTCCTGTGTGTGTCTTGGGCAATAAAAGCCTGACTCAGGGCTGGAGAGGTCAGCTTTCACAGTGCTTACTCAAAAGCAAAACCTCAGGTGGGAAACAGAGGAGGAACTTCCCAGCTTGAGGCATGGAAACATCTGGAACTGTCCAGGCAGCTGTCCTCATTTGCCACAGCTGGTAGCTGATTAGTCCTTTGCAGGCAGCAGGATTCCCCACTGACTCCTGCTCACTGGTCATTGCCCAAATTAGTGAAAATGAGTCACAGCATGTGCGAGCAAGTGGGCTTGATGGAACCCACTGAGGTCAGCTTGCTGAGAAAGCCGTTCAAAGGAGCACAAGAACTTCTGACAGATGGAAAGAGCCCGAGGCCAATAAAGATGTATCAGGGGGAAATAAGGAGGGTGATGGAGGAAAAAAAAACCCTCCAGGCTCAAAACAAGCAGCCACTTAGTGACTTTGACCCAGAAGGACAGCACAAAGTGTGAATCTCTTCCCTTCCTAATCCAAGTAAGAGTATAAAAATGGCTTTGCTAGGTGCGTATATGGAGCTAAGGGCTCCTGTTTCTTTAATATGATTTCTCATATTCTCACTCAGGGCTGTCTCATATGAAAGCTGGCTATTGTCTATTCAAATCTGTGAGGAAAAAAAAAAGAGGATAAATCTTGCTAGTTTTTTGTAAAGCGTCTCTGGCATTCTTGGTGTTTAAAACGAATTTAAAGAGCAAGCCAAAAATGAGATTGGGTACCAGCAAGACTTGCATCTATAGCAAATGCGAACGTAGAAATGGACTGTATGAGAGCAGCTGTTATGTGTGTGAGTGTGGGTGTTCTCTGGGGAGAAGAAGCTTGACGCTGGTTCTTGAGAGGCCTAGAGGTAACATTGTGAAGACCACTTAGTACAGCCTGGTGGTTCGCTCTGCCCTTGGAATCAGAGTTTGGCCACCAGACATATCTCTAGATATATACATCTGGGACATTAGGTAACCTTCCTGCGTTCTAATTTTCATTACTTTACCAGATGGGGAGGACTATGCTACTTAACTCATCGTGTCTTTGGTACATAATTCTGGAAAAGGGATTTATCTCATTGGCCCATAACAAGAACTAGGCAAATAGTTACAGGCATCATTACTATTTATTGCTGTGCTGTGAGTACCAGCCCTCTGCCAGCACTACTTGCAAAGAACTGAAGTAGGTGTTCCTTGAGGGCCACCATGGCCCGCAACTTAGACATCCATCAGCTGATAGCCAGAGGACAAGAGGAGCTGGAGACCGGTGAGAGGGTCTGTTTTCTCTTTGCGCAGGTGGTACTATTCTCTAAGTTCCTGCCATAGTTTCCAAATGTCCGATCTGAGCTAATGAATCTCCAAGACGGATCTGAGACTTGCAGGCAAACTTTGCCTACCAACTCTTCCCAAAAGAGCATGGTAGAAAAGGTAGGTGAGATCTATAAGATCCTTGTCCTTGATCCTAAAGAATCAGGGACTAGGTTTTCCCTAAATGGAATAACTTCAGGACCACTCAATTGCACTAAAACCATGAGGAAATCAGAGAACACTGTGGGGAAATCCATTGCTTCCCAAAAACCTCGGGTAAATATTAGGACCAGTCTAAGTCACTTGTCTTCACTGAGCAGTACATGGAGCAAGATGGTCACGTTTCTCTCTGATTCATGCTTTCACTTACCCCACTTCTGTAAGCTGCTAGAGGACAGAAGTCATATCCTAGCCATGGCACAAACCCGTCTGTGCCTTAGACACACTGATCACACGCAGCTTTGAGAATGCTTGTTGACCTGTTCTGTAACAGTTTCACAGATCTATCACACCCGAAGATGTCCCAGCATCCCTGCTCCTTAGACAGCTTCTCTCACCATGTGTTTATTTGCAAAATAGTCCCAACTCTGTACCTGTGTCTCTGTTATGCTGATCTAGTCCTACTTTGCTGACAAGAGGCAGGCATTCCTCAAGTTTTTCTCCTTCATTTATATTACCAGCCAGGAGAATCGTGTGGAACACCTTCACATCATGTACAAGGTTTTGAGGCTCTCCTAACCCAATGCATTGCGGTCCAGAGTCAACAATGGATGCGCCTTTATGGAGTGAACAGATGGGAAGCAGAAGGAAAAGACATGATCTGTGGTCCCACTGAAGAGTTAGCGGTCATCATCCAGCTGTCTTACCAGTTGCTTCTCTGAAGGCTTCTTCACTGTGGCTACAACTCCACTGAAAAACGCTAAAGTTCAAACTAATTTTCCTCCAACTTTACATCAACATTTACACACAGTTATTTGCTCTTTCTTTTAGAGTGTGGTCACACGTTACTTTCTCTTCCCTCTGCTATTTTTCCCCACCTAAACACCAGGATGTTCCTTTAAAAGCCACTCCTTACAGAAAGCCCACCTTTCTTTGGGGTGTCCCAGAGAAATTCTTTTGGCTACTTCCCAAGACTAAGCTATGAATTACATTGGTTTAAGAGTGGATCTCATAGGCATCTCTGTAGAAACTGAAAGAGGTGAGAAGGTTCCTATAGAAAAGGGTCTCTGCCTTTTCTTTTGCCCCCCCAAAAAGAAGTAACACCTAGTGGCCATTTCTAGCTACAGACGTAAATATGATACAACTAAATGAATTATTCAAGTTTCCAGTAGACCTCTGGATGATCTGCAGTGGGTCTCCCTGGACATGATATGTCTACAGCAATCTACAACTTTGACTTTGTGGGTGCAGTCACTCTCTGCTGCATCAATGCTGAACCAATTGTCCAACTGTAACATCTACCAAAAACAAGCAAGCAAGCAAGCAAGCAAGCAAGCAAGCAAGCAAGCAAGCAAGCAAGCAA
>JANHMN010000002.1:187771776-187791931 GCA_030674055.1 Rhabdomys pumilio | reverse complement strand
GAACAAGTGAGTGTGCATATGCTAAGCAAGGGAAGAAACAACCAACCTGCCTGCTAAGCAGAAGTGAAGCTGCTTCCATCTTTTAGCACTGCCTGCAAAGCTGTCATCCTAAGGCCTGATGACCAGCAAGTCATCTATTTTCCTCAGGTTCATTCCCAGTGAAGGCTCTGACTGTGGGGCACCCTCTTAGGGCCTTTCAGGCCCTACCTTGCCTGCTGAAGGGCAAATGATGGGAGGTTGCTTTTAATTTTATCCTGGCCTCTTCTTTTGTTATCTCGCTGCCTGCCATCTCTCAGATGCTTGTGCTTGATGGATTCTGTGGAGATAAAGATAAGGGTAATTTCTTGCCTACGATGCTTTTCTTTTGATCTTTTGTGGTTTTATTTTTGCACTTTGGAGTCTGGTCCTCCTACTGTGCAGGCAGATGTGCCTGGATCCTATTGAGATGCAGCTCAGAGCACACAGACCTCAGCCACACTGTTCTGAGATAGCTGAGATCTTTTGTGCCCTAGATCCAGGGAAAAGAGCAAATGATGGTAGTGGAGATTTGGTGAGGGGGTGGAAACAGGAAGTAGGTGTGGGACTTAAGGCATGGAAAGCATTTGCTTGTGGGGAATTCATGGAGTCAAGTCCTGGCAAGGAGAGATGAGTGTCTGCCTGCTCTGTTTGGGAATATTTTAGAGAGCTAGCATACATCTTAAGTTGGTCACAGGGAAAACAAATCCAGTTACCATAAAAAAAAATCTCACATTTGCCAGTCACCATGATAAAGAATGGAGACAACATTGATCCATTTGTGGCATCCTAAATGTCCATCCTGAGCAGCCCCCCAGGAGCAAGCAAACCAGTCCTTCCTTCTCTGCTCTTGGCCATCTCTCCAGCATTGGATGAGTCAAGGAGTTCTGTATGCTGTGCTCATTTTGAAACTGTGACAGTACAATACAGTGAGGTTTACACGGCTCAAAGAATCAGCCATAGATGGTTCTGAGCTGAAGCTTCAAGCCTATGAGTTTCATGCCTAGTGCCCAAGATTCCTTAGGGAATTTCTGGTTTAGACCAAGTACAGTCAAGGGCCATGTAGAGCAACACAATAGGCACAGTCTTAAGATATAGACTTCAAGGATTCAAGGAGCTCACTCAGCTGGACCTGGCCCAGACCCAAAAGTACATGTCTTAGTGTTGCCAGCTTTCTTTCTGTGTTGGGTGTGCACTTCACTTCTGTCTGTGTAATAACTTTTCACCTTCCTTTTTATAAACGTTCTGCTACTACTGTGGATGCCAGGCTTTGTTTTGATTTCTGAGAAGTGAGGACATGGCCTCATTTGTGGGCTTCATACCAGTGTTCAAAAGGGACCATAGCTTCTTTCATGCCCCGAGGCTTAACATCACTATCTGGAGATTGCTCTCTTCATAGTTTAAAAAATAGAAAAGCATCCTATATGTAATTATTTACCTAGTCCTCTGTGTGGGTGATATGGAAGATAAGCTCACATTCATAGATCCCCTGTCCTGGTTAGCTGTAACTCTCAACAAAGTCTAGAGTCATCTTAGAAGGGAGCCTCAGTTGAAGAATTACCTAGAAGAAACTGGCCTGTGAACATGTCTGTGGGAGATTTTCTTGACTGCTAACTGATCCTGGAAGATACAGCCCACTATGGGCAGCAGCATCCCTAGGCAGGTGGTCCTCCACTAAGAAATATAGCCATGATCTAGATAGCATGTGCCATCCTCAATGGTTCCTACTCTACTTATTTGACTATGAAATGAGTTCTTTGGTCATATGTAATGATGTACAGGCATGCCTTTAAGTTCTTGCCTAGATTTCCCTCAACAATACACTGTGATCTGCAACAATGAGACTAAACCTTTGCCTCACTTATGATTATTTTGGTCAAGAAATTTTGAAACAGCAACAGAATGAAGGTAGACCATTCCCCCCAACAACACTTTCCCCTCAAAGGCTACTTTTTGCTAGGCTTTTAGGATTATAGTGAGTATCCGACTATAGAAGAATAACTTCATACAGTGATGTTCCAATCTGCTTTTTGTTGCTGTTATAAAACAATGACAAAACCAGCTTTGGGAGAAAAGAGCTTGTTTTTGCTTAATGGTTAGTGTTTATTTGAGAAGCCAATATAGGAACTCGAGGCAAAAGCTTGAAGCATAAACTATAAGGAACACTGTTTACTGACTTGCTTTCTATACCTTGTTCAAACTGCTTTGTTATACAACCCAGGACCACCTGCCCAGGGTAAACCTCACTTCAGGAGGCTGGGCCCTCCCGTATCAATTATTCACCAAGCATAAACCAATCTGATTGAGGCAATTCTTCATCTCTCTTCTAGGTTACTCTAGTTTTTGTCGAGTTGAAGAAACTAAACAATTCAATTGGTTTGGAGTCCAGATTCTCAAGTCCAATCACATGACTTCAAAGTTAAAAATCCAGCACCCTAGATCTGTGACTTTGGATCAGTTACTTCTGTGCCTCAAGTTTTCCTGTAAAACAGAATATTAACCTGTATCTCCTAACGTTTTTATGAGGATAAAACTAAGTTACCACATGTAAATTTCAGGGTCTGTTTTGGTGTATTTTCTGCTTTGAGTATTAAATTCATTTTGATGGATACATAAAATATTTTATAATATTAAAGGGGAACTATATAATGTATAATAATATTATACATTTATATTACATATAGACATGTACCAATTCAAACATATATTGTTTCTTTATAGTAAAGCTTTCAAAATCCTTTCTTGCCATATTGTGAAATATAGTTTTTTATTCTACCTAGACCCTCTACTATGCAACAGCACACTAGTCTTGCTACATAACTGTGGCTTAGTTACCTTTTGATGGCTTACTCCCTCCCTTTCCTTAAACTCCTTCAGATCTTTGATAACTACCAATTTACTCTCAACATCAAAATGGTATTTAACAATATTCCACACAAGAGAAATCGTGTGCTTTGTGTCATTCTATGCTTGCCTCTTTTCATGTGATATGGTGGTCTCTGCTTCGATAAATGGCAGGATTTAGTTCTTTTCTGTCCTGTACATCATCTATCATCTCTTCTTTATCCTTTCCTCAGATGATGGGCACCTAGGATATTCCTGTTTGGGATACTGTGAACTGAGCTGTAAGGAACAGGGGAGTGTAGCTGTCTCTTTAATATGTTGATTTTATTTCCTTTGGTTATATCTCTACTAGTGGGAATGCTGGAACATATGTTGTTTCTATTTTCTTATTTTATTTTTGAAGCACTTCCTAGTGTTTTATATACAGCTGCACTAACTGATCTTCCTACATCCTCACTGGAACTTATCAAAAACTTCAATATTTTTGATGGAGAGTCATTGTTCTTTTTGACTCAAGTTTCTCTGATAAGGAGGACATTGGGCTTTCTCTATTTTCATATACTATATACTAGCAATTTACATATCTTCCTTTGAGAAGTGTCCATTTAGGTCTCTTTCCTACTTTTAAAACTTGGTGTTCATTTTTGTGCTGTTGAGTATTTTCAGGTCCTTGTTATGTTCCATATTTTAACCCTTTGACACATTTATTCTTTGCAAATATTTCCCCCATTTCATATTATGTATCTTCCTTCTTCTGTTTGCATTTCAGTTCTGAAGCTTTTTTATTTCCATGGCATCCCACTTTCTAGTTACCTGTTTATGTTATGTTTCTGTGATTTGGGGGGTCTTGTCCAAATAATTTGCTTATTCTCAGGATCTAATATATCTCTTGTATGTTTCCTTTAAAAAAGTTCATACTTCAAATTCTCCCATTTAAGTATCTAATCTATTCTGTGTTACTTAGTAGCTATTTAGTTACTAAAAATACTGTTTTTATTCCTAATGAATATTCTGAATACCTTTCTCAAAATACAGTTGGCTGTAAGTGTGTGGGTCTCTTTGTGATTCTAGTCTGCTCAATTTGTCTATATGTCTCTTTTTATGCTAACCCCATAGTATACACTGAAATTAGGTAGTTATAATGTCTTATAGTTTATTGTTGAAATTAGCGTGGCCACTGATAATTAACTAACTAACTAACTAACTAATTTTTATTGGTATTTGTATGGTGCCATAAAAATTCTAAACTTGCTATTTGTAGTTTTGTGAAGAATGTCATTGGCATTTTGAGACCATTTTGTTGAATCTGGAGGAGAATGTGGCCATTGATAGCACTGACTCTTGTGATCTGTGAATGCTGGATGACTTCTCACATCTTATGTCTTCTTCCATTTACTTCATTGATGTCTTACAAGTTTCATCATATACATTTTCATC
This sequence comes from Rhabdomys pumilio, assembly GCA_030674055.1. NCBI lineage: Eukaryota > Metazoa > Chordata > Mammalia > Rodentia > Muridae > Rhabdomys > Rhabdomys pumilio. The sequence continues at coordinate 187,787,635 of JANHMN010000002.1, read as the reverse complement.
ATAATGGTTAAATTCATTCCCAGTGCCATTTTTGTGACTAGATGCTGCTTTTGTTTTTGTTATCTCTGGGAGATCTTTTCTCATGAACTCAATTTGAGCAGAAGAGAACCATATCAATCATAAAATATGCTAAAGAAGTCAGAAGTTCAAGAGGTGTGTTAAAGGAGCCAGGCTGCCTCAGTAGATATTGGGATTTTGTTTGAGGTTGGGTGGTCCCCATTTGCCATTAGAAACTCATTGGCTCGCTGTCCCTGCCTCAAGGAACTTAGCCTCACAGCCAACTAGTGCTCTAGGAACAAGAACATGATCAACGAGTGGCAAACAGAGAGCTGAGATGTGTCGCTGCATGCTATCCCATCTCTCTCTAGAGGTAGTTCCTCAGCAATATAGTCTTGAATTCATGGTCCTACTCAGTCCACTAGAAATGGAAAATTCCACTCTCAGATCACAAAGACCTAGGTGTGAGGTGTGTCAGTGCAGCTCAAGCCTCGGATCTCTTGCCTTTCTCCTGTGATAACTACAGAAGTCTGTTCTTTAGAAGGTACAAAGTAGGCTGGGTAGTAGTGGAGCACGCCTTTAATCCCAGCACTTGGGAGGCAGAGGCAGGCGGATTTCTGAGTTCGAGGCCAGCCTCATCTACAGAGTGAGTTCCAGGACAGCCAGGACTACACAGAGAATCCCTGTCTCGAGAAAAAAAAAAGGTACAAAGTATTAGCAATGCGCAGAGGATAGGAAGTCTATGAGCAATGAGCACCAGAATACAATTAAGGGATAGAAATAGTAATAGATGCATATGTCCTAAGGAACAAGGGATGATTACAACTTACAAGGTTCATTAGGTATTTACAAAGAATTAGGAGAGTGTTATTCAAGGTTCCAAACAGCTGCCACTGGCTGCAGCCAGAGATCAAGTCTCAAAACTCATGGTTAAGAGGCTTCAAGAGGACTCTTCTTTCTCCCCACTGGCTACTGTGATTTCTAAGGAGCCCAGAGTCTAGTGCAGATTCCTTTGGGGTGGTTAATCCACATCAGAGTCTGTGAGAGAGGTCAGAATGCATGCCTCACTGTCTGGTGGGGATCTTAAAAGACTAGAGGATGAAGATACTATAGAATTCCTTGCTTAGAAATAAGAATTACTATGCCAGCTGTGTAATCTTGGGGTTCAATGTTTCTTCATACCATGTAGCACAGGAGACTTTCCCTCCTATCCCAGACTGGGCTGGCTATTGTCAGAGATGCACCAGGGCAGGAACGTGCATCTCCTCTGATATTCTCCACTGACTACTCAGCTGGGGTCTGCTCTCCCTTGCTCTCCACACACCCTCCCACACCAACTTCTATAGCTGTTTGCTGGTGACATTTCTTCCTGCTGATTAAGGCAGTCCACCCAGCTTTCATTAATTTAGAGGAGGTGACCACAGAAATCAATGTTTTATAATAAAATAGAAACACATCTATGAAGCCTGATCTACTCTAACAAGCTCATTTTTGTTTTAATGTTTTTAAATCTTGGCAATTCTATTAAATTGGAAGTCTTGGAGGAGAGTGCTGCAAGGATAATTACATGGTGCAGTTTGTTTTCCAGTCCCAGCTTTACAGAGAAATCCAGAATGGTAGAACAAACCATGCAGCTGCCCAGACTCTAAAGAGAAAAGGAGCCAGAACATTGATATAACAAATATTGAGATACACAGAGAGGCACAAAGCGGGAGCAACAGTGGAGGCACATGGCCAGCATCCAAGCACAGACAAGGGGGCTGGTCTCCCCCAGTACCCTGGGCATTGACCAAATGTCTAACACTGAGCTGGGGCACTGGGAGATAATACAGTGATAGTGTCTTGGACCATTCTTAGACCTGACAGGTTGACAGGGAGGCTGATTTGTCCTTCAGTTTCCACACTAGGTCCTCACAGCAATCCTGTCAGGAGGTTAGCCACTTTTGTTTATGGAGCTATTGCTAGATAATAGACAATAAAAGTTGTTCCAAGTCCAGTTTGAGTGATGTTAGACAGATTGGTGGATACATTGGTAGCTAGATAATATATATAGAGAGAGAGCTAGAGCTGGAGCCAGAGAAAGAGCCAGAGACAGAGATAAAAATAGAGATTATAGATAGACATATGATAGAGAGATGATAGATAGATAGATAGATAGATAGATAGATAGATAGATGATAGATTATACATAGACATAGAAAAAAAGTAAGCAGTTCAAGTAGCCACTGTACTGCTACTAAAATTCTCAGGTAGTATGGTTTTTGGTGACTCTATACTTTACTTTAACCATGGATTTTATTTTATATTTATGTTTTAATTGATACTTTAAATATTATTTTTCTATAAATGCTTTAAAAATTAAAAAAAATAGAGAAAAAAGTAAATATAAGTCTTTTGGGTTGTATTAAGAGAACAAAGTTCTCCTAAATTTTCCATTCTATAGACCTGTGTTTTTATATGTATGTATGTATGTATGTATGTATGTATGTATGTATCTATAATGTATGTGTATATATATGTATATACACATACATATTCATTCTATTAGTTCTGTTTCTTTAGAGAACTCTTACTAGGTGGTTTCCAACTTGTGCCATCCAATTAAGTGTCCATTGACCACTCATGGCATTGGAACAAATGAACTGTGACTAAAGTGACCAAGAAGTAATTTTTTAACTTCAGTTAAAATTCTTACACTGGCATATGGCTAGATATTAGATACCTCAGGACTGAAAGGACCTGTCCTCTAAAGTTTCTCTGAGTAGCCTCTATACATCTGCAAAACATTCCCCATGCGAGCAAAGGGTAGCCAAAAAATGCCAGCAGTATGATATGAAGACACAAACGTTAGAATCAATCTGGTCTAATCATACTAGCAGCATCCAGACATTATTAGCGAACTAAAGGATTCATTAAGTGTTAAAATCTCTTTGCTGAGGAGCAGTATGTATCTGTCTCATATGTCTGTGTCACATTATTTCACAGGCAGGATGAACACTCTGCAAAATTTATGTCCTTGTTTAGATGGCTAGGAAAAGAGGACAAAATAAACCTCGCAACGTGAAGGATCTTATCAGAAACAGGGCTCTTTGGAATCACTGTGGCCAGACACACAGAAAACTGCCAGTAGCAATGCAGATCAGCATTGCTCTGGTGCTTTTTATGAAAGTACATTTCAATCTTCCTCCTAGCACCACTTAACCCCTCAAAACCATGCTGCTTCATAGACTATTGGGCAACTCTGTCATAAGACTAACAACCCTGATGGAGTCTCTGTGAGAAGAGAGAGCAGAACACAGCTGAAATGTCAATACCGTTTCTCTCTTTCTCTTTTGAAAAAATATCAATAAGATTAATAGATACTAGCCCCTGATGAGATTATTTCTGTTGATATGAAGTCAATATTTTTATGTATCTGTCAGTGACTTAAATATAATAAATGTCAGACTCCTGGGAGCAGAGGAAATGGACTTTACTGACTGTCCAAGCCTTCAAACTGCAGATGACCAACAAGTGCCTACCATGGATCAGGTGCTCCTCTAAGAGGTGTCTGTGCACAAAGCTACTTAACTTTCAAGTTATAAAGTATCACAGACTAAGGAACTGTCAGAGGAACTGGGTTACTCAATGAATCTCCATCGGATGCTGCTGGCATGTGTGTGTAATTCAAGATAGTGCCATCCCAGGACGGGAAGCAGACCTACATCTGCACCTACCAGACATAAGTGGTGGCATGGTAGATGCTGGAAAAGAGCCCACACAGAACTTTGTAAACACAAAAGATCAAGCACTTTCTCTATTTGTGGCTGCAGAAGCTTCCATGGCTCATCTTCCATGGGTCGTGGAACTCATTTGACCATGGTATAGTGACCACTTAATCATCTTGGCCCCAGCAACATTTTATCCAGTCCCCTTGCTATCTTCCATTTATAGGTAGTAGCCACACACTCTCTGAGAAGACAATGGGAGTGTTAAACACTATCATACACTACCTCAGGGAAAGCTCAGAATCCTGACCTGGAACTAACTGTGTGGTCCTGGGAAAATGCTCTCTGGACGTTCTGGTCAGTGAAAATATGTAAATTTTCCTAACCCAGTTTTGAACATATTCAATGATTTATAATATGACAATAACCTTTAGTATGCCTTTAACAATGCCTTTCTTTTAAGGCCATGAAGTGGTCTTCCCACCAAAACCACCTTGCCTGCTGGAGGGTGAGCTCATAACATCCTTCTGGGCAAGATTATTCAGTTGTTGCTAGTTTTGTAAAAAACAAAACAAAACAAAACAAAACAAAAACCACTAGGTTGTCATGATCATATTCAAGAGAAGCATGTCTCAGTCTTCTCTAGAAACAATGTTCACTGGACAGATCTCCTGGAACATGTTTTGGTTTATTTGGGATTATTCTCCCAAAATATACACAATCTGATTTTAGGCAATGACTCTTTATTAAAGACTGTTCATGAATTGACTGAAAGGTAATATGTTCACTTGTGATAGTTAATATTTTACTTCCCTTAAGACCATAAAAATTAAAATTCTGATCTTATTCTCACTAATGCATAGCAATAAGTTGTCTTTGGGTGATTTAAAAATGAGCCTTGGACTGAGAATATTCCCTGCTAACACACCCTGTGAGCATTTAAAGCACTGGATAAGAGGGTCGATGCACAGTGAGTGGGTAGAGTATGGATGTGGGAGATGAGGCAGCAAAGTGAGAGTGAGGTCAAAAAGAAAAAAAAGGAGAGAAAAGAAAAGAGAGCAACAGAGAAAATGGCTAAAAATACTTCCCTATCAGAGGTGCATGCAGCAAATGGAGCATGCCCACCAACAGCTTTCTCCACATGAAGGACCTCTAAAGGGTGCAGAGCAGAGGCACCACTGAGCTCCGGAACTTTCTCCCAGATCCAGATGCTTCCTTTCCTGGAAGTCTATTTCTTAAAAAAAAAAAAAAAAAAAAAAAAAAAAAAAAAAAAAAAAAAAAAAACTGTCTCTATTTCTGCTACTATTTGTGAGTCTGTCCAATGTTCTGTTTCAACATAAGGACCTGATAATTCTAGTGGACACTCACCAGACTCTATTACCTAATAGATTCACCAGATAGAAGAATGACCTGAAAAATAGACACCTAGCCAACACAGTTATAATTGAGTTGTTTAATATATATACCAGACTTCCACCTGAATTTTAATTTTGACAGGCAGTTCTGGCTTGGAGTGAAATGAAATGCAGGTTCAGTCCTTAAAGCCTATGATACACATTTTTCAATCAAAATAACAGCAACAACAACAATAATCCCTCTTCCCTTCTCAATCTATATAGCTAACTTGTGTTTTTCTCTTCCTTCTTCATTTTCCCATAGCATACAGCCTGTTGGATAAATCCATCAGATTGAGGCTCAGAGCCCTTCTAATTTCTACAGCATGATTGGCTGCCTCCTTCGTGCTCCTGTAATTCCATGAGGCACTGATCACACTTTCAGATGGTCATAGTATAATTCATATGGTCTTCAACACTGGTCAGTTCCTTGTCTATTCATTTTGACTTGAGGTGGTGGCCGAGTAGGTGTTTACTGACTCTTAAAGTACCCTCTTATTTTCAGATGATCCATTTATTATCTCCTCCTTCTTACCATTGTCTTGTTATCTGCTCACTTCTCCTAAATGTACACCTATATAAGGATACAGGGAGAGGAGAAAAGAAAAAGTACAGTGAGACAGAAAGACCAGAGTGTGGACATGACTAAGTGTGAGGAGATGAGAAATTTGGGCCCATGCTGCTCATAACCTCCTCCTGACTAGCCTGCTTGGGGAGCCTGCATTTTCTATTGCTTTGCTTTCCATGTAGTTGGCGTCAAAGGCAATACTCAGAAATATTGTAAACAGACTTGGAAGAGCAATTTTAAACAGCAAAATGCCTCTGAAACTGTTTTTGTAATTATAGCCTCTGAATGGAGAAAACATGGCCTTCTAATTTATATGCCCTCCTAGTGTGAAGGTCTAATCACTCCAATCTGTGATCACAGGAAAGTATTTTAAATAGTCAGAGAAGTCAGATTCTGATTACAGTCTAGTGCATCAGGTTCTTTCTTTCTTCCTCGGAGGTAGCATAAAAGCTGCTGGTGCAGGTGCATTGCTCTGAGAGGAACAGCAAATGGAGAGGAGGCTCATAGGTTGGAGAAGTAGCATGGCGTTGGAGCAGAAGGCAGTCTCTGCAGAACCCATGATGGCAAACACTTTTCTAAAAGCTGCTGAGCACATATTCACAGTCTTTATTCTGCCAGGTAGCACATCTGACTTACTCTTCCCACCTTCTCTCTCTGATTTCTGAAAAGCTTTCTTGAGCAACATCATTTGCAAATAAAGTGAAGTTGGTTCTTTATCTGTATAAACCAAGGGGAAATAGTAACTGTCCTCAGAGATGTGAGAGGAGCAAGGGATGGCACCAACTTCCGCTTTGTTCTATTACCTTTTGCTCCAGAATCAGATCTTAGTTCTCTGTTTTATTGGTAAGCACGCATCTTTTGGGGAAATGTTTGTTTTATTTGTTTGCTCCCTCCTTCTTTCTAGTCCCCCCAGCTCTTACTCTCTCTTCTTGTACCTTGATCCTTGAAGAGAATAAAGTCTAAGAACATAAAACCTTGGTACACAGTATGAAGCCTGGTGGTCCAGATTTAAATACCAAAGTTTTGCCAATGTGAACTGTACATGAAAATACTCTTTTCTGACTCTCCAATCTGCTCTAAAGTTCCCTTCAAACAATCATCAAAATACTTCATAAATGCATTGGTACAGTTCTCTAGCCCTTGGGATGGTTTGTCCCTTAAGGATGGACAAACTCTAAACTCACATTTAGAGAGCTTAACACTGCAAAGCAAATTTAGTGTGTCACATTGTTTTATTCTTGTCGTTATGCTAGAACAGCCAAGACATAATACTGACTGTAAGGCCTTCTGCAAGTGTCTTTATGCAGAATGGCAAGCAGCCACTTTTAACCAGAAGCACTGTGTGCTTGTGTCAGTGGAGCAGGCTTTCACTAGTGTATGTTCGCCCCACCCACTGAAGGGGAAATGTGCTGATGATGGGAACACTCAGGGAAGGGTGACTTCGGCTTCAATGTCAAATCCCATGCAGCCTTTCTTCTCTAAAATAACAGACAAGTCCTTTAATCTTCTATTTCAACCTCAAAATAATCAGAGAGAGAATAAAGAAGTGGAGATGTACTTCATCTGTGGAAATCATTAGTCGGGAGTTTTAAAATTTAACATCAATAAAAACTAAAACAAGCAATGGCACTAAATTTTGTCCATTTTTTCACAACCACACAAAGAACCAAAGACGTGGAAAAGGCTTATTCAGGGGAAAAGAAAAATGAAGAGGAGAGGTAAAGTACTAGAAAGTAGAAGAAAAGAAAGAGGAGGAGGAGGAGCTGCCACAGCAGGAGGAGGAGGAAGAGGAGGAGGAGGAAGAAGAAGAGAAAGAAGAGGAGGAGAAACTACTTTGATGGGTGTGTACACAGAATTCAAGTTGCCTTAGATTAGCTATGACACCACAACGGGAAAAAAGAAACAGGGATGATACACACAACCGCCCCCCCGCCCAAAAAAAAGAATCTAAACCAGCAGGTCCCTGCTTCTTGGGAATATTAAAAATATCAGAGAGCAACCTGCAGCAGTCAGAATTTCACAGTAAGAGAACCAGTCCTTCCAGTGGAGTGCAGGATAGATTTAAAACCTGTATTCTTATTCAACATGCACTGAATGAGAGCCAGGGAACTCTTTTTTTTTTTTTTTTTGAAGCTTCTTCTTATACAGACCTAAACACAACCAGAGTAACAACTGGCTTAGAAACTGGGAGTCCTGCTTTGTGTCTAGTGACTGTATGGCATTAAGAAAATCAGTTAGCCTGTTTGAACTTCAGTTTTCTAATTTTGCAATAGAGAGATGTGGGTAAGTTTATCTCCAGTAGTCCCTCTCATTGTCCTACTATATTATTTCTTTGTTTTTTTATTAGTTGTTCATTAATGGATGAGATATAAGGTGTCCTATAAAAACAATTCAGACATAGTATTTTGATATACATTTTTCAAATTTTAATTCCTTGATAATTTGTCATAGGACAACAAAATGCCTTGTAGTGAAAATGCCACTTCTAACCACATGAGAGATTTATTATTATTATTATTATTATTATTATTATTATTAGTAGTAGTAGTAGTAGTAGTAGTAGTTGTTGTTGTTGTTAATCTTTCTTACAGTCCAGTCAGTATCCCCCTCCTGGTCCACTCTCAGACATTTCCTCATTCCATTCTTCCTACCCTTTCTCGTAGGGGATGTCCTCACTCCCACCCCTACCCCACCAAACCTACCCCCTTCCTATGGTCCCAAGTCTCTCGTGGGTTAGGTGCTGCTTCTTTCACTGAGGACAGATCAGGCAGTCCTCTGTTGTATATGTGTTGGGGGCCTCAAATCAATTAGTGTATGCTGCCTGGTTGGTGGCTCAGTGTCTGAGAGATCTCAGGGGTCCAGGTTAGTTGAGACTGCTGGTCTTCCTATGGGGTCACCCTCCTTAGCTTCTTCCAGCCTTTCTCTAATTTAACTACAGAAGTCCCAGGCTTCTATCCATTGGCTGGATACAAGTATCTGCATCTGTTTTTTTCAGCTGCTTTTTGGGCCTCTCAGAGGATCGACATGTTAGGCTCTTCTCTGCAAGCACACTATAGCATCAGTAGTAGTGTCAGGCCTTGGAGCCTCCCCTTGAGCTGGATCACAATTTGGGCCAGTCACTAGACTTCCTTTCCCCCAGTCTCTTCTCCATTTTTGTCTCTGAAGTTCTTTTAGATAGGGACAATTCTGGATCAGAGTTATTGACTGTTGGATGACAACACCATCCCTCCACTTAATGCCCTGTCTTTCTACTGGAGGTGGGCTCTACAAGTTCTCTCTCCCCACTCTTGGGCGTTTCATCTAATGTCCCTCCCTCTGTGTCCTGAGAGTGTCTCACTTCTCAAGTCTCTGGTACATTCTAGAGGATACCCCCATGTTCTAACTCTCGAACTTGCCTGTTTCCATTCTCTCTGCTGGCCCTCAAGGCTTCACTCCTGATTACTCTGCCCCAACACCTGATCATGTCCCCTCTTTCCCATCCTGTTTCCTGAATGTGGTGCAGCTGAATCTGTGCAGGGAGATGTGAGAAATACAAGAGGAGAAACAGTGTTTTAGAGACAACTAGGACCAAAGTCAACTAGTTTTACTGATGACATATTCTGTGTTATTCAAAGCAAAATAGAGACCTATAAAAAAAAGATTTAGGGTATTCCAGGCCTTTGCAAGATGTAAGTCAAGGATTCAGTGAAGCATGGTAGTATATTTTTCCCCAACTCTAAAAAGCATGACCTTGAGTAATGCCAAGTGCTCTGCCACCACAGTAAAAATCTCAATTATTGCTCTACACCCTTTCCTAAACTTTCAACACATTCCTGTCATTTTTGTAGTGCTCACCAATATTCCTAACTCACACCTGTATCTGATCATTTAGAAAAGATTTCCACTAGATGCTATTATGGCAAGAGTAGAAAGGCTGATAAGCTGGTATAGTGAAATTTACAGAATGAGTATGTGATCTTATAATCTATGGGGGAATTGAGAATTGTGGTCACTGAAGGTGTGATCATGCTGTCTGCTTACTGAAAGCCACTGTGGCATTCAATGGGAAGGCAAACTTGTTTAGATCGTCTTCCAATCTTCAATCACCCAAAGGTGCAGTTTTCAAATAGATGCTGAGAAAGTGCTAGCATACCAATGATGCCAGTCAGCAAGTATCCCATTAGAGAGTGAGTATATTGGAGTTAGAGCTGGGACAGACAGCATGTTAATCTATTGAGATAGAGCTAAACATTTTGAATTCTGCCCACTGGTGAAATGTATTTTTCAAGTAATTTTTTTAAAGTTCTTTCAGCCATTTACCTTAGCACATATGATTTATCACTGCCTGTGTCTCTCATCTCTAATTTAATTTCCTCAACAAAACAAAGAAAAAATTCTGGAGGCCTGATAATCTTATCCAGTGTTTACACAAAACAAATGGTACATTCAGCTTTGCTGAATTTAAGGAATGACAATACAACAACTGTTTATTCTTAGGCATAGTCAGAGTTTTCCCTTGGAGCTGCACTAAACTCAAGGATAAGGTGTAGTCCCAGCCTTTACTAATTTATCCTGAATCTGGAAAGATCAGATGTGTAGCAAAATTAGAACTAATTTGATAAAGTTTTTAAGAAAGATGCAGCATAGTATTGGCATTTGGAGCACGTAGAGGCCAATTCTGCCAGACGACGTCAGGGGAATATCATAGAGAAGGTAAGCCATGACTCTGACATGACACATTCCCAATGAGAACAGTTGTACGAAGGTTTGAAGGTAGAATGACACAATATGTACATTCTTAATGCTTAGAGGAATGGAAAGAAAAGTCAGGCTCTTCTATTAAGGTAGGGAAAAGGAATTTGACGTCCATTTTGTTGGCTCTAGGAAACACTTGAACTCTTTAATTAGAGTTAGGAGACTCTTAAATGAGGCAGAGGTCTATAGAAATCTAAGGCACCCATTACAAGATAGGACACATAACTCTTAGGAAATGTCAGAGTAATTCACCAGTATAAAACTTGGTGTCTTTTGTGGGGCCCTTGGGGTAACTTATAAAGGTTAATCATGAGGATCTCATTATGAGTTGAACCTGAATGGAATTGGTACTGTTATGGTTTAAATATGAAGTAGCTCCCCAAAAGCTACACAAGTAGCTACACAAGTGTTCCCAACTTGATGCATCTAATCTCTGAGATGACTGAATTATGAAGGGGCAAATCTTATCAGTAAGTTAATCCACCAAGGTGATCATACTCAATGAGCTATTACTAGATGGAACCATTTTCAGCAGTATATAAGTTATCAAAGGTGCATAATTGAAAGTCATAGTTTGTATCTATCTACTGTCTTCCTTAGATTTCTTCTTGCCACATCCAGGAACAGCCTCTGACACATGCTTCTTACTATGCTCTTGAGCCACACAACAGATCCAAGAATATGATATCATTCAAGCATGGGCTTGGACTTATGAAGTAGCATTCAACATAAACTGTGGGGAAGAAAAGAAATTCACGCGGGGGGTGGGGGGAGAGAGTCTGTCCGGGACAAAGCTGCGAGTGTCCATGTGGGTCCTGCGGCACTTCCCACACAGCCAGCAGCAGATCCCACATTCACCCAGCAGTGGTGGCAGTTCAAGGTTCCAGGGTTCCAAAGGCTGACAATCTGGCGGCTGCGCAGGCCAGAGGGACACGTGGAGTCCGGTTTTCCAAAGCTTTTATTGTTCATGGCATGGTGAATAGGTGTAGATGGTATGCGCTTTCCCGAAAAAGCCAGGCTCCCCTGACTTTTTAAAGGGAAGGGGAAAAGAGGAGGGGATAACTTAATTAGCTACACCCCCCCAGCCTTTAGATAACTCATTAATATTTAAATCTCTGGAGGTGGAGACCTCTACCTGTGTCCTATGTGATTGAAGAGTTCAGGTTAAATGGAGTTACCTCATCCAAGGCCCAACAATAAACCTATCCTTTAAGTTGCTTTACAGAGGTAATTTATTGCACCAAACACAGTTTATGTGAGCATTTGTGCAGATACACTTGAGGTATGTGTGCACACACGCACACACACACACACACACACACACACACACACACACACACACCAGTCATACAAGCAGCAAATAAAGATTGTAGCGGTACTTATCATGACATCTGCATTGAATTAAGTAAATATTTATACAGTAGATCACTAATTAAAACAAAACCAATAACCAGTATTCAGTTCTATCAGGATGGTTGCATTTATTTGACACTAATTACACACGTGCTTAAAATAGGCCCAAAGAACCTCCTTGAGTAATTGAGTTTTGGAAAGCCTTTGAGATACTAAGAATTTACTTAGTGATCAGGAGGCTTTGAAGAGAAAAATATTTTTAAATGGGGTTGAGAGAACATAATCAAAATTGTTAGTCAACTAAAGTTTCGTCCCATCATTTGTATCCCATGTTGGAATCATTCTTAACTCTTTTCAGTAATCAAGGTACATGAAGGGATGGAACTAGGGTGAGTGAGATAAATTATCCATGACAGAAGATCTCTCCACTTTATAGTGAGCTTTTCCCAGGTTTATTTACCTCATATATGAACAACAGTGTGTTCTCCTGAAAGGCCATATGCTTCTCAGCTCCACTTTAAGACATGAAGGGGGAAAGTACAGTGTGTACTCAAAGCTGTCTTTCTTACAGTTTCTAAGGCAGAATGGTAAAGATAAGGCAGCTTGTTAAAGATAGAAAATGTTATTAGTCTCCTGATAAGACATCTTATCTTCAGAACCTTCTCTTCAGTAACAATGCTCCTCAATCCAAAGATTACATGTTGATGGGAATCAGTCCGTTATCAATCAGTCCGTTATCAATCTGCTTGCTATTTTATCAATGTAAACAAAGGGAATATAAATGAAAAGAAAGAGAAGTTATTTTCTTTGTGTAAATTATTAAAATACTGTTAGCACAGACCAGAATTATCCATACTATATTTAAGTTAGGAACAATCTGTTTCATTAAGAAATGGACTTCCTGACTCTAACTCTGTATATACTACACAAAACCTGTGGAAGTTCAAAGGCTTTTGCTCTTTCAGTCAAAAGACAGTCAATACTTATTTTCAGGTGCACCAGATAACAGATTCTAAGATGTTGTTTTAATTTTATTCTTTAAGTACATCACTTCTTTTGGTCAATGATGTACTTTCCATTTTACCTGGATAGGAGTTAAACATAGTCCTTTCTTGTCTTTAGTCAGGGCTATAAGTGGGATATTTTTATCAAAATCCTACCCTTAAGTCTCAGGGATCTATGACAATGAAGAAGCAGAAGTCTTTTAAGAGCCAGAGGTGATAGATAATGCCAAGGTAACCACAGCTACCAGAGACAACATCAATGATGCACCTATGAACTCTTAGAGACAGTGGCAGCACTCACAAGACCTGCACGAGTCCAACCAGACAAAAGCCCAGCACTGAGAAGAGGGAGTAGACACAAAGTTCCAGCTCTAACTAAGAAGCAGTCTGTAATTGATGACTGCTGGGAAAGGCAAAATTAGTTTTCTCCAGTGGAATGTCACTGAGTTTATCAATCACACTCCAGGGAAGGCCTCATGCTATGGAGCAGTTGACCAACATAAAGTAGATTCCATGCTTTTCTATGTCCAAACAGTTTTTTATATAAGTGTGTTTTGTTTTGTTTTCTTCTTTTTGTTTGTTTCTTTCTTTCTTTTCTTAAATTTGTCTGTTTTAATTTTTGTTGCTGATTTTCTTGATAGTTTGGAGGCTAAGGGTGAGGGGGGACAGATCTTGGAGGAGTTGAGGGAAGGAAAGAAGATGGTCAGAATATATTATATGAAAATAATTAAATAAAAATTTTAAAGAAGAATGTGTAAAAGAATCTAATTCAGATATTTAACCTGTAAGATCAGAACACCTTTCCTTGTGAGAGGTGTTGAGCTAGAATACCAAAACGAAACAAGCACAAATTTTAGTTTCAAGAAGCATGAAGTACAGTAATTCAGTCGTTGGTAATTCCACAAAAAGGCACAAAGTGGTCAGTGATACAGAAAGGTGGCAGTGGCTCTAAGGGACTCTCTATTTTACTGGCTAAGGAAAAGTCTAAAACGAGCAACCTGACCTTGGATGAATATCATGCCCTCTGAAAGGATGTCTTCATAGGTTAGAAAGAAACATGTCACCTGACTTACAAGTTGTTTAGAAGATTAAATGAGATCAGGCACATGAAGAACATTTCATAGAACAGCAATGTAACTATGTTAGTGAAGAAAAGAATCAAAATCAAAAATCAAAAAGCTTCAAAAATGGGGTTTGCTCTGGAGTGTTCCCCATGATCAAACAGTCTTTAGAGCACAGTGGATGTAATTTCTAGACATAGTAACACCTGTATCTAGAAGAAATGGCAAAATATTCATGCCATACTAAGGGATCAGGGGGGTTGGCAAAGAAATTGGATATTCAGATGGCACCTTTAATGACAGATGAGATATAACCACCTGTAAGTGAGTGGGTTGAGAGAATGCTTTTATCAGAAGGAAGGGGTGCACATGAAGAAACAAGAGCAAGATGTGGTCAAATTTGATGGGCATGTGAGGCTGTTGAGTGTTTGTTGGTCAGGGCATGTGAAGAGGACACAGTTCACTAGTAACATACAGCAGAAAAAATGTACAGCCCCAGCACTGCTGCAAATACAGAGTACAGAGGAGTAGGGATGAAGAGATGGAGCAAGCCCGTGTTATCTGCTCAGGCCTACCCCATGTTCCTGAAATTCAGGCTAACAGAATGGATTTTACAGGAAAGGATTTTTAAAATTAAGAGTCTACTACTCTCCAGATATTGTCTTTGGCATTTGACTGAGAAGACTGTATGATTTTATTTTAATTATAAAATTAACTTAGATTTAAGGGACATTTGTGTTACAATAAAATCCTACATATGTGCCTGTGATTCAAGGATATGACTGGATTATAATGAGAACACACATATGTGCATGCATACGAATACACAGACATAGACACGGAGTAATTTTCCATGGGATGCTAGAAAACAGACTAGTAGTACATTGAATTGATAAACATCTTTGAGTTTTATCCTTCAATGGAGTGTTTTAATTTGTTGTGCCATTTCTGTTACTGTTGGGTACTATTCAGGAACTCTGTAACACTTCAAAGGCTATTTCATCTTCCATGGATGAAGAGACAGCATGTAGCAATAACTAAACTTAAGCCAGTATTTTTTTCTTGAATATAGCCAGTATCATTATCACTGAAACCAAAATTCAATTTACTCCAAGCAGTTACCAAAATTTGTCTTTATATTAGGCCTTATCTCCAGATCCATATTTTTTTAATAATGATTTCAATTCCACTTTCTGTCCTTCATCTTTGGTAGAGCAGCAATGCCTGCTTAAATGCAGCTAGAATTCATTGTAGCACAATTTTTTTCTTACTACATCCTCACACAATACTGTCTATAAAAATAGCATTCACATATAAAAACACTCAGACAAAGCTCTTTCAAAGAGTAGAACCCCTAGATAATATTTCCCTATCTTTATATTCAAAACATCTTGGCACACTGACATGGTGGTAGGTTTGATTCAGAGAGTGCCTCTTCTCTGGGCTTCACCAGATGCAACAACAGGCCCCGTAGAGTCATGAAGGGTGAACAAACAAAACAAAAGCGCTTGTGCCTCACAGAGACATGAGCCTGCACCTGCAGAAGCACAAACAACACTGCCGGTAAAACCCACAGAAGTGCCTCCTGCGTTTAGAAGAACATTGCTCTCAATATGCCTAGCCGTTCTGCTTCTAATGAACACGGTTCCCATCTGTGTGGGAGAAGCAGGCTCAGATAGAGGTCTCTGGATGAATCTCTCTGTGCTGATACCATGAAGAACAAACAGCCACATGTTTCATGGACATTTGCTCTGGCAAAAGGAGCTCATTGTGGCCATCACAAAGCCTGATTCTTTTTCATAGCCCTCCCATAAGAGCCAGTTCTAGAAGGCTGTAACTCATTACCCGAAAGCAAGGCTGGCATTCAGTATCTGCTTTGAGAAATCCTGTTGTTTCTTCCAACACTCCACCTCCTTTGCTACCTCTTCCTTTCCCTCTTCCTTTAAGACAGAGGCTGGATATAATCTCCTTGGAAAGATTTGCCCTATATCTTCGTGTGTGTGTGTGTGTGTGTGTGTGTGTGTGTGTGTGTGTGTGTGTG
>JANHMN010000002.1:187752245-187771766 GCA_030674055.1 Rhabdomys pumilio | reverse complement strand
TGTGTGTGTGTGTGTGTGTGTGTGTGTGTGTGTGTGTGTGTGTGTGTATGTGTGTGTGTGTATGTGTGTGTGTCTGTTGTATGTGTATATGTGTGTGCAAGAGAGAGGAGAGAGAGAGAGAGAGAGAGAGAGAGAGAGAGAGAGAGAGAGAGAGAGAGCATGTACTGGGTCAAGTAGGCCGTGCTTTGAATATTTTTCAAAGTCCAATTCAAAGTCAAAAATTCTCATTTTTGTTTGTTTGTTTGTTTTGTTTTGATATTTTACGGTGGTTTTGAGAAATGATGAGATCACATTATCCCAACAAAGAAGCAGAGCTGATGTCTGGAATTACCATACCAGGTTTGTCCATATCAATGATACTTAAAAGTTTTACTACATAGGACATGTCCTTTTAGCTTCCTAGTCCAAGGAAGTATGTGTGATCCCTGTTTTCCAAGGACAAACTTAGTAAAGGGCAGAGAGTACTGTGATGGGTGTGGCAGGGCAGGAGATAGTCCTTATCTCCTACGAGTCTCCCAAGAGTTGGCTTGTATTCAGCTTCCAGGAGGAAAACCAGAGACAATCTCACTAGATTTACAGGGGGGAAAAAAGCATAAAGAAAAGCACTGTTAATTGGACTCTGTTCTAACCCATGAATTTGTAACTATGGCCAAGCCAGTTCACACTATCCGGAGCAGGCACGGTGATTACAGATGCCCAGCTGCTCATGGAGATGAGTGACATAGTTTGAAAGACCAGAAAGACTGATCAATACTTTCAACCATTGTTTGGATGAGTAAGACAATGTTATATTACAAAAGACAACTTCATTTAATTCCCCCGCCAGCTGCAAAGAGGTCTCCTTTACTGGGAGAAATGTTATCAGATCTGTTGGGTTTGGGCTTTAATTTAAGCTTTAATTTTTACTAGTTGCTCTGAAGCTGTTCCTTGACATTGTAAAGCAAATTGGCTCGGTGCTAAGAAACAGCTTTCCGTGGAATCACAAAGGCTGTGGGGCAATGGCGGGTTGTCATCAGTTCTACACGCGTCACTTCTGCCAGACTTGGGGGGAGGAGGATCTGAAAGCGTCGCCTTTTAAAAAGTGTTTTAAGGGGGAAAAAAATGAAAATTCGCTAAAAGCAGAAAACTGGCCCTATAATACCTAGATGAGAAGCTGGAGCTGAGGCTGTGCTTTTTTTAAACTACGCAATTTAAAATTGAAGACAAGCTTAGCAAATCTTGGATTCAGCCCTCCTTGTGTCACCATAGAATATCATGGTAATTGTTCTGTTTCTACATTTCAATTGGCTCTATTTGACTTATTTAAACCTATGTGGGTCTTCTCCCATCACCTGTGCTAGTGTCTGTGGGCTGGTTCTTACTCACATCCACCCTCTTAGGTCACACTACTACCTGACCAAGGAGTCAGGAAGAACTTTCAAAACTGAAGTAAAATTCCTTACTTTTTGCTCTGTCCAGAGACAATGCTAAGTGACTTTCAGACACTGAAAAAATGGAGACAAGAACCATGTCCAGTTAAGGTAAAGAAAAAAAACAAAAAAAAACCAAAAAACAAAAAACAAAAAACAAAAACAAAACAAAACAAAAAACAATCCTTTGTCTCATGATTCTGTTCCCTGCCTTCCAAATCTCCCACTTTAAGGGTAGGCCTGCAACCCAAACTCAGTGACAACATGTGCTTACCAGGACGGGATTGGTTAAGCCAAACCTTTGACTTATCCTCTGGGAGTCTTGTTTTCTGCAGCTAGTAGCAGCAGTGTTTTTGTATGATATTATACCAAGTGATAGTTAAATAGTATTTTCTAATATCTATTTATGAATGCTTCAATCCATGCCCTCTTGTATAACTGACATTATTATGTCACACAGTTAAGATGTGCAGTCTAATGAATCCACTCATTGTCATGTATAGTTTTAAAAGTACCATGACCTGGATAAGAACACCTTCAGATATCACTTCCAAAGTGTCCTTGTACATCCTTACTGTCCTTCAGCCTATCCATTGATAGGCATGACTGATTTAATTTCTATCTACCACAGGCAAGGAATATACCGTCCCTTAGAACGTTTGACAAATACATATCATACAATGTGGTATGTGTTCAACTTGACATACTTTATTCAGCTTTATGATACTCTATGAAGTTGCTGCTTTTACATTAATTTAAAACTTTATTTTAGGAGTCTATGTAGGTCAAGCTGGCCTTGAAAACCACACTCCTCTTACCTTAGTCTCCTGTGAGTAGAGGCATAGACAAGCTGTATAACCACAGGCTTGCTTTGAAGTTGCCAAATGGTAATCCATTGTGTGGACAGATAACAGCTTGTTTGTAAATGAGCATCTCAGTCATTTCCATTTGAAATTTTAACAAACTCTTGGAGGAATTATTTCATAGCAATATACGCTATTTTTTATCCTGAGTGAGTATCTATTAATGTAATGGCTGTTCAATTAATTTTTCTTAAAATGATGAATTGTTTCCCATGTGGTCATGGTGTCTCATATTCCCCCAACTCCCCAGACCCTATTCCAGGAGAGTGTGGAAATTTCAGTTCTTCAAGGTTTGTCCATATTTGGGCATGGTCATTCCTTGAACTTTAGGACATCTTCCCAGGTGTCATGGCATCTTATTATTTTCATTGATTAATGCTAACAGGCATTTTTGTGTCTCTATTTGTCATCTTACATATCTTGTTTGATGAATTGTCTGTTTAAATGATTTGCTGTGGTTTGCATCGTTGACAGATATGAACTTCATCTGTGTCTGGCCATAATTCCCTCATCATATCTTCTATTGAAGCAAAGTTTTGAGTTAATGTTCTCATATGACATGAAGCATGAGTCTGCACCCTTGCAAAGCTCCGTCTTTCCTTCAATGAGTATGCACTTTGGGATGGGAACGAGGTGTTCACTCTTCAGGGCTCCATTCCTGAGCCCTCCACGCTATAGTGCTCAAGCTTCTACAGTTCTTCACTGCAGTACCACACTGTCCTTACCGCACTCC
This sequence comes from Rhabdomys pumilio, assembly GCA_030674055.1. Taxonomy (NCBI): domain Eukaryota; kingdom Metazoa; phylum Chordata; class Mammalia; order Rodentia; family Muridae; genus Rhabdomys; species Rhabdomys pumilio. The sequence continues at coordinate 187,768,761 of JANHMN010000002.1, read as the reverse complement.
GAGTAAGTTTCCCAGCCTGGTAGCGTTAGTCCTGTATGTTCATTTCTTCAGGGCCATCTTCATGCTTTATGCTATTTGTATTTTCACTTAAATGTTAGATTCTGTTTGTCAATACCTACAAAAATCCCCACTGAGTACAATTGGAATTTTTTACAAAGTATACATCAACTGGGGAGTCACCCTCTTAATATCAATTTACCCAACTCACAGATTCAGTACATTTTTCATACATTTTTGTCTTTTGAATTTCCCTTTAGTGTTGCTTTGAGGGTTTTGGTAAGTTGGGCTTATCGTTTCATAGTTCCACTAAGTTTTGACTATTAGTTATTTTAAAAAAACATGTTTAACCATGTTCAGAGCCCTATGTGAATGATCATAAACCATTTTGTTAACAATAAACATTTGTTTTTAACTGTCATGCTTAGGGAGAAAATACTTAGAGATTCACAGAATGTATTCACCGTCAACAACTTAATAGTGTTTCTGAAAATTACAGAAGAGTAAGTTGTGTTGTTTATTACTTTGGGGACGATTAAGGGGAGTTAAAAGAACACATTTGAAAATGAATTTAATAATATATTTGAGCAAATAATTTCTAACCCTAGTTGTTCACATAATCAGAAGAATGTGTGGCAATGGACATAAAGAAAAAGGAAAATGCACCAGTTTAGAGAGGTGGGAAAAAGCCTGGGATCAGATGGTAGTTCTTCATTGGTGAAGTCTCTACTTTCCTATTCTGTTTCTGCTGGGCTTCAATACTCTTACATAGGAACCTAAGGCCATGGAACTAAAGAGATGATACAAAGCAAACTCACTGCACCTCAAGGCTCATGGTTGGAGTAGCTCAAAGCATGCTATCTTACAGATCTCTGTGTGGAAGGAACGGAGAAACAAAGCAAACAGGGGCTCCCCAGGGCAGACCTTGAGCTCCTCACATTCCACAGAGAATAGCATACGGGCTAAACAGCTTGAGATCTACTGTTAGAGACTGGATTTGTGTCATGTTTTCGGAAATAAGAAATGCCACTGTTGACTGCATCTAAGACTGTCTCTAGAGAGAGATTTTCAGTCCTGCAGAGGTGCTTAATTATACAAGTTATTTGTTTACAACTTTTACAGGTATTAAAGCACTTGATTGCATCTTAACTCAACTTTAGTACTTAGAAAGTAGGTGAGCATTTGACTACCTAATCTTAATGTAGCTTCTTGATGTTTTTATTTGTGAGTTCATTATAGTCAAGTGACTTTCATATTAAAAATTAAAGAAAGTCACAGCTATATTATATATGGTTTGAGGAAATTATGTTTTGCTCCACATCATTTCTTAAGCAGTAAAACTTAGAAAAAACCTGACCTATCTCTCATTCGTAATATTTCTCACACTCAGAAAGAAGCTGAGTCTCATTCTTCTATTAGAAAAAAATAGGCTTACATTTATTTTATGCATAAGCGTTTTGCCTACATATGTGCACCTTGTGTGTGCCTGTTACCCCTGGATGTCAGAAGGGAGCATCAGATTCCCTTGCATTGGAGATATGGAGGGTTGTAAGCCACCATGTAGGTGATGGGAATTAAAACTGGGTCCTCTGTAAGAGCAACATATGCTTTTAATTTCTGAGTCTTCATACATCCTAAATCCTCATTCTTCCATTGTTTGATCTACTGGTAAGTTTAAAAATATAGTTAACTCTACTGTGAGCCTGGACACAGTCGGAATCTCCTACAATTCTTTTGCATCGGGGGCTGCCCTTGAGAGTTTTGCAGTGGTGGCTTAGGCTAGAATGTGCATGGCTGAGCTGATGATACCAAACAGTTTCTCTCATTCTGATGTCATGACAGGATGTTCGTGATTCTATCAGCAGACATCAGGAGCCTATGAGAGGCCAGAACACTGTTTCCATTCCTCCTCAAACCAGTGTTTTTCCAATTGTTTCACTTCTCTTTTGCTAACGTCAGTCATTTTTGCCCAGGCCTGTGGTCCTACCAATAGGATTCAGGTATCCATTCCCTTATCAGCTACAAATAACAGCAGGACTCAGCTGATAGTTCCCGTGTATAACCCCTGAAATGGGGTATTTTCTAGAAAAAAATAGCTTTCACAAAAAAGTGACATTCTGCGTGTGTGTGTATGTGTGTGTGTGTGTGTGTGTGTGTGTGTGTGTTATGGATTTTTATCTTTATAACAGAAGTTTGCCACTTTTCTGAGAGTGAGCAGAAGTAGATAAGACTCTTGAACTGGAAAGATTGTCCTTCTTCAGAACAGTGTGTATAAGACAACAATCCCCCAGCTGTGCATGGCCCCATGGACCTTACCCTGTGACTTGTAAATTCTATCTAAAGCCCCGTCCGTGCCAGACAAATGTTCCTGTACATTTTGTAATTTATTGTTTTAATACAAGCTTTCACTAAGTTGCCTAGACAGCCTTTGAACTTCTGAATCTCCTACTTCTGGCCCTCAAGGTAGCTGGGATTACAGGCCAGTGCTACCAGGCCCAGCTTACATAATTTTTTTCTTAACTTTTCTCACTGAAAGTCTGGAGAGATGCCTCCATGGGCAATAATGCTTGCCATACAAGTACAAGGACCTGAGTTCAGTTCTGAGCACATAAGTGAGAACTTGGGAGTGGCTGCACATCATCTGATACCCCAGCGTTGTGGATCACTGTGGACCACAGAAGGATCATTAAGTCTTGCTAGCAGCAAACCTTCCTCCAGCCTCAGCTAGAAGTCCTCTCTCAAGGCAATAGGGTAAATCATGATAAAACAGGACACTTGATGTTCTCCTGTGGCTTTAAAATTTTCCTCTCCTCACACACACTTCTTGTCAGTCTGTTGGCTTGATTGATTAGATTACTTTCCATTATATTATGAATTTCATAAATATGTACTCATTAAATCCTATTTAATTGATTATAACCTATTAGTAGGCTTGGATAGCATTTATGCTTTAAGACCTCTTAGAAGCGCAGGAGTAATGAAAGGTTACCAGACCCAGAGCTTTCCCCCCACCAAATAAGAGTCAGTAGCTACAATATGGCAGCCTCTTTGTACTGAGCCCTTATCTTACTGCTTTCTAATTATCTTAGTTTGCAATTAGTATTTGCTTGACTGTGTGGCGGTCAGATTCTAGCTGTTCTGGCGATACAGCTAAGTGGAAGGATATTGAGTGCTGGAAATATACCAATTTATACAGAGTTGTGTAAAAGGCTGAATAGTATGAATAGTACCTATATGCTCAGGGTATGGTATTGGGTGCTGTGCACATGAGCAGATGACTTCTGTGGCTTGGGGACCATTTCTCCTAATCAAATTTCACAGTACTTTATTCATATGATGATTTTGTTGACTTCATTGCAGCCTAACTTGACAGACCAATGCTTTGTGGCCAGGCATCTCTCTCACCTATATCATTCCTTAAGAATGAAGGACCTCACAGGCTCAGCTGGGCTCTAGAGGGAGAGTGTAGTTCTTGATTTAAAGCTTAAGTGGACTTAGAAAATCATTTATAGCTGCTTTCCAGGGAGAGGCTAACAGCCTGGATGGTAAGCGGAAAGCTGCCATCAGCCTTTTGCCATGCCACCCAAGGGCATGTTCCCAAGTTCCTTCGGGTTATAGTTAACCACAACAGCAGCATCAACAACAGACAATTAGAGGAAAGCCTTGGGCTTAAAGATAAGCTGTCAGGGACAAAACCAATTTCCTTCATGGACTCTCTATTCAAACTCGTTTATTTCAGCAGCCGCCTTTCACCGGCACATCCAAGAATGGGAATACTCGAGTCTTCAATCTTGCAAGAGTTGTTTTTTATTAATCTCTACCCCTGGTCCCATAAATATGTACAAACCAATTAAAGCTCAGATATTACGCAAACCAGGGGGCCTTGTTTGTTGTTATTTTTATTATAGCATGTAGTCTTGCTGGGGAATAATAGGGGTGGGGAATGCGATTTCAAGGATGTGTTTTAATGTGCATGAATGCCATTCACACTCATTCTTCAATAGTAAGCTAATTGGAGACAGACTTAGCACTTATTCAAAGCTCCATCCACTGGAAGAATGGTGAGGAGTAAAGGGAGTGACTTTTCTGCCAGAGTTGAGCAAAGCTGTACTGAAATCTTCATTTGGAAACATGTAGCTGACTTGGTCCTCACTACCCCAGGCGGCTGCTGTGCAGTGGGAGCACCGTAATTGCACTAAGTGACTGAAAGCAAGGGCTATTACCGTCTGCTTGTCTTCCTTCCCTGTCTCCTCTCATAATGGCTGGGGACAGGGACACTTACCACACATCTATTTTTGGTTTCTGTTTTCATTTCCTGCTCAGGCTTCATTTCATTTCTATACAATATCTCTACTAGATAATCTTTGACATAGTAAAAACTACAGATAATATAATAAAATATAATAGAGATCGGAGTGGCATTTTTTGTTTTGTTGTACTTCCTTGTGTTCCTTCAAAGTCGTGCTTATAAGTATCCCCATTCATTTCATGCTGTTTCAAACAATAGTGAAGACTAGTTAGTTTTCTAGCCTTCTTTTTCAATGTATACAATTTTTTTTCATATAATGAAAATTAGAATATCATTAACTATTGGAACATACTCTATCATATTGCATAGTATTTACTAAATTGTTCGAAATTTATATATAATTTCTTAGACTTATAAATAATAATGAATCACTGACCATTTTTCTGTATAGCTACATATATACACATATCAGGTCAAGAAAACTATGTTTAAAAGAATGAGATCCCTAAGTGTTGGACTGCTATCAGAAACATCTATCCAGATTTTCCTGTGCTTAATCTTTCTCACTGTGGCCTGGCGTGTGGTAAAATGAAGGAAAGTAGATTTTTCCAGGAAGTTGTGAATAAGGTTAGCAAGTAAATCTATGGCTTGGACCATTGTGATTAGAACTGCTGCTGCAGCTGAGAACTACAACAGGATTCAGAGGCAGCATTGAGCAAGATGGGGTGGTCACACAGCATGATATACAGCGCTCACATCTGTAGATGATGGTACATTTAAGGTATGCTCTGCCTCTGAATCGTACCTACATCCCAAGGCTGATCATTTGATTCTTTCTGTCTCTCTTATCTGCCTGAGGTTTTGTAATATGTCTGCTGAAGCTAAGCATGGAAGTCATTTCCTTCTAGAAGCTTTCCCTCCAAAGTCCCAAAAACTTTGATCTGAGAAATCAGTATTTATCAGTGTGTATAAGTTACCTCTAAAACATATATCTGGGGAATGGAGATTGTGTCTTTATGTAAAAAGATCCAAAGTTTATAGGGAATCAATAAATGTTGGCTGGGTCAATAGTCACTGGGACCAATATCAAGAGTTTGGTTTGCTCACCCATACACTATGGCGGGGTACTCTATCATTTTTGAACTGAGATTGTCAGCTTACTGCCTGACTTCTGGTTCATAACAGCCTACCCATCCATCAGGAACTCTGGCCACCCTCACAAAAGTTATGACCTACTTCTCCTTCATTAGACAACATCTCCCAGGAATGCTTTACTCTAGATGAAAAAAATAGAAGAGTTTTTTTTATCCTCTGATTCACCTATTCTGTCCCTGTACACACATGCACACATATACACGTGTACACACATACACGTGCACACACACACACACACACACACACACACACACTGACACACATACAGAAGTGACACTGCATTCTGCATTCTACTCTCATTCAAACATACATATAAAATCTTACACAAGACTGAAATTGAGAAAAGGAAAAGAACAAAAATCATAAGCTAAAACCAAGCGATCACGTTCTGTGTGTAAGAGATGATTCCAGGGTGACTGACAGGGGAATTCATGTATGATCAGAAGTGAGGCCACCAGATGATAATTGTAAAAAAAGGTATCAGGAATGATCAGCTTGGTACGATGCTAATGTTGCTTTACAAACTGCATGTGAGTCAGGAGGCCAATCACAAAGGCAGTGTGTGAGTAGCCAGCATCCCCATGGACTATGTCAGGGAAGGATGATCATGTTGATACAGTGGAAGAACGACATGAGTACGAAGCGTTGCTGACCAAACTATAGTGACCAGGAGATGTGCTTTGGTATACCATCAAAATGCAGATTACTGAAATCCTAAATGTATATTGTCATTGTTAAGTGTCAGGTAGAGGCCAAGATTATACATTTTTAAAGCACACACACACACACACACACACACACACACACACACACACAGATTCTGGGGGGTCTTTTTTTCCCCAAAGAAACACCAATTTCAAAGGAAGACACAATGAACTGAATTCTATAAAGTTGCTCAAATAATATACATTTGGCAAACAATAAATATTTAAGTGAATCACAGTATTTTTCTTATTTAGCTAAAGTCATTAATGTTACTTCGTTGGTTTGAGATAATGAGCCCAGAAATTGATAAATCTGTTAATTTGCACATGCACCACGTCTTCATCTTTTGACCAATTACCATCTGGATAGATGGCCACCACAAGAACCATGACACCTTCCTTACAAATTCAGGGTATGAGATGGGTGATGTATTTGTGAAGATGTTAAGAATATGAGGAGAAATGGTCTTTCCACTAATTTTTCAATACATCTTCTAACGATCTAACCCACTCACCTCTCATTATGTCATGCCCATGGAATGCTCATAGTTTTCCTTCCCGTTTCACAGTGTGAAATAAGTTCCCGTTATTTGGTCACTACTGTCCAAGGCCCGTGAAGAGAGGGCCTGTTTGCCTTGTTCAATAGTAGGTGTATCAACAAAAGTGGTGTTTGGCAGATATCAGGTTTTCAAACATTTGTGCTGAAAGAATGGTCAACCTTTCTCTTCATTGCTGAAAGTTTGGTTTAAGGTGATTAGCCAGAAAAAATGACAGGAAGAAAGCAAATGTAAGCTTTATTGTAAGAATGAAGAGTTTTAGCTTACAGATTTTACCTTCTTCGAGGATGCTGCTGAAGAGAGAATAATTAAACGATAGGTTGACAACGATGGAGATGATATCACACATATAACGCTGCTTTTCCTGATCTAGAATCCACTATTATCTTCTTTTAAAATACTTTCCCAACAGTGTGCTGTCAAGGGTGTCAAAGGCTTTTCAGGTGTTGGAGCACACCAGAGTCCAAGACAGCAGGAGCAGAGGCTAGTCAGCAGAGCCAAGGCTGGCCCTCCCACAGCAGAGCTGTGCTGGAGGCCAGGTCACAGTGTGTAGGGCATAGTGTGATCACTAAGGTAGCAGTGTAGTGATGGAAACATGTTGCCTTTATCCATAGCATTTACAAACTCATCAAGTCCTCCCTCCGTCTCCACTTACATCTACGTCAATAGTTCTCAACCTGTGGGTCATGGCCCCCTTGGAGTCATATATCAGACATCCTGCATATCAAATATTTACATTGTGATTCATAACAGTAGCGAAACTGAGTTATGAAATAGCAGCAAAGTAATTTTATGATTTGTGGATTACCACAACATGAGGAATTGTATTAGAGGGTTGCAGCATTAGGAGGGTTGCGAACCACTGGTCCAGGTAATCTATTCACTGCTAAATGCATTGTCCTCTGAGTGCTAAAAATACACATTTTCAGGATCAGAGTTCAAGCTTTGGTATTCTGAAAAATTTCCCCAAGTGCTTTGTATTCTTGGCTAAGAGTCTAGACTTGATTTCTGATTGGGATCCAAGAAGAGTCTTCCTCCTGACACCCCACATGGGGTACCCTTCTGTGTTGTACCTTTATATCTTCCTGCCTTTGTTTGGCTTGGTGTCTGACCTCCACTGTGACTTAAATGACATGGCTGTTTTTCTTTCCTGTCTTCACTGTCATGCTTTGGGTATCTGCTGAAATGTACAGCTGGCCTGCCTTCAGGGTTTTCTTTTAAGCACCAATAAAATGGTTCTTGAGTTTCCACTTGAGTCTATTCTTAAGTTATATTATTAATAAGACGAAGAACCCCAAGAAGGAATCCCAACTTTATCTCGTGAAAGGGCTCCCAAATTCCAGTAAGAGCATTTGGATTAAGATTCAAAATTAGTTTTTGTCTTTTTTTGCCTGAATATTCTGTAGCTTTCTTCAAATCCATGATCTAAGACTTTGACTCTCAAATGCTCATGGACCCAAAAGCTAGCATTACTGGATTCAAATGTTAGTAGTGATATTTATTCATATGTATATATGAATGAGCCCATTTTCTGCATCTGTAAAAACAGAAAGTAATGGCCTCAAGTATAGCAGATATGATGCAGAGACAATGAAATAATTTAAGTTGAAAGGCCTCTTGAGCCTGGTATTTAGTATATATTTAATAAATACTATTTTCTTTCTCTCATCTGTTTTGTAGCAAATGGCTTGGCTTCTCAGTCAAGCATTTGGCCGCCGTCTCTCAGGCAGCAAGGTCGCCTCGTGGCCTCTTTCCCCTCTGGAAAAGAAAACATTCCGAGATAAGTGAGAGGGGCCAGTTGTTGTTTATGTACTATCTAATATTTACTTGGGATATATTTTCCATTTCTACATTAAAAGCGGAGGAATAAAAAGTAGTATTTTAAAACATATATGTAAATACAAAGAGAAATTTTCTAGTAATATATCCTTTAAAAAATCTTTAAATATAAGAATATAAAGTATTTTATCACCAGCATTCGTTCAAACAATCTGTGTTTACTCACAATGAAGTAGTGAAACAGTCATTCCTAAATCTTAACAAAAAATAAAATGAATAAAATGAGAGTAACTACTTGTTGTATATTATCATATATCTGATGTTAAAAAACATGTAGAGAGGTTTATATGTAGTATCTGATTTAGTCACAAACCCTTTCATTAGACATAGGTATCAATATTTTACCAATGAGAAAACTTTGATAGGATAACACCATTTGTGAGGCCACTTGCCCAGTAAGTGGGAAGCCATGGTGCTGGTCCAATGGGAACCAAGACATGCACAGAGTAGGCACACAGCTTTTGCCTCCTACAAGCAACCCTAACTATACCAACCGCCTGTTCAAAACCAAAAGCTGATGTCTGTCACGTAATGAGTGTGCACAGAATTCAGACTGGTAAGCCTGTCTCCTGGGAATGGCCCTTCTGAGCATCTGAAATATAGGTCTGGAAACTGGGATAGGTGTTTTAACATTTTCTAGGGCCATTGATGGTCTATGCACCACAGCATGTGAATAACCAATCTTGAGTTGCTTTGGTGGAGAGAAGAGCAGAGAGAATAAAACAACAGCAACAACAACAGCAGCAGCAGCAACAGCAACAAACCACAAAAAACATGGCATCAAAGAAGATTTCTTTGTCCCTGGACAAATAACAAACTTCTCTTACATAAGCACAAACATAGGAAGGCACCTATGTTTCTTTTATAATTGTGCTTGAGGTTTGACTATGTTTCAAACCTCACTCCCACAGTCGACTTTAGCTTGCCACTTTCAAAATGTCCTGTCGGATTTGGTTTCAAGGTTTATACAGTAACAGGGATTGTAGACAACTCAGCCCTTAGTAACCAAACTACAAACCAGGCTGCAGCTTGATTGAAGGTAGGAAGCAAGTTCTGAGAAGTAGGGCAGAGAAAGGTAGACTTCCTATTTGACCTGTTTGCAATTCTGTTCCTCACATGGTGAGTGAATACATTAGGAAAGCTACACCTTTGAGGGAGAATGTGCATAGCAAATGCTTTTAGCAGGGCAGGCCAGGTGAAATGAAAGGGTCCCATTTCTTTCTGAAAGAGATTAGTATGAGTGTTACAGTGGTTAAAACTTCAGCCACTCCTGCTATAAGTCAAATGAAGTAATGTTTATTATTACATTGGTAAGTCCCTTACAATTGCTCTGATTGGAGATTTTAGACATGATTGTGAAAGAACCCACTTCCTGTTATTTCATGCCCAGCAGCAAAGGAATTAGAGGAAACTGCATTAGAGAGTCTGATTCCAGAATGATCTTCACGAGGTTATTCTCCAGTCAGTAAGGCTGGGGCAGATTTTCACCAGCAAGAGTGGACAGACGCCTTGGTTTGGACCCCTAGTGTTCAGGGTAATTTAATCACAGCTGCTTTTCTGGGCAGCATTCTGAATTTCCTACAAACCAAATCCAATTACCTGTGGAGTCTCTAATAATTGACAATGAGGATTTTTCTTTCTTTCTTATTTTTTTTCATTTTTTCATTTTTTCTCTTTTCTTTTCTTTTTTTTTTTTTTTTTTTTTAGTATCTGAGCAACTGACTAAGGCAGCGTTTTTTTATGAGAAAATTTGGGGTTTTATTTTGAAGAAACCCCAAAGAAGCAATCATAAATGCAGATGAAACATTGATATGTAAATCAGCATTTTTCACTAATGACTTGGCAACCCTAGGCATGAAGGAGACGCAGGAAAATAAATTAGCATAGAATATAGATTCCAGTGCTGAGAAACTCCAGGACCAGAGCAGGGAGTGGCACCGAGGTGATTTACATGGAAAAGAGGGCATAAGGATGTTTTCACCTTTGGCATCAAGAGGCAGATAAGTAATTAGTTTTAAAAGGTAGACAATCATCACAGTTAATTAGAATATGTAAGAGGAAGCAATCCTGATAGATCCTGAAACTAAAGCCTGTCACTCTAACACCTTAACCCCTAAGAGTTAAGGAAGATACATAATCCAGTGTCACCTGTTCTATGTAAAACAATTGATGGTGTTGGGGGTGGGGACTGCTGCAGTATCAAGTATCACAGTCTCCTCGGAGTGAGAGGGGTTACGATATGGATGGATTTCAAAATTAAACAATGCCATCATTTCGGTAAGTCGAGCAAAGAAAGTGAGCACTGTATATACAAAGATGGCAGAGAAAGGGGAAAAATACTCTAATATACCAGAAAAGAGATAATAAAAAGAGATTCATAAGAGCAATGGTAGCCAGTATTAGAGGAAGGCATAGTGCATCTGGTATGCACATACGCTGCAGGCAAGAGAATAAATTGGTACCAACCTTGTAGGACAGGAAATCTGCATAAAAATGAATGTATCCTTAGCCAGAGAGCTACATAAAGATGCATAAAGACTGTCTGTAATCACAAATACAAAAGTAAAATGCCAATGAAGAGGGTCAAATAAATTAATGACGTTCATTACAATGGAGCAATGCCAGCCTTAGGATGAGAGGAAGCACATTCACCTGTGTGGAAGAATGCTTATATTTCTAAACAAACAAACATAGTTTCCACAATGGTATACAATGCACATAGTATGTCTGTATCTTATACCCATGAACATAGATGCTCAGATGGTTTGTATTTATTACATAGATGTATACTAAACATATGACTTAAGTATTAATATACATAATCTGTACGTAGTATAAAATTTACATATAAACACACCTCTAAATACATATGCATATGCCATATGCTAGTGAAATTTTTTGTGTTTGACTAAATCATTAAATACTATTAAATACAATTTTACTCCTTTTCATCTTATAGTTTGTTAAATGATATTTTCCATAAGGAGAGAATAAGTGTCACTTTAGGACAACACAAAACTACCATTAGGTAAATGCCATCAATGCAGGAGACATCCACCACTGTGCTCTAAAATCACTGTGCAAATGTTAGAGATGAAATGTGGTATAAGATTAACTCCAAATAGTTGTCTCCAGATACATCATTCAACAAGAATAGGCCTTTTAGCTGTCCTCTTAAAGCATTGTTGGAGGCTAATAGCCCTAGCAGTGAGGTACTCATGCACCCTTCATATGATTCCCAGGGAGCAGCAGAATTATTTCTCTGCTATTATTCACAAATGTATGTCCTCAGTCCCTTTACCAGGATACATCTAAAAAAACTTACTAAACAATATTTTGTATAACAAATGTATGTGACCCATTAAAAGTCGCCCAAATCACAAAAGATAAAGAGAAAAAAAACCAGAGTCTGTCTCAAATTGGAATAAACTAATGGGACATGAAAACTAAACACAATCTGAGGTCTTGGATAGAATCCTAGAACAACAACAACAACAACAACAAAAATTACATAGTGGAAGAGGCAAACACTGGTGAATTTTAATATGACCTGAAATTTACCCTATTAGTAATAGGGTATTTTCAAATACTATTGTACTTGAAAATGCTAATTTCTTAGAAGTAGTGGGAGACGAATGAAGGGTATAATTATGAATCGCTCTGTAGTATTTTGCAACTTTTCAGTTATTTTAAAATTATTTAAAAATAAACTGGTGGATTGTTTTTCTTTTCTAATTAGCAGAAAATTGTCCTCTGCCTACCTTCTGGTTTTGATCTTATTCTGTAGATGTCAAAAGTACTCTGAAGTTTTTCCATGACGTTTCTATTGTACATAGTCACAAGGCTTCTTAACCAGTAAGATTATATTGATAAACTAGTATATCCTCCTGTTTTACAGGTGCCTTCAGTCAGGAAAGGCTTTTTCTGATCTTTGGATAGAAGAGGAACAGGACAGAGGTTCTTTAATTAAGCCTTAAAGAAATATTCACTCAGAATAAGATTAGGGGGCCTAGTCATCTTCTCAAGGACAATCAAAATGGCTGTTACTTAATCACATGCTTCATACAAAAGTGAGTTGACTGATGTATAAAGAACATGAAACAACTCTTTGCTTTTAGCTCCTTCTACTCACAGGTAAAAATGCTTTCTTTGTAAAAATTTTCATTTCTTCAAGTGTATTTTTATTATACAGTGGAACATTTCCTGTGCAGAATATTCCTATTCTTATATAATCAATATAATGATAGGAAAAAGACACAAAGCAATTTTTATCCACAGTAAGACAGTTCAAACACACACATACCTTTAATTTTTATTCAGAGACTATATTGATTAGCCATATTTTTCCTGTAGTATGTGCTAACAAAATATGTTAAATGATGACTGTTGGAATAATATAATCCATCCCTACATCTAGTCCCTAGAATTAGTCTGTACATCCCTTTCTGGGTCAAATCCAGAGTGTGTAGATTGGAAAATAGTCACTTCTACCCTATTTGATCTAGTGAAAGGCAGAGTACACACAGATGGAAAGCCCTCACACTACAGGCTCTTCACTAGCAAAAGTGGCTTCTAGGGTTGGATCTTGCAAATGAGAACTGCTTGGTACATAAATATTTCAAACTAGTTCATCAGCTGAATCTGTGTGACTCTTAAGAGCAAGAATCCTTATGCCAAGTAGCTTATAATTCAACGTATAGAAGAGCTATTGAAAAGTTCATGAGACTCAAGCCAAGTATTGAGGTCAACGTTGCCGCTCAGCAGGACAATGAAACTCACCTCTGTCCACATTGAAGCAATGCTTACTGCTAGTTATATAAAGAAGACATGCTTTCCCTGCTCACTAGAAATTCACAAGTCTAAGAAGGAAGAAGAGCAACAAGTAGAAACCAAAAACAGAGAACAACACAGTAGTGAATTCTTTTTAACAAACAAGCCATCTTCTTGTATACAACAGGGAAGAGGGGCGAGGAGCTGACGCTTAATGGATGAGGGAGAACTTTCAGAAGAGCTCAGGGAGCATTTGTAGGTACGAAGAATGGTAGGTGTGTAGTTAGGAAATTGTGAAAGTGGTGAGAACTGAGAAGTTACTAACCAGGTAGCTCAATAGGACATGAAAAGGAGAAACAGGAAGAAGCCTCGACAATACTGGCAGGTGGGACCAGAACATGAGGGATTTTATTACGTGAGGGATTAAGATTGGTTAAATAGCTAATGATCAATCATTGCCTATTTAGGGAAGTTAGGTGACAGCATTTTTATCGTTATAAAGATAATATATGCAATGAACACTAGGGGAAGGAAATCAGGCCCTTAGGGTATATTACTAACAGTTTCTTGGAGTTGATGTAGAAGGATTTCAAGACTGGGCATGGAGCAGACAATGCACAGTGATGAATGCTAAAAGGAAGCTCACTGTGGGGAGCTGACAGAAGGCAGCTATCATCCTTACAGCCATCTTGAACCATATACCCTGGCAAGAGACTTGATTACAATAGCCTACAACAGCTGAGCACACTCTGATAACATCTTGTTTTAGATACCCAGGATCTTCCCTTGGGTGTGTGAGACTTAAAGGTGTGATTTAGAGCTGAGACTTAAGGGTGTGACTTAGAGATCAGATTTAGAGATAAGACCTAAGGGCGTGACTTAAGGACGTGACTTAGAAGTGAGACATATAAAAGGCAAGAGGCAGACAGAAGAAAATACCAGACAACAGATTACTTGACATCAGTACAACTTAGAGGAAGAACTTGGAATTAGTACAGTACAACTTGGAGTTAGTTATTAGACATAAGACATTAGGCACTTAGCACTTGGAGAAAGAACTTGGAACTTGGAGGCAGTAGGGACTAGGAACTAGGGACTAGGAACTCAAGACTTGTGACTTAGACTAGGAAGAGAGACTGAAGAATAAACGAGATTGAATCACACTCTGTCTGGTCTCCATTCCTGGCATCAGACCTCACTCTCTCTCTCTCTTGTTGAACCCGGACTCGAAGACCTGAGCAGCTTGGGGCAGTGCGGCTCGAACAGTTTAGCCCCCAAGGCTTTTGGCAGTGAGGGTTCAAACATTGACTGAGCGGCTCTCAACATTTTTGGCCCCAAAGCGTAGGGCAGAACGGTTCTCAACAGTTCACAAAGTCCTCTAGGTTGTGACAGGCCAAGAAAACTAAAGGAACAATATGTCAGAAATAGCTCCAAAGAAAGGCAGGGGGAGAACACATAAAATTTATGAGAACTCAGGGTTCTCTTTTCCCACATATGGAGTATGAAGATGCCACATTGCTCTAACAACAAAAGAAGAATGAAGAAATTAAACAGATTGCTCAGGTCTTATAGAGAAGGTATGGGCAAACTGCTACTGCCAAGAGGAAACAGATGTGGGGAAGCAGGAAGTCACGGTGTACAGGAGCAGAGGATCAGAAAGGGGCATGGACATGGAAGCAGGAATCATGTTGGAAACCTGAGCTATATTGGATGAACTGTTGAAGACCTAGTGTATATAAATATGGACGTTTAAATTCTCAGAAACCAGCACAGGAGGATGCTTTCATAATTCTATGCAGCTTACATTCAAAAGTTTAATCAGATGCCACATTAAGAACCATAGAAAAGTACTTCATGCTTCTAGTGGAAAGAGCAGGGAGGAACCATTTTGGAAACATGAGAATTTTCTGGTTTTCTTAAGAAAGCTTTTCCAAAGGAGAAACTAGCCAACTAGTCTCGTCTGCTGGTATCTATGTCCTTACCTATACCTCAAGTCCACTCAGCTTAGCATCTTATGTAAGAAAAATGAAATACACACCCAACCACTAGGTCTTGAATAAGAAACCAGAAAAGCATCCATAACGTTGTAAAGTTCAGTCCAAAGGCTTATGCTTCAGAATGGACAGACAATAGAAATGAACAAACCTCCCCCATCCCATATTACACTCTTGTATTCAGTTATTACCACACAAAGAAACAGAGAGCAGCAAACCAGATTTAACAAGGATTCTGGAATTACTGTGCTGGAAACTTAAAAATATAAAAAACATAATCTAAAACAAGCAAGAACTTCTGGGCAATACATACAGAGAGATGACAAGCCTAAAATAGAACCCAAAAGTAATGGCTTTAATGGATCCTGGAGAAACATGTTTTCAGTGTGCAAAAGTCAACTGTCAAAGCAGAGGAGGAACATAGTGAGGGAAGGGTTCATTTCAGCTTACACTTCCAGGTAGCAGTCCACCCAATGGAAGTCAGTGTAGAAACTTAAGAACTTGATAAGAATGTGGAGGCAAGAACTGCATCAGAAGCCACAGAAGGATACTTATTGATTTGTGCTTGCTTAGACCACTTTGTTATATAACACAGGACCACCTACCTGCCCTGAGAGGCAACCATATACAGTAGGCTAGGCTACATCCATTATTAATCATGAAAATGCCCATAGACTTGCCTATAGTCCAAGTTATAAAGGTAATTTATGATTGAGAGTGCCTATTCCGAAACAACTTAGGTTTGTGTCAAGTTGACATAAAACTAACCAACACACATGTACATCAATTTGAACTGCAATACATCAAATGTAAGGGACAAATTCTGAAAGAAGCAAGGGAGATGCTACCTATAGAATAAACTATTACATTGGCCTTGCCTCAGAAATCATGAAAGCAAGGACTGAATAATGAATGCATTTAAAACTTTCACCAAAAAAGTAAGCTGTTGGCCAGATTAAAATTCTATGGCATGAATTATTCTAAATTAAAACTTTCCCACATAGATATTGACTTTGTTGAAAAGGGGCATGCCTTATAGTAAGTTCTTTGGAGGGAGAAAATTATATAGACCCATATCAGAATTCCCTGAAGGAAGGGAAGGCATCAGAGAAGGAATAACTAAAGGTGAAATATAATCTTTCATTCTTCTTGTTCTCTATTGATCTAACAGATCTGAGAATAAAAGCAGAAGTTAGATCTTTGAAAAGATCAATAATATTGATAAAGTTCTAGCCAGATGAATTAAGAGGG
>JANHMN010000002.1:187736983-187752235 GCA_030674055.1 Rhabdomys pumilio | reverse complement strand
CTTTCTGTAATTTTAATGAGACCCAAAGTCAAAGTATAAAGATTTAAATGTTCAAATCAAAAATTAATGTTTATTTGTAAAGAAATGGAAAAAATTTTTTTTCACTTCAGGGTAAATACCACCATGCTGATATACTAAATGACGTGATTCTGTAACTGAATGAATCAAAATATATACAAAATTTCATGAGTCCCTCCTGTCAGATTTTCATTCAATGCCCTCCCATGATGCCCTGTTGGCTCCAAGTGGATTAAACTGGAGAATAAAGAGGTGAACACTGACAGGATAAGGGTATTAACATAGCTGTTTTGTGTCTTGGGCAGTACTTGAGTAATTTCTTCCAAATCCTTAAAAACATGTGTGCCCTCACATAAGCTGTCAGATTGAGTACAGGTACAACTAATTCTTACTTCGTAAATAAACTGTCAGAACAGAAGAGAACACAATATACATCCTTGTCACTTCCTAAACAAGAGAGAAGATGCAACCAAAGTCAAGTTCTAAGGGTTACTTCTTCCTGTACTTGACTTGTAGGAAACCTGAATAGGCTGTAGCAGGACAGGGGGCTTCCTAATTATTTAGCAAACACCCCTAAAACTCCAAGCAAGGCACTGGGCCACTTTGCAGATTTAGAGTTTTGAACTGAACTGTTATTACTCTTCTCAGAGTGTTAGTCAAGTAATTAAAGAGTGTGTGAGACAACCAACACTTATAACCTAAGAAGTCATGTGATTAACTGTGCCCATAACCACCAGGAGAGATACTTCTGTGATGTTCTGAAAGAAAAGGTGTCAGCAGAACAACTAGCAGTTACTAGTCTGCTTTCAAGTTCAGCAGATTAAATATAGATAGATACCTACATCTTTATTTTGAACTCCACAGACAAGTGATGCGATTTACTCTGATGTGTGTGGGCTTTTGGTTCTTTGTAGATACTACTCAAATAATTTTACTCCCCAAAAGACAAGGGTGAAGGGTAAGTGAGACATCACTTTAGTAGACGGTAGATTTTCATAAGAATTACTATCATGATTGGGGATGGGGAGTAGGCTCATTGGTGTCTCCCTTACATGAGCATGAGGACTGAAGTTCAAGCCCCAGCACCAGTGATATAAAAAGCCAGGTGGGCTTTATGTTACTGTAGCCTCAGAATGGGGGATACAGAGACAAGAAGATCTCTGGGACTTGCTAGCCAGTCTAGCTAAATCAGCTCCAGCATTAGTGGGAAGACCTACCTCAACAAATAAAGCAGGATGCTAAGGAAGAAATCATGACAGCAAGTGCTGGTCTCTTCAAGCTCCCAAATGCATGCACATAGGTGCATCTTCACTGTCACTATCTAGAGAGGACATACTTTATGTTACAGATCACCAGAAGCACTTACATGAGTTTAAAAAATTATTTTGCCTCCAATGGAATTCCTTTAGGACTTCCTTCCTGGAACCTCCTGCGAAATAATCTAAGAGTGAACACAGAAATAAGTTTGAAGGAACTATTGAATCATTTGAAATAAATAATGACTATATTAAAATAAGTCAAATCTGTTCAACCAAGCACAGATTTAATAAAAGTCTACACCAGAAATTTATCACCTCTCCCTACATAAGCATCCATGGCCAAACCACTTCTCCAGTCTCATCACAGCACACATTTCCATGCCACATTACTGCCCCATCTGTCCACATACCTTCCCATCTCCCCACCATAGACCCACCCCTCTCTACACCTCCCCATAACCCTGTCCCTCCCCAGACACCATCACTGCTCACCCCCAATGCCACAGCACACCCCATACCTCATTACAGCCCTATTCTTCTACACACCTCCATTTCTCCCCACATATCAACACAGCTTTGTCCTTCCCCACTTCTCATTGCAATGAGTGTCATCTCTCCTATCTACATAGTTTGTAACCAACACGATGTGTGCTTGGAAAAAGTAAGCCAATCTTGCAACCCCTCTCTCACTAAGCCATTTAACAATACATGGATGTATTGAGTAGCTTTGTCATTTTATAATTGCATCTCTAAAGGCAGATCCATGGTGAAGCCATGCTGGGGACAACCTATGTCATATGCTTGAAAGATGCTAGAGGATCTGAGAGCAATGAGTTTTATCTGCAGCTATTCCACACCATGCCAAGCCAGCAAATGACAGCAAAGAACATGAGGGCATTTTGACATGTTTATTGGAAAACTTTTAAATGATAAGAAACATTTTAATTGCATGATTTCAGTTTCTACCCAGCATAGTTTTGTGTAAGAGAACTTTTCCATGAGTATTCTTCCCATGGGGAATAAGGACAAGTAGGATTCACTTTCAGTAGGTAAACACTGCTGCCTTTTGTAGCAGTCCATAACAAGCCCAAACCAGTAGGTTCCCAGGCCATGGCCAATCTTCTCTGTTAGAGTCCTGAGTCATTTGTCCTGAAACTATTCTAAAAATGATTGAGAAACTCATAGAGAAGAACCTCAGGACTTTGGTGTCTCGGGGTAAGTTTGTTGACTTTTTCTTTTTCTTTTTTTTCCAAAAGCTTTGTTTAGAATTGCTTATGAAAACATTTTTTTTTGAAATCTTGGCTTATTTTGAAAATTATAGGTAAAGGATATTAATTCAATACTCCTTATGCAAGGAGGAAGAACAATATCTTAATGGAGCTTAGCTGCCGTACATTAGACATTATGCCAGCTGTGTAAACACTATTTCTACTCCGCCTAAAATGGCACATTCCAATTTGATATGTGAGGTAGCTGGGGCCTAGAAAGAATGGTAATTTATTCTATTAAACCATGTGGCAGAGCTAGACTTTGGGTAGAGGACCCTCATAGTAAGATAGAGCAGGGAGAAAAGAGTAGAGAAAGACCAGTTCTTAAAGACTCAAAGATGGATCTTCTGGATTCTTAGGTTATCATAAAGTTTTCCCGAAATATATGTATTGTGGTAATATGTAAACCTCATGTGCGTTTAGATAATAACCAGATCAGACTTGGACACATTTGTGTAAGGAGTAAACATGCCACAAGACTAAGGAACCATTCTTCATACCATAATGTTCTTGACTAATTTGGCAAACAATATGAGCTTCTGTTACACCAGTATGTTCACACAAGCAGAATTCCTCACGTATTATTGTAAATCATTTTGGAGAAGGCAGCTTTAAATGGTGACATGTATTTCCACAACTGCTGTTTTGCAAGTAACAGACGTTATAGTAATCTTCCTCAGGAGAGAACAAAAAGATATTTTGGAGATAAAGGCAAGGTTCTGACACAAACAATTAGCATTCTCCTCTGCTTCTTACACATTCTCTTTGCCTCTCTTTGTTGTAAGGGGGACAGGTGGCCTCAAGTGAACAGTGTTCATGGTTACTAAATTCATGTGTTATACTCTGAATTATCATCATTTTCTTTCCTTTCTCAGTTGTGTATACCTGCCAATTTTATACAAAATTTTAGAAAATATCTTCTTATGATGGGACTGGGGAATTTTACATCAATTTTCTTAGTCCTTGGCTTAAGGAGACCTTTCCAGAAATAGTCCCAAAGAAAAGATTGATAGTTCCACTAGTGCCTACCTTTCTTTTCAAAACCTCTTTTTTTTTTTATTTAACATGATGAGCATTAGCTTCTAGAAGTAAATAAATAGACTAATTTTTGTCAAAAATGATATCAAATATTTTTAGTTAAGTTCATTTACTCTCTAGTGTGCAAAAAGACTCAGTTCATAGCAAGTTAGGATTTTTGACTTTCCTCTATGTGTACATCACTATCTCAGATTTAATGTATAATCACCTCAAGGTTTGTCACAATAGATCAATAAGGCATACACTGGAGATGCCCATTATAGAGTGAAGGGAACAGAAGCACATGGATATATGTTCATATGCAGATGAAAAGCCTATCTAAGCAGCTAAGTGCAAGTACCTACTTTCATAAAAACAATAATACACTGCCATCAGCTAAGTGGATTTTGCTCATGTATAAATCATTTTATCAAAAAAAAAAAAAAAAACCAACCCACACCTGCTGGTGAAAGAGATGCTCTATATCCTTATATTTAGTTGAAGAGTTACTGAAGTTTATATGTTAGAAAAGGAAATGTCAGTGTGATGTCTCTTAACAGTGGGATTATAATTATTTTCTATTTCTACGTGTTCACATTGCATATGTTATTTCAACTATGTTTTCTGTTTCTTCATGATGAATATGCCACTTGTATAGTTAAAACAGGAAAATAGAAGTGAATTACTGGCAGAGCTCTCTAATAGCAGAGCCAGGTAGGAGAGGAGTTACTGTGAAACCTAGACTCTCTTCTAAATAAACTAGCACACACCTATTTCATTTGCACAGAACCTTGTAGACTGAGGCACCTTGCATTCTTCCATCAGTGCACAGTTAATTTATTATGCAATGTAACACTAGCAAGAGAGGAAACTGATAGCAAATGCTCACAGAGTGGGCATTAGGTACAAATGAGTGTCCTGAACAGAATTGGTGGTCTATATAGGGACAAATCCGCACTGTCTGAGGCACTGCTCTCACTGCCTTCATGAAAGCCTCCTGCTGGTCCACAGGCTAGAGCTTCCATGTGTCAGAGAACATGGAGTGCTTCTTCAGAGCAGAAGGGTAATTCTTATGCTGATGACAGCAGAATTAGAAAGCCTGGAATATTCTTCACTAGCATGCTTTTCGTACAGATTTTAAGAGCCTTAAATTAATTCTATTTAGCTGACTGTAGTATGAGATTAAAAAAGGAACTCAGATTTTTTTTAAAAAAGAAACATATGCATGTATAAAAAGAGTTTAAATGGATCTATCCTATAGCATAGAAACAATTCTCCTACTGGACGCCACAAGGTAGCAACAAGAGATGCCAAATAACAAATAAAAACCACCAGTGTCAGAAGTGGGTTAGTTCTTTCAGAGTTGTTGGCCAGTAAAGTCCAATAGACCCAAAATATTACAGGCTACTGCCATTGTTCTTGTTTGTTGTGATGGCTAATCTTTGTGTCAACTTGACTACATCTATAATCAACTAAAAGCCTAAACATTTGGGTATACCTATAAGAGATCTGGTTGATTAAATAATTTGAAATGTGAAGGCCCATCTTAATTATGGGTCATACCATATGGTACCAGCCCACATAAAAGGACATGGAAAAAGGAAGAAGAGTTTTAGGGTGAGTGTTTTCAATTCAAATGACTTAATCAACAGAATATCTCCTATAAATGCAAAACTGCTGGTGTCTTTCATTGGTTTAGTGTTTCCTCCCTACTCCCCAATTCTTCCACCAAGGGATGAATGGGAATGCATGATCTCTGCTACTGCATTGCAAGGATGAAATTTATCTTTGATTTTATGAGAAAAGGATGAAAATATGATTAAATACAATGAACGGCATTCTTGACAATTAATAAAAATATTTTAAAGAAAAAATTAAATATAAAACAGGAAAACATAGCTCAGAAAGGCAAAACAAGTATCTGAATTATACTGTTCTCAAAAGCAAGAAAGCTTCACTCTTGGCAGAATCGTTTAGTTAAGAGAGGAATGGTCTTCTTTCTCTCTTCTATTAGATGTTGTACTATTAGACAATGAGCATAAAACAATCTCAGGGCTCCTCTGAAGGTAGCACAGGAGCACTTTAAGGACTAGCAGCTAAGCAGCTGAGCTCACATTGCTCCACAGATGTTTCTTTGCTGTGGCAATTTGAATGAGAATGGAGCCCACTGGTTTATGTTTGAGTACTTGGTCCCCAGTCTGTATTTGATTCCCTGTTTGGGAAGGATTGAGAGGTGTGGCAGTTTTGGAGAAATGCCATTGGGGAGAGGCTTGGAGGTTTCAAAAGATTAATGCCATTCCCAGTGTGCTCTCTGCCTCCTGCTTCTGAATTGTGAGCTATCGGCGGTTCCTGCCGCCATGTCTTTTTCTCTGCCACTGTAAATTCTCACCCTCTAAAATAGTAAGCCAAATTAAACACGTTCCTTTTATAAGTTGCCTTGGTCAAGGTGTTTTATCACAGTGATAGAAAAGTAATTAAGACATGTGTTTTTGTGATCACTAGACTGTGTGATAGGCCATACAAGTGGCAGTCACCTAGCAATGCCACAAAAATCCATTAACTGGTGGGTTACAGACTGAAGAGGCTGAGTGCAGAGGAAGGCTCATCCCTTAGTCTAAGCTGTTTGGCCAAGTCTTACAGTACTAGAAATTGTCTTTAGGCTCCACTATGAGAGAATTAGATTCTGTTTGATTAGAACAACGGCCTTGAACCTTCCTTTAACACAGTTCCACACGTTGTGGTGACCCCCAACCACAAAATTCCTCTGTTGCTACTTCATAACTGTAATTTTTCTGGTAAAATTGTAATGTAAATATCTGATATTCAGGATATCGATATACAATTTCCAAAGGGGCCATGATCCACAGGCTGGAAACCACTAGTCTAGAATGAGAAAGGCCCTTGGATTAATATTTGTAATAAAATAAATATAATATAATAAATATTTGTAATAAAAATTCCAAGTGATCCATTTTAGTTTTGGTCACAGACATAAATAGAAAAAAAAACAGTTCTACAGTAAACAGACTCAGTATATTTTCATTTTGCCTCAAATTATCATCTAAGTGTGAATAGATACTGCCAGGATCTTTTCACCCTGACTCACTAATAATTCATCAGGACTGAATATCGATGTTAAGTATATTTGAGTGATTGCTAACTTGGCAGGACTTACAGATAAATTTTCTGCCACATTTTACATTACCAGGCCAACCTGAGCCACTGGTACTATAAATACTGCACATGTGTCCAGGGGTGATGAGTGTTTGTTCAGCTAAGGGTCCTGTTTACATTGTCAATTAAATACAAATAAGGAAAGGAAATATACATTCATCCTCAGATCAAGAGAATGCACAACAATATTATATATATATATATATATATATATATATATATATATATGTAGGTTTATATATAATGGGTGAGTAGAAAATATTGAATTGGGTAGAAATAGTTGAGTGGAAAATTTAAAATGTAATAAGAGAGTGAAAAAATCTATATAAACCTTTTGGTACTTTTGCCTAAATCAGTGTTCTACTGAGCTTATTGTTTGTATCTCTCTCTCTCTCTCTCTTTCTCTCTCTCTCTCTCTCTCTCTCTCTCTCTCTCTCTCTCTCTCTGTGTGTGTGTGTGTGTGTGTGTGTATGTGTGTTATTTTTATAAAAGATTATGTCCTTTTAGACTAAGTAGAATAATCTATATATGCCATACTCAAGTAAAAGATGAATATAAACACCAGTCAGTCAATTCTAACAGAAACTTATACCCACAAAATGACACACCTTTGACTATGGTTAAGACAATGGGTAAACTTCCTTCTGAAGAAGAGTTGTTGTTTTCTAACAATGGCATTAAATAAATCACTGTGTCCTCGAGTAAATAAGCTGGAAGATAGTTTGGTGTCTGTACTTATAAAATAGCTTAGACCTAGGACAAGCTTAATTTCTGGAGTGGGTGCTATGCATCCTCACCATGAATGCTTTGGTAAACAGTAACTCATTAGGCTGCAGTTTTCTATGGCTGGGTGACAAGTTTCCAGGTATTTGGTGGCTCTAAATGGCACAAGTGTCTCAAATACTTTGGTAGGTCAGAAGTCTAGGATGTCTCCATTCTAAACCCCCTATCATATCAGAATTGCTGCTTTCTTTCCTGTGTGCTTTGGGTGCAATGTCTTTGGTTTTTCCTGTCTGGAGGTCAGATGCCATTCTTTCATTAATGGTCCTTGCCTTCCATCTCCATAGCTAGCAGAGGCTGAGCTGAGTCTCATTGCAGCACCCCCACCTTGCTCTGTCACATCTTCACTGGCTCTGGACCCTCCTCTCTGTCTTCATTTTTGTCTTTTAAGGACCTTTTTGTTTACATTGGACATAACCACTAATCCCCTAGATCCTAATTTAATCACGTTTGCCTCATCACTTTTGACATGAAGACAATGTGCTTAGAGGTTCTGTAGATTAAGATATGGATGTAGTGGGGGTTGGGTGGGGTAGGAGCCATTACTACAATGGGCATGACCTTCTCTTTCCCAGTTTTCCATGTTTTAGGATATGATCAAAATTCGATAAGTAAAGCCTGCTTTAGTCACATGAAGCCAACAAGGAACACAAAGGCTATGTACATAGGGTGGGGGGGATATTGTAGCAGAAGCTATTTTCTGAACCAGTATTACCCTAAAAGTGCAACATAGGATTACAGGATAATAAAGGCAACACAAAGAATAAAGAAGTCAACATCATCTCCTTGGTGTGTTTTAATAATGTATGAACTGGAACAAGTTAATTATTCGCTCTGAACCTTGGTTTTTCCACATCCATGGACTGAACTTGCACCTACACTATCTAAGAAGCTATGTTAGGCTGAGCATAGACTTTGAGGACCTTGCGGAAGGCAGTGATTAGGGTTGGGGCATAAGTAAATCTACCCTTGGAGCCTTGCTAAAAATAGACCAAGATGTCTCTCATCCCAAACCAAATTTACAGATGCTTGAATGGAAAAGATTTACCATGTAGAATCTACCTGTGCTGTGAAAGAACCTCCTAGCTGTGGAACGAAAGGAAGAACAGCTGTAGGTCATAAACCCACGTGATCTGGTGATCTGGTTTTGTTGTTGTTGTTTTTAGACGTCACCACCCCCTTCTGGGCAGCCCCCAGGACTCAGCCCTGTGATGCACACAGCCAGCACTCTATGAATGTTTAACTTAAGTACACTCTTCTGTACTCACCTAAAATTAAAAAGAAAAATCTCTCAGCTTCCCCTTCTCCTTATTTTCAAGCGCACCCAGTTCTCTTAGCAGTACAGATTTTACGAGAGCAATCAGCCAGAATGAAATGCCCTAAAGACTGGAAAGCAGGCATCGGAATCACTTGCTGAGGGGGCGACCTCTGAGTTAGCGGCAGGCTAGCACTGCCTATGAGCCACACAGCTGCTGGGGCTTGGATGGGAGAGAGCCAAGCTGCATGATCTGCTGATCCAATTAATCCCCAAATTTGCTCAGATTAATCAGAATTTCCAAGTCTTCTGAGGCTCCCTAACGCCCATTTAATAGCTACATCAGGAATAAACACTTGCTAATCTGTTCATGTCACATCCACAGCCATTAGTTGAGGAGGCTGGCTCCTCGGCAGGACTGCTAAGGGCTTCTTCAAAGAGAAGTGACAGAATTGGCATTAATAATTCTCCATACTCGGTCTGAGTTGTTTGTAGCACTTACACATATGTGCTTATAATTTTCTATCAAGAATCTACAGTTTTCTTATTGTTAGCTGTCTTCTGGTAGACAGTCACTGCAAAGGGACAATTTTGATGGATGCAATTTACTCAAGTGTATTAACATATCACGTCCTGGGTAGTTTGTCACCTGCAACAACAATACAAATATTTTGATTTATGTCGAGCTCATTAATTATTTCCTCACCAGCTCCTAATCTGGAGAAACTCCATGTGTGCTACATTTATTTATTTATTTATCTATCTATCTATTTATTTATTTATTTATAATTTTCCTTTTTCGTGCAACTGAAAGCCCTCCCGGAGTCCTGATTGGACTGACTGTTGTTTCCTGGCCAGTGCAGATAGTCCTACTCCCCCTTGCCAAAGGTAAATACCCAAAAGGGATCCAAAAATATGCTGAATGAAAACATTAGTGCTTTAATTTGAATATAAACAGTCTTTAAAGGTTATGTGCTGTGAGGGAAATTTGGCTTATTAAGAAGGCTGGAAGCTGGTAAATAATTGAAGTTCTTCCAAGCTGTGCAAGTTGTATTGCAACCTGGTTATTTGAAGTGGACCTGCATGGGGAAATGGAACAATGAGGTAGAACACCATAATGTGTCTGGCCTGTGTATCCTATAAGGACCAGAAGACACTCTGCTAAGCGCCACTGAAGCTAGCCTGATTCCTTAGCTTACTTGACACCCTAGCCTCCACCTCTACCATCTCCAGTATCACTTTTGGTCCCTCTTTGTCTCTGTTATTTTTTCTGCTGATCCAACACAGCTTTGAGCATGTCATGGTCTGGCAGGTCATTTTAGAGCTAAGGCTAGAAATGATACTGTGGAACACCACTGCTGCCATTCTGAGGTGCAACTGAGATAATATAGGAATGCAGCAGTGTCTGCAGCACAGACAATACTAACTGACGTGCACGGTGCCCTCATTATTCTCTTCACAAGGAGGAGGCGATGAAAGGACAATATGATAGAAATACAGTGAAGAGACATGAAGGCACAGAGTAGAGCCCGGAGAAGGAGAAGGGAAGAAAGTATGAAGAAAATCCTGTGCTGGGAGACAAAACCCAGACTGAACACTGTAGACATTCTCTAACTCTAGGAAGATCTTCAGCCTGCTGGGGAGCAATGTGAAAGCAAAGCAGACAGAGCAGTCCTCCACCATCCCCAGTCACTGTGCCAGGAGCAATGTAAACCCTGGGAGGGGTTCAGGCTGAATGCTACACCCAGTGGCCCCAATTCAGTTCTTTAGTGGCACCAGTGGGAACCTCAGAACCTCTTCTAATTCTGTATCAAACAGTCCTTCCTGCAGGTAGACTCACGCTGCAAGCTGTCCTAAATGCTTCTGGTATTTTTAACTTCCTCTTTATTGATGTTTAGAAGAAAGGTATATATTCCCAGTGAGAAGAAAAGCCAACCAACCAAACAGGCACAAAAAATAAATAAATAAATAAAAAATAAAAAACCTTTTCTCCTCCTTCGTACATTAAGCTAAGCTTTAAAAGTCATAAATAGCTTACAGGAAGACACGCCAGAGGACTGACTCAGGAGGCTAGAAGCCTGGCGAGGATCTGAAGGCTCCTCCCGTGTTCCCCACCCCCTGGAAGGCTTGGCTCATTTCCTGCTTCTCATCTCCCCCAACACTGCTGTACTTGTTAACTGCTCCACTTTAAAAGTGATTCCATTAGACTGTAAATCAGATCATGTTGCTTCATCCATACAGAACACTACACTTCAGCAGAAAACACAAAGTTCTCATCACCTCAGCCAACACACCTTGACACTTCCTTGCATCTTGTAGTTCAATAAATTCATACTAGACACATTCACTAACTTTGGCTTCAGCACCACAAGGCACTTACCTCCTTTTCTAGAAGCTCGAAGCCTCTTGTACTTCATACTCCTGCCAGGTTTCCTCTTAGCATGGAACTGTCTTCACTTCATCCCGTGAGCTCTTGCATTTATAGCAAGCATCACCATACCCATATTCCCACTGAAAGGAGACAGCTAACAGCCTTAATCCTGTCTCACCAATGCTTAAACTTCTCAAACACTCTTCACAACGGATGCTCACATACCTTCACTTGTTCAGAAATGCCCACAGTTGCCTGTGAGGAGGTGACCTACAAATCACCATTAAATCCTCAGCACTCAGGCCAATACCTCAAAGAGAGTAGATGTGGATTGAATATTTTATGACTAAATAGATTAAATCTTTGAGACTTTGCCATTTTATCCAAAACAACGTGACAGTTTATAACTACACTTTGATCCCTTTAGATATATGTTTGGGAGACATGAATTGGATGTCACAGGCCACACTGAAGGGGGGCAAATTAACATATCATATAAAAAAAAGACAGTCATTGATTAGATCCAGAGGACAGTGGAATAAAAGAAAGCTCCCACATTCATATGCAGGAAATAAAAGTGAAGAATAAGAGGTAGTTAGAGTTGAAGTGTCTGCTCTATAAAACAATCGAGAAGTGACAAGCACATCTTGTACCTTTAGAGTCTAAATATTTCCAACATAAACATATAATTTTAAATATATTATTTGTTCTTTTCGGAGCAGCTGACTTGGCATTCTCCTGTCTATCACCAGTGGTAATCTATTCAGCAAACTGGCTGGCAACAGGAAGTCCCTGATTTGTGTGTGCCCTTGAAAAAAAGCATAAAAAAAAAAAAAGCAAAAAACAAAACACAAAAAAAAAACCAAAATACCTCCTCCGTGATGATTCATTCATTTTAAAAGTAGAAAGGAACTCTGAAAATGGGCTTACGAACTGTTTAGGGGAAGGATGGAAGGACTGCCTTATAATTGCTGCCATTTTCTTTTCATAGACAAAAATGGAAAGATGACTTTCAGAATTCCACTTCCCTCTCTCCTTTCCCACCCAGCCATGTGCCTGCCAATTCTCCTTTCTGAACAGGGAGCCTTAAAGGGATGCAGGTGTTAAAACATATTCATATGGAAAACGCTCCTCTACTGCAGCCCTGAATTGTGTGGGTATTTATGGCAGAGCTAGTGCATCCTCAGAGGAAAGTGTGTTTTTCCACTGCACATCTCATACCTGATAACATTCCTGGTGTTACAGTCTGCATCTCTGAAGAAATCCCCATTAAAACAATAGACTTGCTTTTTCACTTTCACACCGGTATAGAATATGTTCCGGCACATAAATTGTTTTCCAGGTGGTATCCCTTTTGTTTTATTTTTCTGACTCACGCACACAGGTTCCAAGGATAGTAAAACGCATAAAGGCAAGGTGGCCCTCTGGACAGGATCTGTGGCATTCATAGCCACAGGTTTTTGTGTCTTTAATTTTCAGTGTGCTAGGCTGTCATAGAGCAAACACGGGTTAAAAGCAGGTGATAGCATAACAATGTTATTTCTAAAAGTTGCCATGCCTTACAAAGTCCAATGTCCCTGCTGTATGAGCATGTGTGCATCCCTTCATTGCCTGTAGCTGGTGTGGCATCCTTCACCACACTTCAGGTGAACAAGTCAGGAAAGAAGGGAGGGTGGATGGGGAGATGCAGGATAGATGTTGGATCAGAAAAATGAGTTTAATTAAACTGGAAAGCAGATGTGTGACTTTCACCTCTATCTAACAGATTAGCACAAACAGTTGATTAAATAAGAAAATTGACATCTGGATGATTCAACAGATTTGCCCTAGAGAAAGCATGACTAAATTGTGACTCATTTGAACCAGTAGGAGAGCTCTGAGTTCCCTGTGGAAAGAGTAGTAGGTACTTCAATTTGGTGAATCTTTCAACTAATAATGAAACAGATCTGAGAGTGCCAAAAAGCTTGAGAGGAAGGCCTTATCTAAATACAGGAGACAAAATTAAACAAACATACACACGCACACACACACGCACACGCACACGCACACGCACACGCAAGCATAATAGCTAGAGCAATCCTGAAGAATATTAACCTGCTGGACTGGGCTGGAGAGATGACTCAGGGGTTGAGAGTACTTGCTGTTTACCAACGACCCTGGTTCAATTCCCATACCCATGGGGCTCAACTAGTGTGTCTATTTCTTGTGCCTTCTCTTGGGCTCTTTTCTTCCTTTGTTTCTTTCCTTGTTTCTTTCCTTTTCCCTATTCTGATGTATTAGTTTTTGTTTTATCTTATTATATAATATTTCATTTAATTATTATCCCACAGAAACCTGCTGTTTCTTAATGAGAGACAGAAAGTGGGTGGATCCAGTTGAGAGGAGAGGTGCAGGGGGAGTAAAGGGAAGGGAACTCTAACCTGAATACATAATGTGAGAAAACAAATCTATTTTCAATAAAAGGGGACAAAACAGCCTCTAAGATTTGGTTTGGATCTAAATGACAGTAAGTATAAGACAGGGCACAAGAGACATGAAATCAAGTTTTACCTCTGATGGATTTGCACCTGGTGTTAGTTCTGCGCCTTGGTCTAATGGTGCACTTCTCACATAATTTTCTGGTCCATAACAAGCCTTCAGCGGCCACTTTAGGGTAATCTTTGAGACTTGTACCCTGTACAAAGATACTCTCTTCTAAAGAGCTGAGCTGGTTCCTGTGCATACTGTCTTCTTGCATGGAAAGCCAGCAGCAGTTTGAGGAAATCAACATAGGGAGTTCTGCCTTGAAAAGAACTATGCTGCACAGGTCAACACACTGGCCAATTCATAGGGGAAGACACATGCCGAATAGAGAGCCAGTGTGCGAGTGCTCACATCCTTGGCAGCATGGCTCCCACGACAGTTAACATAAAATAACATTTGCAGAAATAATTTCTTACACATATTCACTTAATCTCTTATGCATGTAAAAATGTAAAAATTTAAAGAACAAAACACCTTGATTATACAAGGCAAGACGTCACTATGTGTCTTTACCCTCATTACAACTGACAGACTGCTTAGAACAGGTTTTTCTGCAAATAAGGGGCTGGGACCTCATAGCCAGGGCTGGTCTTGTCAATCCCTTGCCCTTTCCACTCTCCTGGCTTTCTTAGCAGCCTAAGGCTAAGCTAAGGCTGAAAGAGTCTTCATGGCCTCTTTCAAAGGCGACAAGATGAATGAAATATTGCACAAGAGAATTAAAGGGTTCAAGTTTCAGGCCACTCTGCCCAGAGAGTAAGAGCTAATCATTCTCAAACACTGAGATACTGAGCCTGCTGCCGCCCATCTCTGTCGCTCTCAGTTGTTCATAATAACTGGGAAGAAAGGAATAGAAATGTATGGCGCATCCACATTCCACCTTCTGTGCAGCCTTTCAGCTAGAGGCTGAGAGAAGGAAGGTTTCTCAAAGTGCAGAGGGGGAGTCCTGCAGGAAAAGACCCAAGGGCATGCTGCCAAGGGTGCCTGGGGCTTTCTTTTCTTCTTCTTTTTTAATGCAAGAAAGAATCATTTCATTATTTATAATAGCTGTCCTTTTTTACCTCAGGAGAAAGCCAGAGAGAGGAATATAGACACACTCTTTTTATAATCTGAAATTTTATGTCTTGGTTTTGAGAGAATGTTTTTTTTAAAGAAGTAACTAGCAGCATCACGGTGTGGGGGTGGGGGTTCCCACAGTTGATTTCGCTCTCCCTTCAGAACTCTGCAGCCATTAACTTCTCGAAGACACAGCTCTGAAAAGTACTTTCAGAGTACAGTTCCAACGACATTTCTTTTCAGGCATTTCTTAAGAATGTTGGAATTTGAACAACAAAGTGAGTGTCTTCAACTCCAGGCCAGCCTCTAAGTGTGGCTGGCCTGACAGACAGTTCTACTCATATGGCAGAATAAATACAAGTAACACTGAAAGCAATTTGAAAAAAAGAAAGGAGAGACAAAAAGACACACAAGCATGCGTGCACGCAGGTGCACACACACACACACACACACACACACAAACACACACACACACACACACACACAGAGAGAGAGAGAGAGAGAGAGAGAGAGAGAGAGAGAGAGAGAGAGAGA
>JANHMN010000002.1:187708580-187734578 GCA_030674055.1 Rhabdomys pumilio | reverse complement strand
TTATTATTATTATTATTATTATTATTATTATTATTATTATTATTATTATTTCTCTCCCAGCTGTTACTGGATGAAATGATACTCATGAGCTGGTCCTTTCTCCTGGCAGAACTGAAGCCACTGGAGACCTGGGAGAGCCTGAGTAGACATCACTCAATATCACATTAACTAAAACAAACGAACACTCTACTCTAACATCTGGACAGACATATAAGCTGTATGATACGGCCAAAAGAACAACACAAAGTCCGAATTTGTAAAGCCATGGTTATTTTTTACTATATTACTTCAATGTCTAAGTTGTTCTGTGATGTGACACTGACTATTTAAAAGGGTATTTACATCTGAAAATACAGGTATAGATATAGATGAATATATGTGAGTAAATTGATTTGTGTGTTTTAGCGTATTAACTAAATGTGCTATTTCTAGCCATATAAATACAAATGATTTAAGTTTATATATTTAGTTGCTAAAATATCTCAAGTATTATTTAATGAAAAAAAACACTTTTATTTATGTTTAATAACATCACCCTATCTATACAGAAGGATGATTCTTCCCCTTCTAGTCTCTCTTCTTCTACTACTCCAGTTAAGTTCTCATTGGATGGGTAGAAGTCATTGCCCTTTGAGCACATAAGACTGGAAGTTAAATTAGATATTCTCATTTCATTTTTATGAAAAAGAATGTTGTGAATGTTGTATTGTCTCCAGATCTGGGTTACTGCTTGGCATGCTGAGGGTGACACAGTTGACCCTGGTGGGCTTAGGCATTCCAGCTCTCCTTGAAAGCTTTGCAGCAATTCCTCTGATTTCTGCTATGCGTTTGGCTTTTACTAGTGAGATGAATGCACCCTTGTGTTTCTTAGATGAAATAATTTTTTTTCTCTGTCAAATGGGCAGCATATTGCCAGAGGCTCTAAGGAGATGTTTTCTCCCTGGAATCACCTAGTGAATCTTTATTTAAAGAGCACTGAACTGCCTTTGTCTTTTCACAGGCACTTAACATACCTGATAGAAGCCTGCCTTCAGCTTTCCTAGGATGAAGTTATAGCAATGTGCTTCTTCTTAAAAATGTGAGGCTGCCACCACAGCACTCCCAGGACCAACATGGGAGGCAGAATCCAGGATGCTCAGAGTATGTGGGCTTCCCTCTCATTTTCTCCATCTTCAGTGGCAGTCTAAAACACCCTGACTTTTATTGTCCTGTGTTCTTGTTAGTCTCTCTACCCCCTGAAGCTTCATGCTTCTGAAGCTTCTGCAGGATTCAACACACTCAGTTCTCAATTCACTTTTCTAGGAGCAGCAGTAGCCCCAGAGGAGAGCTGGCTTCTCTCAAATGCTCTTGCTTTCCTGAAGACAGAACATGTTTTCCCTTTCACTGAACATCTAATCCCCTAGTTTTTTGTTATCACACTGTTTTAAAAGAAAAAAAATTACATTACTCAGAGAATATAAATCCCAAAAAACAAATGCTTGGATTTGAATTTAGTTCACCCTTTTCATCTCTATTTTGGCATGATCTGTTGGTACCCTAAAAACAAATCATCCGCCATGCGATTTTTGTTTTAACTCTATCTTGGTTCCAGTTATTGGGTCTCCATCTTTTTTTTTTTTTACTCTCCCCTCCCTTTCAACTCCGGGTTGCCCAGCAACTTCAAACAGCTGGTTGCCCAAACAGGAAGAGTAAATGGGATTAACTCTGGAGGGAACTAATTGAAGAAAGCATTAGTACACTATGCCTCCAATCAGGATTCTTCCAATAGCTGCTGATTACTTTGCACTCTGCTGTCTTAAGTGAGCGTGTGGACTGTGCTGTGTACAGGTGGAAGGACTGCCACTGACTTCAAAGAGTCACTGTGGTGGTGAGAGCAGCTACCATATTCACACTAGTACCAGCTCTGTGCTGGAGAAAGGACATAAAGTCAGGTCAAGAATCATCCATGGCCCACTCCACTCCTGCACCTGCATTCACTGACTCGCCCATGAATCCATTCAGTAATTACTCATCCTACCACCATAGGCCACTACAGAAGTTCTGTGAGCTTAGCAGTGAGCCAGTCCTTGGTTTCAACCTTAGCTTCCCTCTCCTCAAGATCCTAGATACTGAACTTAAGTTTCTTAAACTGTCTAAGTCTCAATTTCAACATTGGCAAAAATCAGATTATCAATGCCTACTTTAGAGAGACATTGAACAGTTATGACAGGATGGAAGAATACCTACCTACAAAGGTTCCTGCCCAGAAAGAAAACTCAGAGTTGCCTTGACTCGTTTGGAATTTACAGCCGTATTTCCAGCATGAAGCCACAGCATATGAGTAGGATTTGAGCATGATTTTGAGAGACATTAGAACCAATTTTAAGAAGAAATTAATAGATTAGGGTGAAAGATGAATCAGTAGAACTATTAATAGTGTCTCTGGTTTTTAATTAATCTTTTTATTACTTGACAGTTCCATAAATTTATATAATGAATTTCCATCCTTCATGTCCTCCTCTCACTGGAATCCTTCTTAACAAGTTGCTTTCCTATTTTGTTCTCTCTCTCTCTCTCTCTCTCTCTCTCTCTCTCTCTCTCTTTCTCTTTCCCTCTCTCATGACTCACTGAGTTGGATTAGTTTATTGCATGAGTGTGACTGGGAGGTTATTTATTGGAACATGAGCAACATATCTGTGGCTACACACCCGACAAAGAAAACAAACAGACAAAAACTAACCTTCCCTAATAACTGTTGTTAACAGTCCTCTAGGGAAGAGTGGGGCCTCATGTACTCTTCTCACCTTCCCCGTACATTATGAAAATGTGAAGGGCCCAGTCTTATGTGGGTCTTGTGCAGAGAGACACTGTGAATGTCAGAGTCATGAGTACAATAGTCACGGCAAGTTCCAAAGACCTTTTCTTGTCAAATATTTGCACCTTCACTACATTATTCCTTGAGCTTGCTGCTGTTGTCGTTTTCCTCCTCCTCCTCCTCCTCCTCCTCCTCCTCCTCCTCCTCCTCCTCCTCCTCCTCTTCCTCTTCCTCCTCCTCCCCCTCCATCTTCTCTAATTGTATGTGTACAATTACCTACATGTGTCTGTCCATCAAGTACATGCATGAGTGGTGCCAGCGGGGGTCAGAAAAGGGCATTGGTTTCTCTGAAACTGGATGACTACAGATTACAGATGATTGTTACAGATAATTGTGAGCCATCATGTGGGTTCTGGGAACTGAACTTAGGTCCTGTGAAAAAGCAACAAGTTGTCTTAAGTGCTGAGCCCGCCCAGTTCTACTTCTGAGATGTTTGAAGCCTAGATAATAATCTCAGAGAATGTTGTTGTCCCTGAAGAAATAATGATTTTTAAAAGGGGGAAAGAGTTTATACAGAGGAAAGAAGTGAAGAACATTCCTGCATCTTTTAACTATATCACCTCTACCTTTATTGTTCTTACAGGAGGGGAGACCTACTTGAATTTCCATTACTATTACTCAATTTCCTTAATGTTTCCTGAGAGCCCCTTACTTGAACTAGTTTATATGGCCTCACTCAGTACAAGGAGGGTAAGTAGGACACTTTATTACGTGCTTAGAGAGATTAAGAGTCAAACATGGTGGAACACTACCAATGTCTCTCTCAGACACTGTTATGGGTGATTGGTCAAACCACTCCATGTCTGCCATAAGGGACTTAATCTTTTGAAAGTTATGCTGCTCCATTTATAAATTAAGAAATTGTTTACTTTAATGGCGAGACTGACAGTCTATTTAAGATAGGGGCTCAAGCAATGGAATAGATATGTTGGTCCATTTTTTTTTCAAAAAGTAAGTATATATCAATGTGTTTATTATGTTTCAAACTTTGTTTTTATCTCCTCAGTTTTAATGTCTAAAATATTAATTATTAATATATAGAGACAGTTTAAGGATAATATAAAAGTGAAATAAGACAAAACATTCCAAAATCACTTTCTAGACCAACTGACATGAGCAATCCAGCCCCTAGAATATCTGTCCCTAAATCAATCCAATCTAGCAGCGGGGAACCAGATCTCTGTAGTCTGGGCAAAATATTTGGGATGTAATTCTTGTATTCTTTATAGGTCAGACCAAGGACTGAGAAGACAAGTACTAAGAAACCTAAGTGGTCCTGTTCAGAATTCTGGGAATCAGACACATCTGCTAACAGCTCATATTTTGTTAGGTTGTGAGACAGACCCCATTCCCTGGAGATATGAGTTTGGCTTTTATGATTTGTGAACATAATCATTAAGCTCCTCTTTTATTTTTGAGATGGCTACCCAAAATTTTTTATAAGAGGAAAAGAAACTGGTACAGAAGAGGGTAACTGCAAGATGAAAACAGAGAAGAGAAAACGGGGGGAGGAATATGCCCGATGATTTCCCCATTGCAATATGGGGTGCTTGGAAGAATCCTCAAAGTACAGTGAAGCTTAGGCTGTCAATTCCATTCCTCTGTATGATTAGGGTTTCCAAACAGCTTTTCATTCACACCAGGAGTGTCTTTCTTCAGCTCATCCCTCTTCCATCTGAATGATGATTGTGTCACATGTGTGGTAAAGAGAAGGAACAGGAAACTGGCAAGATGGCTTGTTGGGTGAATGCATATGCCACCAAGTCTGCCCAGCTGAATTTGAGCCATGGAAATACTTGGTAGAAAGGAAAAACTGACTCCCACAATGCAATTGTCTTCTACAATGCTCTCTCTCCTTCTCCTTCTTTATGTGAAAAAACAGAAATAAATAAATAAATAAATAAATAAATAGGGGCTAGAAGCAGCCACTCTCCTATATCCATCATGGGTTTCAAAAGATCTGCAGGTTGGGGGAGCCCTGTGTGACACATTGCTATGGACCTTTTCAATTTATTCATTTTACAAACAGCTGTTTTCACTCAACTGTTTTTTGTTTTGTTTTGTTTTGTTTTTTTGCTTTGTTTTGTTTTGTTTTTCGAGACAGGGTTTTTTTGTGTAGCCCTGGCTGTCCTGGTACTCACTCTATAGACCAGGCTGGCCTCAAACTCAGAAATCCGCTTGCCTTGGTCTCCCAAGTGCTGGGATTAAAGGCGTGCGCCAACACTGCCCGGCTGTTACCTACTTTTGTTTGTTTGTTTTCTTCTACCAAAGATAGAATCCAACTTTGTAATCCACCCTTGCTGTAGATCGTCTAATTTCTCTATCTGAAGTCAGATGGCTTTGAAAAATTGCAATCCAAGGAGAGACAGATAATAGGCATACCTAAGCTACACAGAATAAATACATAATTCAGTGATATTAACCTCTCAGCTACCTGGGAAGCATTCTTTGTAGCTCAAACAGTGAGCCAGCCGGTGAGAGAAACCGTGTTTATCATTTATTTAATACACAGGGCTGCAGCCTAAAGAAGAAAAGTTTAAAAGTAATGTCAACAGGCAGAGGATCACACTTGGAGTCATCCAGCTCACCTTGTGCTTCTCCCCTAGGCAGAGCTGACATGAATTCGTTCAGGGCCATTCTATTATTCATGCAAGAAACTGTCCATCACAAATGCAATATGAAAAGGAGGCACGCCGAGCAAGGCATGGCCTATCAGTTCTAATGACTGGCGGTTTAATTTCGTGATTTTGAGACTGTTCATTTAAAAGTACCTGGAGCAAAGTTCTAAAGCTCGGGATGATAAAGGAAGCATCATTATACTTTAAGAAACCGTGTCCTAGTTTTGCTAGGAAGTACAAGAAACTGAGTTTAAAGCATAGGATGCAAACAATGAGAGGCCCAACAATAGGACAAGTGAGGGCTGTGCCCCTGATCTCTCTTAGGCCACAGAAACTGACTGTTTTGGAAAACTGATCATGGCTTCTACTCCTAGATCAGTGAAGAAGAGAACACAGAAAACCTCCTGCAGTATCATTTACAGATTTAGAGCTAAGTCCTACAGGGCACACCCTTGCTGACACAAAGTCTGTGTCCTTGGTAGGACAAGACTGAGGGAATTAAGGATTATACCAAACATGAGAGCAGGAAAGAGGCTGGCACCTGGTGGGGACGCAGTACCAACAGTGTCCACTCTTCAGCATTAAGCTGGGGTCATTCTGCATCCTATGGCACTTCCAAGCTACCTTTCTAAAATTGCGTGTTAATGGTTCTAAGTGTTCAGTTGTCACCATAGAAAGAGGTCAAGTACACCTGCTGGCTGATGCACAGCCCTTTCCACAATCTCTCTGCGGATGCTTCACATTTCCGAATTAAGTGAGGAGCACTGGGTGAACTCCTGAGCTGGAAACTTGAGGAGAAAGGTAGGCATGTTAGTCACAATGAATATGCTTATGAGATTCTTAGTGTCCAGCCAGAAGACACTGGCCAGAAAAGGAAACTGAGGTTCACTTAACCAAG
Source organism: Rhabdomys pumilio (assembly GCA_030674055.1). NCBI lineage: Eukaryota > Metazoa > Chordata > Mammalia > Rodentia > Muridae > Rhabdomys > Rhabdomys pumilio. The sequence goes on along the minus strand of JANHMN010000002.1, from coordinate 187,728,208 downwards.
ACAGGGACTTACAAACAGAAAGTCAAATAGAAACAGGTGTCACAGACCCAAGACTTCCTACACCAGGAAGCCAAGTGCCAAGGACCCTGTATGGGGTAATGGACTGCAGCACTTGCTGTGTGACAATGGGTTACATGTGCCAGCTGTAGACGGGTAAGGAAGAAGGCTGAGTCTGATTAAATGCAGGCTGGAGCAAGGCCCACACACATTCGAAGTGCTTCAATATTGTGTTTCAGGTCGAGCTCTAAATTTCCTACAGCTGGCACTTCTAGCATTGTGGGAAAGCAGAAGCAGCAACAGGAGCACTAGCCCATCTGCTCTTGATGAGGCTTTGGAGCTCTTCTTGGGGTCCCGCAGATTCAAGGACCTCTCTGGCTCCTTCCAGTAGACTGGAAATGTCATCAAAGAAGAGCTTTGTAGCCAAAGCAAAGGACAGCAGTGAATGAGCAGGAGGAGACACAGGTGAGCATCAGCACTGGGAGGCCAGAGAGCAGTGCTGCCAGTCACAGCATCGCTAGAGTCCTCAGCACCTGGCAGCACAGAGAGCAGACTCCAAAGACGTTTGAATTTAGTGGCTCATGATAGCACTACCGTGCAAATGTGCGCACACACACGCGCACACACACACACACACCATACACACATGTACATACATGCAAACATGCACTTGCACAAGCATACACACACACACACAAACACACACACTGGTGCATGCACACATACACACACACACATGCTTTTCCTTCCCTCAGTTTGTCTGCCAAACCTTCAGGCCTGCCCCTCAGGTTTCTGGGAGGTAGAGATGACATAGAATGTGGGGCTACAATGCAGGGTTTTCTAGCAGACAGAGTCTGGATCTGGTTACACTTAGCACCAGAGAGCTCCAATGAGCAAACAGAGAAGGCCTTAGAGCGAGGGTCTGAGGACACCAAACACAGGGAGTATGTAATAGTTAGGAGTCAACTGGGCTGGGTCAGATCACAGATCAGTCCGCTGTTCATCAGTGTTGATAGGAAGCCACCTCATAATGGAGAAAGGCAGAGTCAGATCATTGGGCTGAATCTAGAGAACAATGATGTAGGGTTTGGACCATGCACACAGTGACATCTTCAGTACTTGGTAGGAAAGCATCCAACAATGTGCTGCCTAAGACAGATGCTTAAAGCACATCTTTCCCTCCTTTCCCACACCTGTTCATGACCATGTATTCACAGAACATTTAAAGATATTTAAAAACTGAATCTATGCCTGCTCTATGACTGCCCAAAAAAGGTCTATTCATTTATCCAAATACATTTGCTAGAGTGTTTATAGCAACAAAACACGCAATAAACAGAATTTAAAAACTACATATATGTCCATTATCAATAGAATGGTTGAATAAATTGTAATAAATCATAATATAATATTACAATTGATGGTTTTCATCATATAATATTCTGTTAAGAAATCTCATATTATAATGTCAAGCAGATAAAGCCAGAAAAATATGTAAATATTACACAAAAATATGTAAATATATACATATATATATACAAGTATGTAAATTCATTTATATACATACAAGTACGTACATGTATATAAACATTCACAGATATATTCTACTGTACCCTGTGACATTTCTAAGCTATCTTTCTAAAATAGTAAGTTAATGGTTCTAAGTGTTCAAATGTCATCATATAGAGAGGTTGAGTATACCTGTTGGCAGATACATAGGCCTCTCCACATCTCTCTGGTGGATGTGTGCAGATATATGTATATATATATATATATATATATATATATATATATATATATATTCATTCATACATACACACATATATGTATACACATACACACATCTACAGAGAAATGGATGAAGAGGGCTATACAACACACACACACACACACACACACACACATATATATATATATGGAGAGAGAGAGAGAGTTTAAAATTGGTAAAAGTGCTGACATGTTGGTATATGTCTGTAAATTTATTACTACGAAGGCTCAAACAAGAGGATTGTAAGTTTGGGGTCACCTAGAACTGCAGAGCTTTAGGGATTGACCTGACTGGGGTTATTAGAGAATAAAAAAAAGAATAGAGACAGAAAAATGAACAGAAAAGCTAGAATTGGGGAAATTATGGGAACTTGGATGGTGGCACACCAGCAGCAGCCCCCAAACTCAGTGACCCTGTTTTATTGGCTGAATAGAGGAGGCAAGTTTATTGTAGACAAGTGAATGGTGGGGTTATTATTTGCTGTTGAACCAGGGGACATGGATAGCAATCTCAGGCCGTAAACATGAAAAAGGAGGACGCTTTACCCACATTCAGCACATACTGTCAACATCAGCACATGGACCAGAGGAAGGCTTGCCCATTGGTCTGATGCACTGAGATCCTAGACATGGCCATGCTCATGTGAAAACACATTGACTCAGGACTCCATCTGCCACTCTCGTGGGCCAAATTGTACTACACAGAGGAATCCTGTCTCAAACAAATAAACAAACACAGACGAAGTGCATCTCTATTATACAAAGTCAGAAAGACATTATTCAAGGTGTGGAGGGAGTGTGGGCCTCATGACATTCTGAACAACAGTTGTGTCAATATTGGCCAGTGTTCCATTTTTAGAGAGTGCACGCTTTCATATGCATACCATTTCTCTGTGTCTAAAGAAGAGGATGCCAAGCACATTTATTACCATGTAATTTATGGCGTAAAGACAGACAGGGCTTCCTTGGCTGGCGAGACAGCATTATGGCGGAGATCAGAAAGTTCATGATCCATGTCCTCTCCAGGTTTGCAAACAGGACAAACATAGTGTGCTTTAATGTCACTGTTCGCAAGACTGGGCTGGGTAAAAATACCAGTATCATGGGGTATTTCGGGATTTCAGTGACAAACAGCATGGAGAGTGGCTGTGGACAACATCAGCTTCGCTGGATCCACATTTTCTCTCCTGTGTCATAACTGTACTGTCCAAGGCTGATGAGCCTCCTGGTCTCAGAGAGTACAGTAAAGTGTGAAGCCTCGTGTAATACCTGCCTCTTTAACTCCAGGTGCATTTGTGTTTGCCTCACAGGACAACCCATATCTGCTATTAAGACTGGATGTCTCAGAGTTTTAGAATAGAATCCTTGGTCTTGTTCACAAGCTGCTAATTGTATCTATATAGGCAGCCTTCTTCACCCTCATCCATTCCAGAGAGTCATATCTCCCTCCCTAGTGGATTCAACTTACAAGGTATCCTAGCTCTGTTTGTACACCTGCTGTCTACCAAAAATGAGTGTAGTTAAGAACAATGGCCTCTTCCTAGACAAATCCACCTGCATCTTCAGAATGGTGCGTCTATAGTTATTCAAATTATCATGAATCATCCAGAGGAAACAGGTGACAATCCTAGTGAGACTTTACTAGAACTGGGGCAGCCCAGGCCGGTGAAGTGAGGCAGGGTGGAAGGAAGGCAACCTTCCTTTTGTCCTTCTGAAGTTGTGTATACATGGGATTTCTGAAACCTCCACCCTCTCATTCCTACTATCCTGTTTTTTTTCCCATGTAGTCTCTTTGTCCTGACTAACTTCCCAATTTCTTTCCTACTCCTCGAAGCTTTGTGTTGCTACTTCTCTATCAATTTAAATTTGTTATTATCTATTCATTGAGCTCATAAATAGAACTGTGCCCTGGAGGAACAGCCTGAGAAATTAAGTACATTGTATTCAATTTATTTTGAAATTAACACTATGGCAAGTGAACCAAAATTTCATTTCTTTATATTCTGGTTAACAAATACACACTTTGGTAGATGGGAAAGGCCCTTTCCCAGCCTCCCTCTTTCCTTTGTGAGCTTTACAGGATGGAGGTTTGATTCTACAGACCTTCCTCCTTTTCTCAAACATTGCTTCCTTTCTTTTGTTGGCCATCTTAAACAAGCAGACGGATGTTTCCTTCCTTTCTTTTTAATTGCTGCTATGGATGTGTGAGGCAAAGTTCTCAATGAGATGCAAGTGCGTAGCTGCCCACACAGCAATAAAAGGGGCTTTGTGGGCCTCCCAGCATGGGCTGCTTCTCAGCCTTGGGGTCTATGGTCCCCTTCTGCAAAGGGCTCAGTGACCTTCAGCTTCTCTCTCCCATACCAAAGAGATGCTTTGAGTGTGAGAAAAACAGCAGGTAGGCCAGCCATCACAAAGAGCCTGTCCTCCAGTGTGTCTGTCTTCTTTCCCTCTGACAGTCAATTATTATGGTTTCAGTAACAGTTGTACTTTATGGTGACATGATGATCCGGGCACCAGAGCTGACTGAAGCTATTTCACCTTAAGATTTTTTTTTGCTCTTCAGCTAGCTTTCCTGTTAATACACTGATAGCAAGTGTGATTTGGAAAAATACTATTCATTAATTTACAACCAAGTGACATAGAAAAGGTGGCTAAGTGCTTCAGAGTAGAATAGGCTTACATTCTGATGCAGAGAGAGCAACATATTTTCTGGTTAAGAACAGAATTATGGCTAAAGCCCAGAGTAAATGAACAAACAGAAATTACCTGTGTTGATTCAGCATCATTTCTCAAGAAGGATTGCTCACTTAAGGAAGGGCTTTCACCTTGCATCTACTCATTAGTCCTACAACAGGGTCAGCACCACTATCGATTTTTATCCTTCCTTGGGTCCTCTTAACATGTTAGATGCAGCCAGACCTGGGTAATCATGATTACTGTTAATGCTGAAGACAGCAGATGGCATCCTCTGTGTGTGACAGGCCTAGACTTCTGTGGTCCTACCTTTTCTAGGCATGATGACAGAGTATTCTGAGCAGTTCAGAAGGGTGAGGTCATTCTCGAGGCACTAACACTAGCAATCAAGGGTAAGGCAAACCACTTTCTGTTCCTCTAAAATTCAGTGTGCAGTTAGTTGGCTGTATTGCTTGATGTCTGTGGCACCACCATACATTATGACAGAGAACACAGCTATTTACCTCATGGTAGTAGCTGAGGAGCAAGGAGAGACAACAGCAACCCAGGATCCCACTAACTTTTTTAAGGATACACCAACAACGATATAATATCCTATCTAGGACCCACCTTCTATAAAGGTTGTACCAACTTTGAATCATACTAACAGGCTGGGATCAAACCCTTCACATAAAAAGTCACTGGGTGGGGGACAAGAGCAGTTTCAGATTGCTGCAGGGAAGAAGGAAGGGCCTGTGTTACAAGACAATGAATCTTAGTGTGGAAATATTTGTAAAGGAGAGATTCCTCCAGTCTTGTAGATATCATAGGTGAAGTCAGGTCTGGCTATTTGTTAAAGGCTTTTAGAAGTCTAACCTAAGATTCCTCTTAAAGATCCACCCCATCCCCCACCATAGCACTTTAGGAAAAACTTAGGTGCTCATGACAAATGACCCCCCTCCCACTGCACTGGTTACATACTTAAGCACAATCAGACAGGAGGAGTCATAGTTGTCGCATCAAAAATAACTTTTCTTTGAAATTATTTTTGCTCAAAGTGAAGTGACTATAGAAATAACTGTTCAGCTGGGAACTGTTATTTCCTGGGAAGAGTGTTTGCATGGTTTTCTTTCTTCTCGTCAGGCGCCCTCTTGTGAACTCTCAGACCCTAAGCCAACTTCTCCTTTGCCAGCACCTTTCAAAAGATGATTTCACAGAAGCAGTACTAACATGAACCCTGGACGCCCTGCTTCTTGACTTTGTCCCTTCTTGGTAGTTATCCTCTCCTGAGTTGTACAGGAACCAATACCATTCTTTTTCTACACAAGGGGAAAATGCCAGCCTTCAGTCTTTACCTGGGCTTGTACATCCAACATATGGCAAAAGTTCAAAACTCCCCTCACAGTTTTGCCTAATTGGAAAACAGCTAAGCCCGTGACCTGTCTTTGTGCGTGCTTACATTGCCCATGTCTCTGTTCTTCCTGTGACTCTGTGAGACTAGTGGATAATTCCTGAGTTTACTTACTCTGGGAAAACAAGAGGCCCACTCGTTTTCTCTTTACAATGTTTCTCCTGGTCTGACAAAACCACCTCTGTTCTTATCTTATTTGTTTTGTCCTTTGCAATGGGGTTTGGATTATGCCAGAGTGAGCATTTGTTAAAAAAAAAAAATCACGAGTGTAGGAGGCTGTCCTTGCTGACGCCTGTGTGTGAGGTAACAAACCGCGTATGCGCAGCGTCTTGGGTACGCCTAATTTCCGACGTCATATCCACCATTAAACTGCACATGTACAGTGCAGGGGAACCTGGAATTTGAGCAAGCAGCCAATCATAATTGTCCACCCCAAAGGTTATATATACAGGTGCGGGAAGTTCGAATCCCTCTCTCCAACCATGATGAAAGAATAAACACCACGATAGAATCCCACGTGTTCATGTGAGTTCCTACAGGCAGGGATATCGCGCGGGACACACGAGATGCTTTGGTTTAGGTCTGTGTATTTCATCAGGAATACGTATGATGGATGGTGTTTGAGATCTGTATGTAAACAGTTGAAACACTTTTGAGACAATTAACTATCTTTCATGTGTGCACCTGTATTGCGTGGTCAAATTCCCATATAGGAAGGCACAATGACCCCCCCATGATGTTTCTTCTCATGTATCAATTGGTAGATTCAACCAGATTTCAAGGGAAGTGAAACTAAAACAACAAATATATAAAACTGTCTCTAGATAATGTTGCTGTATTGAAAATCTTTAAAGATAACCAAGCTAGGTTTTCTTGAGCAAGGATTTTTCTGACTTATTGATATTAAAGCAAACAGAGATGGGACTATGGGAAGGGCCTTGACAGAGTCTGGAGCTGCGGCTTCACTTTCATCAATGATACAGATGCCTTAGACGTCCTCTGAGCCTAATTCATTAGAGTTTGGGTTGTTTTTGATTTTTTTACAACCACCCAAACTTTAATAAAAACCAATGATGATTCAGTTTAAAAGATATTAAGTTTTTATAATTGAAGATAAGATTTAAAAAAAGTTAATCAAATCACATGTAAATTAAAGTTATTTAATGTGGTATGTTAGCAAATGTATTAAACTAATTAAGAGATCTGCCTTGCTTTTAAAATATCTAGAGGATTTTTTAGCTTTTTACATTACATTTATATCAAATTTCCACTAAAATATTTTATCAGTATGCTTCACTGTGAGTCAGTTATAAATCATACTAATTACTTTTTGATTAGATTTGATTTGACACCCTGGACATCGCATTTAATGTGAACAATTTTAAATGTATAGAATGGTAATATGGAATGGGTAAACTGAAAGATTCTTGTTAGATATGTACAATATATACATATTTATAAAATTAAGAAATATGTCCACATTACTTGAAAATTAACACATAGATAATTAAAGGCATAGTATAGGTTTGGTATCCCTGATACAGAAGTCTGAAATCAGATGTCCTCGAAACTTGAGACTTTATGAGCATTTAAAGGGTGGCACAGGTACAGATGCATAAGCTTGTGATTAAACTCAAGTTCAAAATATTTCATTACATATCTGCAAACATCCTGAAAGTTTTACACACACACACACACACACACACACGCACACACACACGCGCGCGCGCGCGCACACACACACACACACACACACACACACACACGAATGAATGAAATCTGTAACAAATTCCCCTGGCCCTAAGCATGTAGGGTAAGATAGACTAAGAATCTGCAGATAAGAACTAAAGAAGTATACAATGGCTGGGATTTAAAGAAGTTCTGACAGAAGCCACTGTTTACAAGTCCAAGTGCCTCAAGTACTATGTATGTTCACTAAATATCTAATGCAAATTCAGTTTGTATGAATCGCTGTACTGCTTCTAAATTAATGGCAAGAAGAAGCTGAGGCTGAGCAATAAAATAAAAGGGGGAAAAGGAAGGAGGGCAAGTTCAGGAACTTCAATGTAGCAATTCTTAAGAATGTAGCAGAGAAAGCGCCTCTTAACCCTAGCATTAAACCACAACCACTGCCAAGAAAAAAAATGTAAGTTTTGGGGGGATCCAAGAGTCATTTACTGATGTCTTTAGTATACAAATCAGCAAGTCCTGGCAATGTGTGGGGTCCTGGGAGAAGTGCAGAGAATCTTTACGAGTGAAAATTCTCAGCAGTAAGACAGAATTGTCTCCAGAGTGTGCTGTTTGAAGCATGCCTCACAGAGACGAGGGTGTGTGCAAGGTTATTCACGTGTAAGGTTACAAGTGGACACTCTTGAGTATGAATTCTCTGTGGACATTTATAACTGCTAATGAAAAAATGTCATGCCAGCAACAAAGTCATAAAGCCAAAAGAGTCAGCACTGGAGAAAGCTATGGTAAAATGGTGAGAACTGGGCATACACCTCTGTGGTAGAGCACATGCCTTTAGCATGCACAAAATCCCAGGTACAGTCCCTAGCACTGAAAAGAAAATGTTACTACAACCAGTTCTATTCTGAGCATGACACATATAGGAGCTAAGTGACCCTGCTCTCCAGTGAAAGAGGTAAAAATTATTTTAAGCCATTTGAGGTAAATGCACACATTAAAATTGGGAGATATTTACTTTGACTGTCAGTTAAACAGCAAGAACAGCAGAAGTCTATGATGTTCAATCAGAACTAACTCTTTCTCCCTGCTTCTCCAGTACGTTATGGCAGGGCTACTTACTGGGAACAGCTACAGATGCAGATCTCTCTCCCTTTACCTCCTACTTAGATGATAGTGACAGAATTCTTATAATGTGCCATTGTGGGTGAAGACACCCTCCTTCAGTCCTGCCTCATCAATGACAGAAAGGTGTTGGGGAGATACTAGAGCCCCAGGCATCCCTGGCTATGCAGTTCCCAAGACAGTGGTTTTATGTGTTGTGAGGCAAGCCAAAGGTCTTATAACTTTGGAACAATCCAGTAAGTGCACAACTTCAGATGCAAGTTGTCAGTTAGAGAGACATACAAAGGGTCTTGACCAATACCTGTGTGGGTGTGACTCTGAAATTTTGTTTTGAATAAAAGAAAAGCAGCACTAAAAATGACAATTCCTGCTCTCTCTCCAGAAGGACACAATTTTAATACACTTTAGAAAGACAGTCAAACCTGTGCAGGTGATGGGGGGTGGGGGTAGGAGGCAGGGCTATTAAGAGATTTTTTCTTTTGACACATTGGAGAAACTTTGGGCCAGGTCATTTGTTTGCCTGAGAAGACAGAAGAAAAAGTTGGCTGGGAGAAATCTTGATGGTGTCAGAACCAATCTCAAAAACTGAGTTTAAGAATTTCCTTAGAAAGACTGAATTCTGCTGAATCATTTTGTAGCAAATTTATGCCCTTGGGCCTTGCTGAAAACAATAAAAATATCTGCCTTCAAGAAATGGAGATCTATCCATCTTACCCTTAGTGAGTGATAGTGAACAATGCAAAACTACTGTTCTCTTAGGGTCACTAACCCAGTGCTTACATTTTCAAAAAGCAAGTATAGAGACATAGTTTTGTGTGGGGACATAGAACTCACTAAAATAAATCAGGTATTCACTGAATAAGACAATTAGAAAACACAAACAGGAAGTCTCACAGTAGCATCTGTACCCACAGAGACTTCAAGATATTACATAAAAAGTTCAGCTTTCAGCAAAACAGTGGGAGAAACAGCAATATAATGCACATACCAAAAAAGAAACAAGCAAGAAGAGAAAGTGGGAACGGAAACAGCCTGTGACAGTAGCCATGTATCAGACTTAGCAAAGACTTGACAGCCACCTTCATAATTTAAGAACTAAAGAAACAATGATTAAGGAGAGTGTAAGAATACTGCCACACTAAATGGGGAATATTAATAAATGCTACTAAATAAACAGAAAGCATTTGAAATTTTTAAAGTTTATTAATTTATATATTTATTTGTATGTGAGTGGGCATGCAGATGTCTCGGTGTATCTAATGAGGTTAGATGCAACTTGGGAGCATCAGTTCTCTCCTTTCATTATGTGGGTCTCTGGATAACACTCAGGCTGCCAGGCCTGGTGGCAAGCATGCCTACCCACTGAGCCACTTCCCTAGCCAAGAATTCATTTGTGAAATCTCATGGGCATACATAAGCTACAATGTACAGTAACAAGAAGCTTGTTAGAATGTGTAAATGTCAATATAAATACAATGAGAACACAAAAGAAAAATAATAAAATAGTAAAAGAAAATATTTAGAGTAATAATAGCTGAAAATTTCCAATTAAAAATAACAAAATAGTAACCTGCATATCCACATGGCTCAAAGAATTCCAGATGTGATAAATATGAAATACCAGCAGTCATTGCATTGCAAGCTTGCCAGGGATACCAGGTAAGGAAAGGAATTACCTGTACAGTACACTGGAAGGCTAATTACTGAAAGAGTAAATGGGCATTGATGAGAGACAACCTGATTAACACATGTGATAATCATTAAGAAAATCAGGTTTGGTCATATTACAATACACATTGTTATTGTATAAAAAGTTGCAGTTCCAGAGCTGGAGAGATGAGATGGTTCAATTATTATTAAGAGCACTGACTGCTCTTCCAGAGGTTCTGAGTTCAATTCCCAGCAAACACTTGGTGACTCTGTAACGAAGTCTTATGCCCTCTTCTGGTGTGTCTGAAGACAGAGACAATATATGAACATATATAAAATAAATGAATATTAAAAAGTCGCATTTCTATATCAAATGAATAAAATGCTCAGGAATAAATTATCAGAAACCTCAAATCTCATATTCTGAAAAATGAATGTTTTTGTTTTTTTACATAGTGGGAAGCAGAACCCAGAATTGTGTGCAGGGAAACATATCACTACCACAGAACTGTCCTTAGCCTATGAAACACTGTTGAAAATATTGGAAATGATTTAAATTCATGGAAATAAAAATGAATCCCATGTTCATGGACTGAATTATTGAGTGTTGTCTACCTTCTGAAAACTAGTAATGTGACCCACAAACTCAACACAGTCCTTACCTAGCATTTTTGGTGTATGTATTGACAATTATATTCTACTATTTATATAGAATTTCAAGGAAATTGGTCAAAAATTTGAGGACTCAAACTTCTACCCTTTTTGAAATTTACTGTGAAACTATAGTAATGAAGATAGGATGTCACTTCAAAAAACAGCAGAGGTTTGATAAGCTCTGGATAATCCTCACAATTTTTGTGCTAACTAAAATCTAGGCAAAAATGCTATTTTGTAAGTAATTTTTCTAACTACTATGAATATATGATCAAAACATATCAATTAAAAGAGAAAGACTGCCATATAGATCTAGAAAATGTCACCCAACTATATGCTGCCAACAAGAAACTCTCTGAAGTTTAAACTTTAACAGGGAATAAGTACCCCCATGAAACATCATTCATAGACTTAGAATAATTGAAAACCATAAATAGTGTTCTTTCTCTTACCAAACATTAAGAGAATCAATAGAGAAAATTTCTAAACAATGTTCTTTCAGACCACAGGGTAAACAAGAGCTCTATTTAAAACACACATAACTGAGTAAAAAAGTTGTGTATCAAACATATGATGGCATATTATACAGTGCTGTTCAAGAAATTCATAGCACTGGATGCTTACATTTGCTATAAGACCTCAAGATAATAACTTAAGTTCCCACTTTGAAGAAACTATATTTAAAAAAAAAGCAGAATAGATGTAAATCTTACTACAAGGAGAAAAGAGGAAGAAATAAAAATGAGATAAATCAGTATTATTGGAAATATAAAAAGAAAAGAGATAAGTCCATGAAATCCAAAGCAGACTTTGAAAAATGTTAAGAAGTCTGTAGTAAGCCTGACCAAAAGAAGAGATATGGGTTACTAATATCCACAATGAAACACTGCTTTTATGTAAGTCCTCTAGTCTCCACGAAGAAACACAATTCTACAGATACCCCAAATATAATTAGAAAGTGATATAAATATAACGATGTAAAAGACATGAACTATTTCCTAAAAATATAAACTACTAAAACTCAACTAAGAGGAAATAAATAATCTGAAAGGCTTTACATGTGAAAATCCATAATAAAAAAGCTCCAGAAAGATAAATCTCCAAAGTCAGATAATTTCATTGACTTTTTTAGATAATTTTCAAGCAAATTTAAACCTGTTTAATAAAAGCTCCTTCAGAAAAATAAGAGAGTGAAAGAATAATTCCAGATTCAGTTTACATATTCACTAGCATTACCCTCACATTTAACATGGAAAAAGAAAGTGGTATTTTTTTCTAAAATTAAGCACAAAAGTCCCAAACAAAATTTGAAGTAACAAACTCAGTAATGTATAGAATAATTATGTCATTACAACGTGAATAAGCCAGGCTACTTCTATTATGAAATGTAACATGAAGTCTATATTTCGAATTCCTAAGGAAGAAAAGTTAGAGGCACACATCAATCAACACTGAAAGTTAATTGATAAAATTCAGTGCCTATTCATGATAAATGTTGAGGTACAGAGGAATTACCTCTACTTGCTAAAGAACATCTATAAATAATTCCCAGCTAACGTAATTCTTAATGACAAAAGGCAGACTACCCCCTCCCTTACATAAACTAGTAATTTCAGCATCCATTGTTATTATTCAGCATAATGCTAGAAATTCTACCCAGCAAAATAAGACAAGAAAAATACACAGAATTACAAAGATTAAAATGTAATAATGTTGTTCTTGTTGAAATGATGTGGTTGCCTAATAATAATCCAGAGTCTCTGTGACACTTTTCAAGAACTATTTTTCATCAAGGCCATAAGTTGTTGATTTAGCACAAATACTACTTTCAAAAATATGCTAACAAGAAATGCAGAAACTTCAATTTATGAAATATAACTGCTCAAAAACTAAAATATACTTAACAGAACTATTATGGGTATATGTGATGAAAATTACAAAGTGGCTAGAAAACAAACCAAAGGTAACTTGGGAAAATGGGAAGACACATCATGTTCACAGAGTTAAACTTATAATAGGGTGGAGATTCAAATTATTCAAGGTGGATTGTGAATTCAATGAAAATTTCAAAGTCTTGCTTTTTTTAAAAAAAAATTATTTTGATGCTGTAGGCCACAATCCCTAAAATAACTGACATAAGCTTGGCAAAAATAATAGATGGCTCTGCTATTAATGGTCACAATAATAGCCCTCGGGAGTCTCTAGTATTAGTTGAGCAATAGGTATACAAGTCAATGGAATATAAAACTCACAAACAGACTTCAACATGCTCAGGTGAGCTGTGGAAAGGGTTAACAGAAGGTCAATGGAGGAAAGAGGTTTCGTCCTACATGGTCTATGAAGAAACCAATAAGATGGTTTCTCATCAATTTAAACATTAACTTTATACAAACTGTCTCAAAATGGATCACCAATTTAAACATAAAACACAAAACTAAAACGTAACTCAAGACTTAGAAACACAAAATCAGTTCTTAAAAAAATGTCTGGTAAAATTAAAAACTTACTAATATATGTAAAAACAAATCTTTGCTGAAAGACAGGGAGAAATATCTCACAGATGAAGAGCATCAAATGCTTCTTCCAAGTTCAGTTCTCAATCCCCAGCTTGGGCAGCTCTCAACTGCCTACAACTCTAGCTGCAGGGAAAAAGACATTCTTTTCTGGGGTCCATGTAAGCCCACATTCATTTTCACAGACATATACAAGCATGCATAAATAAATAATAAAATAAATATTTAAAAAGTTTTCACCATGAAAGGCCAACTAAAGAGGACAAAGGACAAACATTTGCTAAGAGAATCCATTTCTCAGGCACATCTACAAAAAAATGTCTAACATTTAAAATATGCATAGAAACCCCAAACTCCATAGCAAAACATTTCAAAGCACAATTAATAACTGATCAAAATTCATAAAATGATGACTTTTTAAAAATAATATGCTGGTGACTAATAAACACACAGAGATGTTCACCACAGCCCCCAGGAAATGTGAATTTGAACCAAAACTAAGATTTAATTACGTATCCAATAAGCTATAATAAAAAAAGACCAAAGAAAATTATTAAGGTTACTCAGACAGACTGTGGACAGTCGTTAATTTTTTTTCTATTGATTTTTATTGCTAGAAGATTTTTGAGATAGTGTTTTAAAAAAATCATGATAGCTAATTTGAAAAAGAAAAATGAAATGTGAAATAGGTAAGGACTAAAAAATTCAACCCAGGATTTCTGTACCTTGAGTCCCTTATACACAATGGAGGAAGGAAACTGGAAATGGTTGTACATCATTAAAAGAGCAAGCCTGGCTGGCATGTTTGAGCAAATCTGAACTTACACAGTTTGGAGTGCTGAGAATGGGCAGGAGGCAACACATGTTCTAAAAATAAGAACAGAGATAGAATGTACGGAACTACAGATCTCCCGATAATGAGTCTTCCTCACAAAGTACAAGATGAGTCCCAGCAACTCAGGAGTGTTGCTGGAATGTGAATCATTAACATTGAAGCAATCACTGAGCCCTGCTTGCAATAAAGAAAGGACTTCTGACTGATTTTAATTGTGAGTTTTCTTGTAATGGATGTTCCTGGCACTTTATGACACTCCCTTTATATCTGCTACCTGTGAGGCTGCTTGTGAAAGAGATTTTGGGTAGTTTTGATCTGCTGTTTCCAGATGAAAACCATCAAGGGACAGTGAAACAGGTGCCTTCAACACTGGCATCATACCTTTCCAGCTAAAGAGTCACCAAGAGAATTCTCCCCATGAACTCTCTTCATCACCATCAAATGGTATTGAAAGATATTGAAGGCAAAATCATGATGCCTACTTAAACTGGTGTTCTCACTATGCTGTGAAGAATGTACTGAGGAAGTTAGAAAAGAAAGCCTTAGAACCAGTGGTCCAGGGCAACTCATGCCACTTTATGTGGCAAATCTTTAGGATACAGTAGGAACTGCTGATTCCTGTCACTGTTTCAAGGTACCATTTTGTCACATTGAAGGCTAGTGACAAACACTATTTAAAGGAACGGTCACTCATTCCCTACAACTTCTGCTATGTGAGAGACATGTTCAAACAAATACTTATAAGAGATCCATTCTTCCACCAATGCATCAAAAATGTTTTCTTTCAGCATTTATCTAAACAAACAAACAACAACAACAACAAAAAACAAAAACCAAAAAAACAAACAAAAAAGACTGGTTATACGCATTTTGGAGCATTGGGCATTCCATGGCTGTCTTCAATCTGTTTCCTCATTGCTGTGCTTGGTGTACACACTTCTATTAATACATAAATAATCTTTATATGTTTCTGTAGTAATTCCTCCCTTACTGGGGTACTGTAAATACAAAAGACCTGCCATTTATATAATCTGCATCATCATTTATATAGGATTTAGTTTCTACACTGAAAAGTCTTAAGAGAAAAGACCCCACTTACTTGTAGTGGATGACTCTGCTTTATAATTCAAGAGCATGAGCTATGATCTTGTGCTTTAAATGCAAATTAAATCCTGTCTGAATCATCAGGAGACTTGGAGGCTCCTCTTCTTTCCTTGTCCCTGTATTTATTGTTTGAAAGTCCCAGGATGTCTGGGGATGGCCTATACTTTTGTTAATATGAGTTTGTTACTGAGATTTTTATTAACGAAATGTAGGTGTTCCTCTGAGAAGCTGGTGGGGACTGTCTGCTTATAGCACCTCTTTCCTCTCACTCATTGGCCAACACATTTTAGACACCACATTTCTTCTTTTGTTTGTTTGTTTTGTTTTTGTTTGTTTGTTTGTTTTTGTGTTTGTTTGTTTGTTTGGTTTGGTTTTTTTGAGACAGGGTTTCTCTGTGTAGTTCTGGCTGTCCTGGAACTCACTCTGTAGACCAGGCTGACCTCGATTTCAGAAATCCACCTGCCTCTGCCTCCTAAGTGCTGGGATTAAAGGCATGCACCACCACTGCCTGGCAACACCACATTTCTTAAGCTTCACAGACCTACAACCTCTTTCTATGTATCTTCCATGACCCGTCTAATTTTTGGGACACAAATTCAAGATAATACACCTCTACTAGTCCATATCCTAATTTGGTATCTCTCTGAAACTGTATTTCCTAAAACACAAATCTTTAATCTCTTCTGTAGTCTCTAGGACATTTATGCTTCCCTCTTACTTGGGAAGGGAGGAAGGTTAAGGAGACATTGTATGATAAACCAACAGAAAAATAAATGTCTATTTTTCTTCTCATGTAATCCCTTCATTTGTTTTTCTACACCCGGTGGTGAGTGACACAGAATCTCACAGAGAAGGAACATTCATGAATATTTAACGACATGCAAATGAGACACAAGTCATGGGGATGAACACTCATGAGGCATGTCAGCTGTGAGGGCTTAGAATTTAGCTAATCTGCAGCAAGCTCAAGTTCTGAAATTCGGTGAGTGTTGCTAAGTAGCGAGGTGACAAACTTTGGCTATGCAATGGAGAGTTCTAGGTTTTAAAGGCAAAGTTATCCAAAATTCTCTACACAAGATGAGAGGACTTGCAGATTGGAAGCCATACTGATTTCACACTCAACTCTAAATATGAACATCTCAGGGAGTCAGACCTATGACTGCTAAATCTGCCATTCCACACTGTAAATCAATAGAACAATGAGAAAAGCATCAGGATCCTTACAGCTTCATTTCCTTCCTAGCTCCTCAGGTCTCCCATATCTGTTCAAGGTTTAATCATGTTGAATGACTATCACTCTACAATACAGTATGCATATCTCTACCATCTTGAGCAAATCACAGCAAGTATAACCTAACTTCCAGTGGTTAATGTAGTCATTACAAACTTTCACTGTTCCAGCCCATTTAAACGCTGGTGCCTTCTGTGCACTTGGTTTTAAATTGGGCTTTTCTACACAACAGGAAACAACCTTAGCCACCATTGAATCTCCTAAACTCACAAGCTTCTGTCTGATTATTTTCTGAGTATTTTCTTTGTAATCATTTCTCTCGCTTCTTGCTTGACAGTAGGACATGCCACTTTGTTGGATGCTAGTTCTATTTGTTCCTTCACAACTTTTAACTCTTTTTTTTTTTCATCTCAGGTATGAAAAGTTCATGGAAAATTGAGCTTCCTTTTCAGTTCGGACTAAGTAAGAAAAATAGATTTTATTTCCATTGGGCTGATACTTTGACACCCGCTTTTTGCTTAGAAGAATATTCTTTAGGCTCATGGTTGTTTTAAGTCCACAATAGCAAACCATGTGAACTTATCATTTACAGGACACTTCACATTTTTTCAGAACAATGCCATAATACTTGGAACCATTTGCTTCCCATGCTAATTCTATCATTTTTATACACATATGAGGTATAAAATATCCATGTCTCTGTCCTCAACAAAGTGTAAGTACTAATGCTCCATCTTTCACTGCATGGTCACCAATCTGATATAACTCCTGGAATGCCATGTGAACACTCTGGATAGTTAAAAAACAATTTACCCCACAGTAGAGTCTGATAATGAAATGATTAATAGAATCTTTAGAGGTGAGTTATTAGTCTCACATATTTGAAGTCACAGCTATGCATGAATATAGATGCACATATGTACATTGGCTAGAAATTTCAGAATAGAGATGACTAAATAACATCAGATAAAACCAGGAAGAAAGCCAGTACCAGCAGGGAGACAATAGACATGAGGTAGAACACTAACCAGTATGATTGTGTCTCTACTTCAGCTAAAGTAAATAGGAAATTTTCATCCCTGACCAAACAGGAAATCTAAGCTCAATATACGTCTTATGGACACAACAATGATTTGGGATGTTTGAATAAAATCATCTCATATGGGCTCAGATATTTGAGCATAGTTCTCAGTTGATTCCACTGTTTTGGAGACCCCAGACTTTATTCGCTCTAATTCAAAGACGTGATCTCTCTGCTTCTCACTCCTGCCATCATACTGGCCAATTGCTGTCATAATGGACTCTAACCCTTCTGGATTCAAAAGTGCAAGCAAACTCTCTTGTGTTACTTTGATCGTGGTGTTTATCATGCAACAGAAAAGTAAATAATGTAGTAGTTTTATTTTACTGTTACTACACTGAGGAAAGAATATACAGAATTTCTTTTTTTTTCACTGCTGTAGGGTTTGTTATCCTTTTCTGTCTTATAATGTGCTTTGTGAAGAAGCAGACTATGGAAGTAGACAGAATGACAAGATGGCAGTCCCTTGACTGTTTGAATCTGTGGTTATATCATCATACATCAAAAGGGACTTTCCAGATGTGGCACTAGGGTGGCGAGGTTATCTAGATTTTCTGGATGGGTCCTTTGCCACATATGCCATGTTACAAGCAGGAAACCTCTGCTGGCTGTCGTGAGAGAAGGAGATGTGATCACAGATGCAGGAGCAGAGCCAGGACATGGAAACATAACTCCCACTGTTGAGCTGCTGACTGTGAAGTTGGGGGAGTGGGCCATATGTCAAGGGAGCAGTAGTGTCTAGAATAAGGAAAAGAAAGGTGCCACTAAGGAAACCTTGACTTTAGTCTACTGAGAGCTACGTTAGATATTTGCTCACTCTCTCCTTCATGGTTCTGATAAGAGAGAGAGAGAAAGTTAAATTTCTGATATGTCAAACTAAGATACTCAGTGGTTTCTTCCCCACTTGTCCTATTTCAGTCCATCCTACAACTGCTGCATGCTACACCACTGGTTCCCACCTGCTTTTCTTCCTCCACATTCTGAGCTTCCATGGATCTAACAGTAACCTCTTCACTTTCAGAAGCAGTGATGCTTCCCCAAAGGTACCAATGTCTAGTTTAGCCATACTGTCCTTACTTGTTTCCTTCTAGGACTTAAGTATAGTCTTGTTCCCTTAACACATAATGAAAGGTTGGTGAAGGACACTCATACTTGAGAGATGAGCATATAGCAAGAAAATCAGAAAAGTGCCCTGACAAAACATCTAAATCTTGTCAGAAGGTCCAGTTTCTCATAATTATTCTATTTCTACCAGGTGTGTCAATAATGTTCCTTGCATAATTACCCTCTGTATTCGTTACTTTTTTGTTGCTGTGATAAGATGCTATGACCAAGGTAGAAGATAAGAGTTTCTTTGTGCTTATCATTCCAATGAGCTGGGAGTCTATCATAGAGGAAGCATTGCAGCAAGTGGCAGGCATGGAAGTAGGAGCAAGAGGCTGAGCAACCATATCTTTTAACACAACCATTAAGGAGAGAGATGAAATTAGATGCGGTTTGAGACTTTAAATTCTCAAAGGCTACTGCCACTGAGGTATTTTCTCCAGCAAGGGTGAACCACCCTAAGCTCACCAAGTGTTCAAATGACTGAACTGGGACATTCTCATTCAAACCATCATGGCAGCTCTACTCCTGCCACATCACATACACAGAAACATCTATCATTAACAGATATTTCCTCTCTTATGTTTGTAATTTCTTGTTCTTAGAATCTTTTTCTTGGTTGTTCTTGTTCTTCTTGTTCTTGTTCTTGTTCTTGTTCTTCTTCTTCTTGTTCTTCTTGTTCTTCTTCTTCTTGTTCTTCTTCTTCTTGTTCTTCTTCTTGTTCTTCTTCTTCTTGTTCTTCTTGTTTTTCTTCTTCTTCTTCTTCTTCTTCTTCTTCTTCTTCTTCTTCTTCTTCT
>JANHMN010000002.1:187638202-187708570 GCA_030674055.1 Rhabdomys pumilio | reverse complement strand
CTTCTTCTTCTTCTTCTTCTTCTTCTTCTTCTTCTTCTTCTTCTTCTATTTCCAGGACAGAAATATAACTCTGAAAAAATATTTCATGCTCAGCATGTGCAAAATTGGCACATGCTGAACTCCTGAGAGAAAGGTGCTTTGTAATAAAATGGGTCCTCATTGCAGGGTAGGCAATGCCACCTGCCACCTACATTAGAAATCCCAGCATCAGGAGCTTCCATGGCTCTCTGCCATACTAAAAAAACCAGACTGTTCCTTCCAAATGTCCTGTCCTAATTGCTTAGACAAGGCCCTCTTCTTCACAGAGTGTACCAATCATACAACATTGGAACCAGATGGTGTGAAGAGATTACCTGTTACAGCTCCTTCATGAATGAAGACAGGAAATCCTTCAGATGATGTGGTGGGGCCAGGCAGTGTTTACTGGTTAGTTTATGGAGTTAGATTCCTTAGAAATTTGAAATTTTTCTCTGTCATGAAACTGTGCAAATGGAAGCAAATTATTTTCTTTTTGGTACACCAACTTGCACATCTAGATACTGAGGGTAATAACAGTATCTATCATGATGTTACTGGAATGAATATACAAAAATAAAGGAAATTATTTTACAACAAATGTTACTGAGATGAAAAAAAGTTTTTATATTTTCATGCCCAATTAATTTTTGGAACCCAAAGATAATTTCTTCTGCAAATGGATAATCAAGGTGCAAATAACATGGACAAAAAACCTACAAATTCTTACTAAGTGGAATTGAATCAAATCTTTTTGATTGTAGAACCTGTCCTGGTGCTTCCTGCTGTGACCCTTTTAATCTGCATAGCAATGGCGGAATACTGACAGAGATCAGTATTCCAACAGTGTTTGCCTTTTGGGTCTTTGTCAGGTTACTGTTAGGTCTTCTCTCTTGCTCCCATTCCTCTCAACTGGACCGTCTACACTAGCACAGTCACACGCCTACAAGTGGTCATCGGCACCTGCTGAGGAGAACACAGAACACCACACCAGAAGCCCTCTCCTCCTACTATGATCTTTCACAAGCTCACATCTTCCATTTCACCTCATGACACTTGAAACAGTGTGAACATGCTCTGCCCTTCTGATTAAACTCAATGCTACCTAAGAAAGAGTCTGTGCTAGGCATTCACTAGCACATCTCCACTTCAGCCTGCTCATGGCCTTTCCTAGGAAACTTTCCCATATTGTTTTAAAGCTAACTCTCTGCATTACCTGGTATGTTCTAAATCCTAATCGTCATTGTCTATTTTAGATTGAATGTAAATAACTACTCTGACTTGAATCTGACCCGTGAAACTTCCATTCTTTCTCTCCCATGACTTTCCCCCTAAGGAATTGGGCCTGGTAAAATAATCAGGGACTATTATTATTATTATTATTATTATTATTATTATTATTATTTCTGCATGGTTCTATGAAAGAGAAAAATCTAGGTACCTAAAATTTATCGCAAATTATGACAATTGAAGAATGTAAGAAGTTAGTTAAAATAGAATACAGACCACACACAAATAACCGATTTCAAGCAGATGCCTTTAGAGGCAAGAAGATTTAGAGCAGAGAAAATCCAGTCTGTCCACCAACCTGAGTATGGAATGGTGTAACAACCTGGTCTACTTTTTGCTCTTTAGCATTTCATATATTTTGAATCATCTTCTACTTATTACATTAAAATTGCATTTCTTACTAGCTGGTTTCGCAAATTCCAAATACCACTTCCTTTAACCTGAGAATTCCAGTTTCTCAAACAATGTATAGAGCTCTGTGTGTTAAGTACTTCTCTGTGTTCCCACATTGTTAAAAGTCCATATTGTAAGGCTTCAAGCACATCACATGTATCTAGTAATCCTGAAACCATCAATGCTCAAAGTCTTTAAAGATCACAACCACTATATAATGGTGTAATCGCAATTCTCTAAAAATATTTATAAGTATACATTTATACTATGTATAATATGTTTACATAAATGGTCTAAACAAGGTCTAAAAGTTTCATTTATTTCTAAATGTTTTAAGTATATTTTTTATTATTACTGGGGACTGCTTTTATACCGAAGAACCATATTATTTTTTTCGAAAAGATATACTTTGACCCAGCATGTAGTTAGACATAAGAATCCCAATAACCTTTTCTCCTTCAGGCCCCAGAGCAAACTGTCATTGGATTGTAATTTAACTCAATATCTGTTATTTTTGCAGATTTAACAAAACTTCAAACCTGACCCCCCCAAAGTCTGCATACATATGCATATGCCCTATGGCTTCCTCTTCTGTGCACACCAACCATAAGTCATTAGTATGAAACCTTACTTGATTGAACCTGACCCTGGTCTATCGCATTATGCAAAAAACAAAGGCGCAACCGGGAAGAGAATTCTGCTTGAACAGCTCAGCTCTGAGGGTCTCAAAGCTGTCCACAACCTTGGACTACAGGAGCAATCATGTTGAACTGAACAAAAAGAGATTGACACCTCAAAGATCCAAGTTTGGATTCTTTAATAACAGGAATATAAATAATAATTCCTTGTAGTCATAGGCATCTAATCTTCCTGTGCTACCTCCCGTCAGGCTATTATATAGATTAATTTGTTGCAGCAAGACTATGGAAAAAGAACATGTTTATGGCATTTTAAAGGTGTAAGTGTGGCCAGTGATATGCCCAAAGCCACAAAAATAGCCAAAATCAAAATTCATGCTCCTACAAACCTAACTTTAGACCCCAAATCCTTTTTCAGCATCTCCTGGTCAATAATAAGTAGTCTAACCTTCTAGGAACTCAGAAGACCAGAGTCAGGAACATACAAAGGGGACAATAATGTCTCATAGAATTTTATGAACAACTTGTACTACATCCATTGAAGTAAACTGTTCAGAATAAAGACTATAATGGGAAAGCGTGGGACCAAGATCATCTAGAATGTCCTTGGAGCCAAAGAAACATTTGCCTAGTAAGTAGTGTTTGGTATCCAATTTATTTTTAATGGTGTTTTCCCCCAGAAATTCCTTTTTCTCATTTCTCTCTTCCTCATCCCTTTTCTATGAAACCTCAATCTCTATCCCTTTTTCTATATATTCTTCATCTTACCCTCTTCTTCCTTTTTCAACCCTTCCTCATTTCTTTCATATATATATGTATATATGTATACATATATATATATATATATATACATGTATACATGTATATATATGTATATGTATATATATATATATGTATACATGTATATATATATGTATGTGTGTGTGTGTGTGTGTGTGTATAAATTTTTATTGAATACTTTAAGTATTCCCTGTCAATACCCTTAGAATTTATTTGTAAGTGAAATACATAAAAATCAGGTAGGCTGTAGAGAAAAGGAGTCAAAGGGTGGGAAAGAGAAAGAGAAACACATTCTATTACAGTAGCAAGAAGACCAAAAGGACCTTCAAGAATTAGATGAATACACAAACATGAGTTCATGAAATTGGATCAATTTTAATTCTGTAAAGATGTAAACGGTGATGGCCTGCACATAGCCTCCTGGCAACGGTGGCCACACTTACCTCCAGGTGCACACTGCCCTTCTCTCCTTTGATTCCAGCTGTTTCCTTTGCTGATGTCTTGGGATGGCCTCTGGTTTTCAAGTTTCTTTTTATTCTGGATGATCTTTGCTTTTTACAGCACCTATCAGAATTAGATAGCAATGAGATACTGAGTATTAACAAAACAGATACTCTAGCAGGACCATTTAACTCTAGAAGTGCTTTCTAAACACACATTTTGGCTTGCACATTGTTCTTTGTAAGTTTAGAGAACACTGTCATCGGCATTCTAACCCAGGCTGTGCCCCTGCCTTGCTAGTAGATGGATGACCCTCTCACTCTTTTTGGTGTTTTAATTTCCTCAGCGGCTAAACCTGAATCATATATCCAATCTACCTTTCAGAACTTCTGAATGGATTATAGCAAAATCTTTCATGATGCTTTGGCTAAAAAAGATTTCTCTCTGCACCGTATTGATGTTTTCGATATTCTATTTTCCCCCAAACAGTCATCAATAGAACTCACAAAGGAAATATATCCATGTAGTTGGATTAATTTCTGTAAATCCTTGGATGATCTCAAAATGTTTGGCCATGACTAATCAATGAATTTGAATTTTTGGCAACTGGTAACCATGTGCACATTTCAAGTATCTGCCTTATTCTGCACAAAACAATCTGCTTTAACTAATTTTGAGAATATAAATGTTAATATGCAGCACTATTAGAATACTGTTTCATTGGACTAAATTATATGATGACACAAGGAATCAAGATGCAAAACCAACCACATGGATGCCAAATCATGAAGTAGTCCACAGTCGCTAATGTCGTATTGTGACAAGGCTGAGGTTGGAAATGATTTCTTTAAAAGAATCTAGTGAAAGGAGCTGATTTGACCAGTAAGGTAGGAGAAGGATAGACTTTCCTATGAACTAGAGGTTCTGTGCCCAGTGCCCTATTGCACCTGAGTATTCAACTCTCATCTCAACTCTACTACTGATTCATGTGCTACTAAAGACTAATTGCAAAGCCAGAGAGGGGACAAAATATGTCTATACTCAGTGGAATGGCCATAATCAAAGCCTAGACACTATATGAGTCTCCATGTTCAGATGTTGAGTTAATAATGTACAGGTCTACCTCAGTAGCAGTTACCAACCCACTAGCTGACTAGTATGTGTTCCTTTGTGTGAGGAACAGTTTTAGGCAGAAATCCCTAATTGGAGCAGTAGGAAACGAGAGGAGCACATGTGTCTCCTCCTTTGGGAAATGCAGGAGGGAGTCTAGCCACACAACATATGACTGACCTCAAGATTTACAATAACCCCCACATAAAAATGACAGTTCTGATTTACTGGATATTTGTGATGTGGAAAGGAAATCAAAAGAGACATTGCAAAGCTTCCTGTAACCTACAAATGTTCTTGTCACAACTCCATGTTTGGAGAAGAGGCAGCTGAAGCTTAGAAAGGTAAACAATGACCATAGAAACACCTGTACAGAGTTTACAATGAGCCAGTCACAAAACCTTTGCCTACACATTACTTAAATGTTACAGATATTACTTACATATTAATAAAAATATCCCTGTGATTTTTGAGATATTAGAGAAGCACAAGATCACATGACTCCCAGATAATACATTCAAATTTCAAATCAAGGGGATTGGCTCTAACAAGGGGACTCATGAGGACTGTTTTCTATTCTGCATTATACAGAATGAATGGACAAAGAAAGATCTGAGGCTAAAACTTCCATCCAAAGGACAACATGTTCTTCATGACTAACTCTAGCTGCTCTGAAGAATAAAGTAGGGAATACTTGGGGTGGGAATTATGTTGAAAGATAGGATCGTTTTACCATGTTTAAAAACCAAAGTTCTCAGTTGAGTTTAGTATTCATCCCTAAATATTAAAGAATCCTAAGGAACATGCCAAACATTTTCACTGTTGCTTAAAATGGTAATTCTTCTCTTGCCTTATCAATTGACTTTGGGTAGTCTCCAAGGCTGGGTCTGGGCCCACCACTGATGACCCAGAGTGAGCAAAGATGGCAGCACACAAAGACTAGAAAACCTGTTCGGCTTCTGCAGGAGTGCACACTAATTGACATTAGAATGCAGTTGTTGCTTGTGTTATCCTTATTTGTCATCTTCAAAAACACAGTGAACTTCAAGCATGGGCAGAGAACTATGATGTGCACTTTGCAAATGCAGTTTCCTCTTCCTTAAGGAAAGCAAGATCTACTGAGGAATTGAGAGATACTGATGGCTGGGAATAATTTCTCTTGGAGTAAGAAAGAGGACTTTTGGTTCTTCACCCTGCCCAAGTTTCTACTGTGTGTGAGATAGTTAGGACAGACTCAGGGACACTCTGGGGTTCAAATCAAAGTATGTAAAAGTGAGCTATGAGGCACCACAACATGCTTAACCATCATAAATGAGTCCAGGCCACTCTGTGTGCTTCGAACATGCCCTGGAGAGGCAGCTTGTTATTATCATTGTTCCTATTTTATTCTCTAAATACAAGTACAGCATCTTCTCTTTGGTGGGCTGTGTCCCTGAGAGCAAAATAAACTCAACACTTTCTTCCTGCAACATCTCATGAATATTAATGCCTTCTTTATTTATTGTTTGGCAAAATATGACAGAAATAAAAATGCACTATAGTGAAAAAGAACATGAATATACCAAAAATATCTAGCAACTGTCAGAATGCTTGTGTCATCATCATGATGAACAAACACACTTGACAGACATGGGGCACACACTACTTCGTCCCAACTCCTTTTCTATCCGCTAATTTCACTCAAGAAGTGTGGATGATTCTTGAGTTGCTACTCATGGACACATGTGAATCCTGGAGTTGTGCAGTCTTGGTGTACACAATAACGGCACTAGGTGACATGCAAGAGAAGCCTTCAAGAAAGAGATTCTCAAGGCCTCAGAATCTTTCCTAAGAAAGTTCTCTGCTAGAATCGCAAATGTCGAAGACAAGAATTTAAGCAGTTTTGATTGAAAGGAGTAGACAGCCTCACTAGCCAGCCCTTGCCTCACATCCCAGCACTCACGCCCAAAGCAACTGTAAGAAGGCTTTGAGTTTGCACAG
Organism: Rhabdomys pumilio; assembly: GCA_030674055.1. Classification (NCBI taxonomy): domain Eukaryota; kingdom Metazoa; phylum Chordata; class Mammalia; order Rodentia; family Muridae; genus Rhabdomys; species Rhabdomys pumilio. The sequence goes on along the minus strand of JANHMN010000002.1, from coordinate 187,701,923 downwards.
CACACTTGGAAAGTGCCTGATCCAGTACACTTTGCAGAGGAAGGCCCATAAAACCAAGCCATTTAGAGCAGCAGTTGCCACAGAACCAGATGCAGAGCTGGGACTAACATGCCTACCCCTCAGCACTCATCCAGTGATCTTTATAATCTGCATCCTGCCTCCCTATTGAGTACTATTTAAGGGTCAAGTAAAGATAAGTGTTTATCCAGACAGCTTGCTCCCCAGTTCTGGCAACTAACCTCTGAGGCTGATCACCTGTTCCTGGAACCATATTATGATAAGCAGATGGAAAACTTGCAAGAGGACAGATGATACAAAGTGTAGAGCATTTCAGAGTCTGTTTTGTGTTCGCAGACCTGGTAGTCAGCATACAAAACGACAAACGTGAAATTCCTTGAGCTCTGTCAGAGAAAAATTAGTCAGGCAATACTTAGAACCTGGTCAGTATTGCAGGAAGTACACATTTCAATTTCCCTTGGTTAACTTTATCCCTAAGTGAGGACCTGAATTCAAGGCAGTGCCTTTGAGCCACAGACAGAACTCTTATTAAAGCTCAAGACTAACAAAACAAAACAAAAAAGTTGTATGTTTCATGCTCTGCGTGGAGTTCAACAACAATAACAAAGAAAACAGTAGTATACAAGTAGACACCCATGTGACTCCCTTCCGATGCCAAAACTGAACATTTCAGCTCCATGTCCCATTCCCTAGCAATGATGGCATCCGGTGCCACTGTCACTAGCTTTCAAACACATCTCTTGAGTAGCTGTATAACAAACTGAGCTTGGAAAAGCATCCATTGCTGTGTCAGGATTCAGGGACAGTGAAGAGCAGAGTGAAATCCTACGCCTTACACTGTGCTCTGTGCTCAGATTGCATCCCAGTCTGCATCCTTCCTCTTAGAGGAGATGTTTTCTAATATACAAAATAGGTAGTCTTTCAGCACAATCTTCCTCTTTCCATAATGGAACTGGCTTTGGCCTGCCACACATTAATTACATCAGGACCTTGTCATGCAAAATATACTCGAGGTCTGCAGCCATGTCTCAACAGCTAAAGGCAATAGATGTTTTTTTCGCACCCAAATAGCACTTCAAGGAATGAGACAGCTTTGAGCATCCAAGTGCTCCAAGCACCCAAGCATGGCTCATGAACAAAACACCCACCGCCACCCCGCAGCCCCCATGCACATTTAAATGTATCTGAGCAATCAGTCTTCCTAATGACCTTTAGTAGTTTCAGGGTTTTATTTTAAAGCTCCTAGATTTATATTTTCATTGTTTTCCTGTGTGTTAGAAAGTTTAAAAACAGCTCTTTTACACACACACACACACACACACACACACACACATAATGAAAAGGGTTACATTTTAAAATTTTATATACATTGGTGATTTTATTAACCATGCTAACATTGTCATGAACTCTATAATGTATAATGTGCTGAACCATGACATCAAATGTTTAAAATTCTGTTGTGTTCAACATTGGAAGAAACATGAAGACACGGAGCTAAGAATCCCATGTGACCCCCTCTGTGGTTGCACTGTATGTGGTAGCAGGCATGATCTGTTTCTCCAGCAATACAGAAAGAGGTTGACTGCCTAGTCCAACCATCATGTTTAGCTGTGAGAACGGCTGATCAAGGAAACCCAAGCATATCCCTTCATAAAAGTAATTTTAAAAATCTATTAAAAACTACAAGGCTCCACAACTTCAGAATTCTAGAAATAAAGATGTTTACAGTAACCCTGAAATCATTAAAAAAAATGGCTAGGAAGTACAAATTTGTGTCTTAGATATCCCTTGTCTTCTCCTCTGCTCTGAGACACCTTGACAGTAGTCCTAATAGCAACAACAAGCTGTGTTCTAGAAGGAGATAGATCCGGAAGGCAGTTGAGAGGAATAAATTGACCAGGAACTCCCTGACTGAGGATTAATGGGAGCCTGCTCCCATAGATGTCTTGGGAACTTACCTGCTCTATTTACCTCTATAGGAAGGACATTGTCCGAAACACCAATGGGCCAATGTATTAGTCTCTATTTAAACTGACTGCTTTCACAGAGCCTGGAAGTTGGTCAAAGGTTGGTCCTTTAGGCTTCTTATGCATTTCCTAGGCCTGCACATGATCTTACAGGTGCTCAGAACTACTGTAGAAGATGTCCTTTGTAAGCACCTCCTCCCAGCCTTTCTTCTCAAGTGTCTTACTTAGACTATTATTTGTCCTGCTGTCATACATTCATTTCAGGTCACAGACACAAAACATGGCTAGGAATTTCCCCATCAAGATCAAAAGCAAAGCAAGTAATGTCAGTTCTCATCACTCCACTCAGCAGTAAGGCACAGAAAGGAATAATTGACAAAGACCTGAATGGAAAGTAAGAATCAAGTGTGTTAGTGTTTGCAGATGACTTAATCTTTTATGTTGAAAACCTTAATATTTCATGGAATTCTTGAACTCACTAAATGAAGGGTATGTAATAAAATTAACATACATTATTTTTCTTTTTCAAGGTATATATCTCAAATAGTTTACTGTTAACAAACATATACATGTGTATGTGTGTATAAACATATATGTATGTGTATGTATGTTAATAATAAACTATATAAAAAATAAATTAGTACTGACAGGAATAAAATATTTAAGAATAAACTGAACTAATGAGGCAAAGCTATATATTAAAAACAAAATAATACTGAAAGTGATTAAATACTTTACAAAATGGAAAGATTACCCATGTTCACAGATTGGAAGAGTCAATAGCATTAAGGAGGCACTGCATTGCCTGTATTGATCTGCAGACAGAATGTAATTGTTTTCAAATACTGTCATTCCTGTAGGGGCAAGGTGACCCTGAAATTGACATGGAAATTCAAAACATTATAATAGACAAGCAATACTGAAAATGAAAAACAAGTTTAGAGGTCTTAAAATGTCCTGATTTAAAATCTTACAGTGTGGCACAGGCATACAGATACACATTGAATTGATGAGCAGGGTCGAGTAACAAGTAGACCGTAAGCCTCCAATGAGCTGATTTTTAATGAAGTGTGCCAATATCATTCAATTGGGAACAAACTGGGATATCAATAAAAGGTGCTGTAGCCACGCAATATCCACAAACAAAAATGAGTTTGGGCTCTTACCACAAACCGCACATGTGCACTCATGTACACACACATACACACACACACACACACACACACACACACACACACACACACCATTCTGGATATGTAAACATAAAAGCCAAAGCACAATTTTCTTGGAAGGAAACACAGGCACAAATTGTAATGACTTCCAGCAATGGTTTCCTAAACACAGCACCATAGCATAAGCAACACATAAAATGACCTCATTATTACAAGCCTGTGGGAGTGAGCCCCACATCACTGCTGAAGAAAACACAACTTATGAAATGGAAGAAATCCTTAAACACTAAGCACCAATGAGGCAATATTTCATAAAGGATTTTGAGCTAAGATCCCTTCCATGGGGAGAACTAAACAAGATCTACCCCTCTTTCAAAGTCTTTATTTCACCTAAGCTCACTGGGAGAACCAGTGCATGTGTTAGACTTATTTACAACAGTGAGGAGTTATGAGTAGGAGCATAGGAGAAATTAAGGCAACCATGCTGGGTTGCCTTCAACTAGCAGTAATAATGGCTTCCCCATGGATGCATAGATAGAACCTTCTCTCCTTATCCTATTTTACCTATATCCACTAGTCTCTCACCGAAGGATCCAAGGCCTCATGTAATTAAGTTAGAATTGAATTGAACAGATTGGGAAGGGTGATTAGATACTCAGATGAGATTTCCATGTTCCCTCTATTCCCCTTCTTTCTAGAATGTAAAGTAAGTATTTGTCCTGATTATGTTTCTATCACTGTGATCAAACACCATGATCCAGGCAACTTATAAAACATTGTGTTTATTTGGGATTATTTTCCAGAAGGTTAGAATTTATAATGACAGACAAAGGCATGGCAGAAGGAACAGCTGAAAACTCACATCTGATCCACAACAGAGGCAAAAAACCACACTGGGAATAGCATGGTTCTTTTTAAGCCTCCAATCTTCTCCTGAGTGACACTTCCTTTAGCAAGGCCATACTTCCTAATCCTTCCCAAAGAGCCACAAACTTGGGAACAAGAATTCAAATTCAGGGGCTTATAGGGGACAACTACAAACCATCATAGGACTCAACAAGTGCAGCTATGATGAGCTTTTGTGAGCAGGTCCCCAAGAATTCCTAAAGATGGTGTCAGTTTGGCTCTGAAGACAGTCCTTTAAAACATATACATACCAATGATAAAAAGAGGAACACTCTTACTTTAAAATGTGGGAAGAACTTGAAGCCATTTCTCCAAGCAAGATACAAAGCCATCAAAATAAGCACAACCAAGTAGGCTTAAAGTCCTTGCCCATTAGAGAAATGAGTTTGGATACATGGTAAGACATACAGCATCCTGAACTCTAAATTGTATTTAATAAGACAGATAAAACCCACAAAATACCCAGTGTTAAAGCTACTGTGGAAAACCAGAATTTTTCTTTGCTCGTAAGAATGTGACCTCGTGGAGCTTCGGAGGAAACAACTTAATTGTTCCTCAAAATGTCCAGTATGATCTACCAGCTCCATTCCTAGTGTCTAACCAAAAGACATGTTCAGACAAATTTTGCCATAATGCCACCACAACTACTTTTCTTTAGAGCTAAGTGACAGAAGTTTCATAGGTGGAGGCTAGGACATGGCTCACTGAGTAAAAGAGTGTGCTGTGTGAGGATGAAGACCTGAGTTTAAATCCCCAGAACTCATGTTAAAGCTAAATGCCTAGTGTGGACTAATGTATTTCCAAAGAGGAGATGGAAATTGAAGACAGGATGTTCTCTAGAAACTTATAAGCCATCTGCTCTGGTATACACCTTGGAAAAACAACATAGTCCCTGGGTTAAATAAGGTGGAAGTTTGTTTTCTGACTTCATTGTCCATGCTGTGGCACACTTGTGCTGCACACACACACACACACACACACACACACACACACACACACACACATAGACACACACATACACTCATATACACACACACATACACACACACACGATATGAGAAACACATAAATATTCATTAACTGGTAGTGAATGAGCAGTCTATTTTCTGTTATAAAGTACTATACAGAGGTGACAATCTCTAAAATTCTGATATATATTGCATGGGTGTATGAACGAATCTTCAAAATACCATGTTTTATACCAAAGGCAACTGACTAAGGATTCCATTTAAGTCGGATATTCTGAAATGGTGAATACAAAAAGACAGTGAACACAGAACTGGTTTCTGGAGTTTTCCTCTAGCTTGACGGAAGGAAGAAATTGGGAGTATTCACCAACAAGTATGTGGGTGAGTTTTTATTTTTAAGGTCATAAAAATATTTCTGGAATTAAACAGTGCCAAAGTTTAAACATTTTTATAAATATAGTAAAAACCATTAAAGTTTTATGCTTTAAATTTAGTGATTTTTCTTCTTAGAAGGTTTTGTCTGTCCAATATTAATGCCAAAGACAGATTCTTGTTCATCTCTAACTTACAGTTTCGATTTTTAGAAACAACAAAAGCAGGGTAGGTATTACAGGTATTTCTTGTTACAATTGACATCTCCTGAAGGGATAAACTTCTGGGAGACAGTTCCATATAATGAAAAATAAAAGAATTGTACTGTGAAGAAAACAGAAGCAATTACGGATTAGATATATACTGTCTTAGCAAATGGCCAATTGTGGAATGCATATGAGCCAAATTTCATTCCTCGAGTATTTATGTGTATTTAAAGGTATCCCTGCCTGGCAGGGGTATGAGTCAGGGTGATGGAATACTGATGCTGGTGTGTGTGTGTATGTGTGTGTGTGTGTGTGTGTGTGTGTGTGTGTGTGTAAGGCTTGCTGTTGGTACTGAGGTAAGAGCCCTGGAAACACACAGGGTCAGGAAGACTCTGTGATCTGATAAAGTGAGTCCTGTTTAAAGTTGGAGGGCTGGAAGTGGATACGGTCAACAGTGGCTGGCTAAGAGCTTTGAGAGGTTTCAGTACTCATCAGGAAATACTGGACAAGATCATTCTGAGGCAGGACAGATAAGGACAGGAGAACTACCTTCTCAGAGGCTCTCAAAGGCTACATTGGGTAGAGAGGAGGAAAATAAAGGCCAAGAGTGAGGGGGTGAGGGGTGAGTACTGAATAATCAGACTTTCTCCTTTGCACATTCCTACTGGGTTAATGTGAAGAACTAAGTTCTTAGCTTCATAGGAAGAAGACTACAGGAGAGGAGAAACACAAAGACAAACTGAGAGAATGCTTGCTAAAATCTGACTGCTGGTGTAGATTTATTTGCAAGTACATTTAAGCATTATGCTAATTACTCATGCATCAATCATCTGTATTTTATATAGAGAAGCTCAGGGAGCTATTGTCTTTCCTGATGGTTATTGAGTCAGCATCAGAGCCAGCTGGAGTGCTGATTAAAACCTAGATTGCTGGCCCCACCCAGGGTTTCTCAGCAGCAGAACTGGATGGGTCTAAGAATGTGCTTGAATGACAAGTTCTTAGGGATGGCTGACAGTTGCTCAGTTAGGGACCAAGGGCACCTTGAGAACCACTGACTTAGCAAGAAATCCCAGTGATTTTAATGCCTGTAGAAGGATGAAGGGAAGTAGAGGGGTCAGAGCATGTGACACTGCTGTTAGGTGCTGGACACAGAGTGGAAGAGGGTGAAACAGACCAACTCTTGCACTCACACAGCTGACTACAAGTGGACATCTGTGTGCTTTTATACCAATTAGTAATGCCATTTGAAATTCCAGACTAATGGTCCCTAAATGTAGCCATGGCAATGGGAGGTGAGTAAAAACTATGTGTATAAGTCTTATTAATAGGCACAACGAGAAATACATAATCAAGAGCTGAACTCAGTGAATGAAAAGCATCCTGCATCTCTAAGATCCAAGGGTTACCAGATAAAACTTCAGTTGATTGCTCAATACAACTCTTTTCTCTCCAGAGCTGAGGACCAAACCTAGGGACCCACCCTTGCCTATCATTTACTTTATATACCACTGAGCTAAATCCCCAGCTCTGCTCAAAACAATTCTTAAGGGAGAATAGCTTTAAGAGAGGCCTGAAGTCAAAATGTATCTGAGAGTTGCTAGAATTTCTTACCAAATAAAAACAGAATACACAGCTAAATTTAGTTTCTTATAATAAACAATGCTTCATTTTTAATATAAGACAGCTTCATGGAATATTTGGGACGGATACTAAGACACTAACTTTTTTCAGTAAGTATTTAAAATTTAAACATAACTGGGAGAGTGATCTTTTATTCAGCAAATCTAATCCAGATATTTATTCAATGAGGGTTTAATATGCTGACAGTTTTATAAGGGAGATAAACAAACAAACACATCGCATCCCACATGTGACAAAATGAGTAATGGAAGAATAGAAACTGCAGACGTTTGAAGGGTAGAGTGGACTGGGGATTGATATGGCTGTGGTGACTGATTGGGAGCCTCTAACACTAAGCAGATAGGGCTTCAGCTGGTCCTGACAGCTCATGCAGAGGTCAAGCAGAAATGTGAACAGCATGGGGTGGCCAGCAGGCAAATGGGTGGGCACAGCATGCTGTCACACTTAGGCCAGATGCTACACGTTGTACAGCACAAGCTTAAAGCACATGTACTGACCCTCATCAATATTTAACATAGCTCCATGACCATAAGATTCAGCACCCTTTCCCTCAATGTCCCAAGGACTACCAATAAAGACCTTAAATTACATCATCCCAGCAGAAGGCTAGATACTGAGCCCTCGGGACAGGACTTTGGTACTAAAGATACCAAGAAAGTTTCGCTCATCATAAAGAAAGAAAACAGCTGCAGTTGGAACTAAATCAGCTTTCTCTGGTTGGCGTTTGAAATGGAGACACTGCCTCCCACACACTCAGGACCATAGCAGAGAGCCTTGTGTAGCAGTCTGTCAACCTGGCTGCTAGTCTTTCGGAAATGTTCTCCTGTGGGGCTTCGGTTTCCCAGCTGTAAAGCAACAGTTTGGGAAAACACGATCTCTCAGAGCCCTTCCCATTTAACGTTCAGTGATTAATTGAAGAAATCATCCATTCATTAAACACTTACTGCGAGCCTGCCATATGCAAGGCAATTTCTAGGAGCTATGATGGATTCAAAGAGAGCTGTTTATTCATTATTGGGTCACATAGGGAAGCACGTGGTTTGTCCCTTCTCCTGGTGAAGGACCCATCTGGGTACCCTAGAGGAATGGCTGCTGGCCAGGCTACTCAAGCTGCAGGAGTTGCCAATCTCCTTCCTCCCTTTCATCTTGGTTTTATTTCTTCCCTAAATTTTCTCAGGAGAACCCTACCTGTCTGCACCCCATTCCCTGGAGTTTCTACTCTCAGCTTTTCAGTGTGAGAATCACCTCATCTGATAATCTCATGTGTGCCAGAGTCCTCAAAAAGGAAGTGGGGGACTCCATTTGAGAAGCCAGGATGTCAATGATTCCCTTCAATCTTCTGATTCTTTTTATATATTTCCTCCAACCAGTAGCTGATTCAGACCATGTCAAGGAAAGAGAAATAAAATCATCATTTGTCAAAGCTTGTTGGTGTTAAACTAAGGGCCATTAGCTCATTAAACCTTCACAAACAGCCATGACAACTGTTTATTATCCTCAGAGATGAACCTGGACAGGAAACAGGCAGTGAAGCTGCCACCAGTCAGAAGCACTGGGGAAGGAGTAATTGCCTGTCCTACAGGCATGGTCTCATTGAGCAGGAGATCACTAATTAGGTTAGACTGGCTGGTCAGTGTGCCCCAGAGATCCTCTTGACTGTTTGTCTTATTTCCTCGGTGGTAAGAGTGCAAACCTGCACCACTACACTCAGCTTTTGCATAAATCCTTGAGACTGAACTGGGGTCCTAGTGCTGCCAAGGCAAACACTTTGCCAAGTTAGCCATCTCCCCTGTCCCACAGTAATGTGTATCAAAGAAACATCCATCTACATTGTGTCATGTCATTCATACTGTAGCAGAAAGACTGCAAGACACTGAGCAACCACTAGGCTAATATGGGAGTGTCCTGGGTAGGTGGACATCCCTGTAAACCTGCATCTTGTATACAGATATTTTATCTTTATACAGAAACTGCTAGCTACCTGTCTGTAGCAGTCAGCATTGTTTAGATAGTTGCACGTGACTCTGAAAGTGTGGGCTCTCCATAAGACACCACTTTCTTCACAGCTATAAACCGTTGCCCACAACCATACGATCCCTGCTCATTCAGTAAGATTCTGTTGGAGTGTAGGGCTTCCAGGGACCTAAGTCCCATCTCCATGGTGTGCCCGTATGCAAGAAATCAGGTGATATATGAAACTTAAGAATGAGTTTGCTTGCTGGTCATGGTGGTACATGTCTGTTAACTCCTGCACTCTGGAGGCTTAGGCAGAAGGATAATGAGGCAGAAGGAACAGAGAAACGTAAGACTGGACTACAGAGTGAGACAGGGTCTTAAATGGTCTTTTAAAAGACTAAATGTAAACAAAGCATAGGTTTTTGTATAGTTTTTTTTTTCTTTATTTGTAGGTAGATGATGGTTATTGCTCCACTCATGTATTGTGCCTGGTCTGATACTATTTTTTTTTCCGGCCTTAGTCCTACACAAAGTGAAATGTTGAAAGTTGACTTTTTTAGCTCTATTCATGGACACCTTCCTATCAAATATTGCCTTCATTTTTCAAGAACATAAAACCTGATACATCATGCTACCCCCATTTATTTTAGTGTTATGCACAGCATTGGGGTTCTGTAGGATTCTATACGATAGCGCACTGTATCAATTAGCTATTGCTGAATAACAAATTGCCTTAAAAAGTAATGGCTGAAAATAACATCCATTTACGCAGCTCCTGATTGTGTAGATCCAAAATAGTGTAGTCTCGGCTGCACTCCTTGATGGATTTGTGGTTGGCTTGAGGTCTTCCGTACATCAGCTTTAGTGATCTTGGTTGTGTTTCCATTTATCTAGGACCTTGCCTAGGACAAATGATCTGGCTTGGCACTGATCCACAGAGTGTCTCATCTTGCAGTGGGTCAGCACAGGCTTGTTCATCACTGTGAGGCAATGCTCCACTACATCAAGCAGAGGCACGCAAAGTGTCTTGGCCCTTGCTTTGAACTTGCATAGTCTCATACATCGTCTCAGACTGTGGTTTTGTGACAGGGTCTCAGTTAGCCCAGGCTTACCCCAAATTTGCTATGTAGCCACAGATAACCTTATAATCCTGATCTTCCTTCCTCTGCTCCATAGGTGATAGGCATGTGGGCTGGAGAGATGGCTCATGGTTTAAGAGCACTTGCTGTTCTTTCAGAGGACTGGAGTTTGGTTTCTGGAACCCACACTAGACAACTCACAGCCACCTGTAACTCCAGATCCAGGTAATCTAATGCCCTCTAGAGTTCAGCGTTATCTACACCTACACACACACACACACACACACACACACACACACACACACGCAAATCTAATTTTTTAATAATTGCCTAAGTCCTGGGTTACAGATGGGCATTGCCTCTCTCAGCTTCCCAGTACATTCAAGAAATGGGGCTTTATATTCCTTTTCAAAAACTACACTACTAATTAGAAATTGAGACTTGGGATTCACTGTAAAAGCAATCACAATTGCCCAATTTTGTTCTGCGAGGTGTTATTTTTCCTTTTAAAATTTATTTTGTGCATAAAATAAACCCCCACCCACTTCAAACTTTCTTCTCCACTGGTGTCTTCTATAGCTAACCAAAATAATTAATTAATCTGATAATATACTTGCAAATATTGGTATAATAAGCTAAGAACTTGGAATAGAAGGCCTGCCCTGAGTCCCCTAGAAACTAACCCTGGCTCCAGAGGTGACCCCATGCTGATCTGTGTTCCTTGGAGACTAACCCTGGCTTCAGAGGTGAACCCCAGTGCTGATCTGTGTTCCTTGGAGACTAGCCCTGGCTCCAGAGGTGACCCCCAGTGCTGATCTGTGTTTCTTGGAGACTAACCCTGGCTCCAGAGGTGACCCCAGGCTGATCTTGGCTAACAGGAGATGCTGGAGGAAATTAATGGGAAGAAGGACAGCTTTTCTCATTATTTGGCTTCATTGAGAGCAATTTTTAAACAAATGCTGACTAGTTTGTAGCTGTGCCTTGTAGGGCAGGTCCTCACTGTGTTTCCAGATATTTTGGACACAGTCTCTCACTGTTCACATCATCCACCACCCTGCTCAGGGCTTCCTTGCTGTTACATGCAGGCACTTTAGCATTCTTTGATGATTTTATTATAACCCTGATACCTCCCCTGAAGCAAAGCTTCCTTTAAAGTCTGTTCTGATAGGTTGTTCCAGAGTTCTTAGACCCATCACCTTTATGGGTAGAAAGCCATGTTGTCTGGTAAGTTCAGACAACAAAAGTACAGTGCAAACTTGAACAGTAAAGGAATTACATATTTCTATTAGCCTCTACAAGAAATGTAGCACTTTCTTAGTTATGAGTGTAGGTAAAAGCAGGAGCTCTAGCTGTGCTCCTGTCACCCCAGCTATGACAGATGTTTTCCTATCTAATTACAGGTGTTCATGTGTCATGAGACGCTGATTGCCATTATTACAGAACCACTATGTTAGATATGACATCACACACTGACTTAAATATGGATTAATAAAAACACACATTTATTTTTCTGCAAAATTGCTTTAAAATAAGTCTGTTGGTTGAATTTCAGTTTACTTAGTATCCTTTTGCAACCTTAATGTATTTTATGTGTTTGAGATAAGGTCCTTTGTCCCCCTCCTCTCTCACATGCGTGCACGCGCACGCGCGCTCGCGCACACACACACACACACACACACACACACAGACACACACACACACACACACACACACACACACACACACACAGACACACACACACACACACACACACACTTCAGAAGTCCTGAACCATTTTGGGTGAATTACATTTCCTTCAAGGTTATGTCTGAAACATGTTACTTAACCAGGGGACTTGCTGCATATGTCGGATCCGTCACAAAGCATTTAGGAACAGGTGTCCTGCAGGAATGACCTATGATGTGAAACCTTCAGAAATAAGAGCAGTCCATGGCGATGTCTATTCAGAACAGAACTGTTGTCCTCACCCCGCCACACACACACACACAGGGTCAGACACTCATGCCTACTACCTCTCTGCCACTCATCAGCCTCACACAGGCTTCTTTCCAGAGGCTGCACATTTTCCAGTTGGTTCCATGTTCTTGCTGTTTAAACCACCCTCCCTTCCATTCCCTCTATGACTGGAGCTTAGTGTATGAGTTTTCTACTTTTATCATGGTGAGAACACATGGGAAACAGTATACCATCTAAGGCCACATAGACAAAGTGAGTCCAGAGGACCAAGAAGGCTTACTACTGATCTCCAATGTGAGACAGACAACTCAGATTGCCTTTGCACCTGGGGTTCTTCAGTGTAGTTAAACCAGTCTCACTATTTAAAAGTGTACCTCTGGTTGAGTATAAATTAACAAAGACACAGAGGAGTCCACCATTGTGGTATTGTCAGTGTTCATTGAGAGTGGGGTTTCCTTCTGTCCCCTTTGGTATTTTAGGTCCTAATACCTGGAGCTGAATTATGCGTATTGGATGAATAAATGAGATGCAAATTTAAGCTGGGGCAAGGAAAGTTTGCTTTGTCAACAGATTTAGTCATTAAAGAAACGTACTAAAACTTTACAGACAACCTTCATATTTTATTCAGCATCAGGCCACTAAGGACTATGTGTATAATGTTGGCTGTTACCGACTGCCCTGTTCCCCATCCTGTTCCCTCTAGATTTTATCCTTTATTACTGAAAGACAGAGCCAGAGGCAACACATTTACCCACAATCCCCAGCACTGGCCATTTCCTTGTAAATATTGCTGGCTTTAGTTATAGGAAAAATATTTACAAAGACTGTTTATCTTTTTTGATTTTTTTTCATCAGTGTTAAAGCCTGTTAAAACTAATCTTCAAAGTAATAATTGGTATTTCCTTAGAGAACTTTTAAGACTTTATTTTACTATGTCTAATCACTTAGGTACAATAGTTAGAACTCTATACAAAATTACATTATATAAGAACATCTGAAGTCTTAAAATATCTTTTCTTTCATGGTGAACCACGTTGCCCTACTTCCCGTGAGCCTTCTTAGTCTACCTTCTTACTTAGAAATAATCATGTTTTCAAAAATTAACAGAAAGCATGTTATTTTAATTTTTAAATTAGTCTTATCTCTAAAATAGATTACACCCAAAGAAGCATTTTTTAAAAAAATCATTCTGTCATGTTTAGGCTCATACATTTTTCTTCCAAAGAGATTTATCATTTTCCCCCCCTGAAGCTTCTTATGGGTGATACTGAAATGTGAGTTCTTTCCATTTTCTCCCTTTGACTTTCATTTTCCATCACCCATGGCAGTGCCCTGGAAAGTTCTTATATTGAAGTTGGTGCTTTGAACTGCGCTACACATGGCCAGTTTTCCAACATCAAGCTTGTATGTTGTCATCGCCTGTCAGGTGGCTCCATGTTACCCTTCAGGTTTGAAGCGTAGGCTTTAAAGATTAGCTTCGCCTGTGCACATTCTCTCAGCTGGTAGATAAAGTAGATCACTCTGTCTGGTAAGTAAACGTGTAGACAGCATGGAAAGGCTATTGTCCTGTAAATGTAATTCCTGGATTTACAGGTAGAGTAGGCTTATTTGATTTACGTTTTTTTGCTTCTGCAGTTACATTCTCTCATTCTGACTTTTCCCTTGCCACCCCACGCATACTGCTGCTGTCTTCTGTCAGTGTCCATATGGAAAAACTCCTCTATGGATCTTCTTAGAAGACTTGACACACAGTGAATTTAAGACGTCACTGACTCTGAGTGAGAGACTGCAAATAAGTGCTCAAGTGCCAGTCTGTGGTCTTTGTGAAAGCCACTGCTGCCACACAGAGACACTCTGAGCGTTGAGGCTTTCTTTTATTTCTGAGGATGAGATGGCTAAATCTTCATAAAAAATTGCTTTTGTTTCCTGCGTTTGTCAGCAAAGTGCTACCAGCTGCAAGATTTATGGGACAGAGTTTCCTGGTGACCAGAATTCTGAGATCAAGGTAGTTCCTTCTGAAGGTTCAATGAGAAAAGCTGTCCCAGGATGTTTCCCTAGTGTCTAACACTTAAGAAACAAGCTTTGGTATTCTTCCACTTGGAGATGCATCACTTCAATCCACCTTCATCATGGCAGGGCATTCTCCTTGCAGACATCCAACTTTCCCCTTTGAATGAGTCATGAAAAAGCATCTGGATTGGATCATCTACAAAAATCTTTCCAAAACAGCTCATGTGCATGAGTATGAGAGACTAGAGAAGACATAAATCAACTTACATAGGGTCAGAGACCATCGCAGACACTAAGAACTTTTAAAGCAGACACAGGTTAAGCAAGCATGGTCTAGTCTATAAACCATACATTTGTGCCTGGGAATCTCCCTACTTCAAAGGGTCTAGAACCTGCTTCAGAAGCTGCATCTTAACACATCCTTAATTCATTCTATATCTTTGCTTTGGTCCATACTGAGTATTAAGATGGTTCATTGTCTGGCTCCATTTCTCTTAACACCTTTCATGGCTCAACCACATATGCCACTGTTGATTTCAACCTTGTTAAGTATTTATTTGTTCAATATGTATCCCATGCAAAAAGAGCTCCTCTACCAGGAGCCTGTAGCCAGTTAATGGTAACAAGGTTTTGGTTTCATGTCCACATTGGTGCACAGGCAATTAACCCTAAGTACATACCATGTCCAGAGATGTGGCCATAGTGTACAGAATGGCATAGGATTTTCACAGTAACTCTGAGTAAAGAAAATATTATTAAACAGCTACACACATGATAATAATAGAAAGGCTTCTATTTTTGTTGTCTATATGGCTAAATAGTTGCTTGGAAGTTAGAGTAGTCCAAATTAAGCTCCTTGGAGAGATGATTCTTCTCCTTTGTTAATGAAAATAATTGGCTACAAGTTTATTTCCAGTCCAAATTGCACACTCAAGGGATAAGTGTGGGCTTCTTTGGATAGTCAGCACATCTCTGGGCTTCTGCTTTGTAGTCTTTCCTTTTTTCTCACTTTATTCCTCTTTCCCCATCCTAATTCTCTGGCCCTGCCTGTCTCTGCCATGTGCACACACCAAAGAGATGTTCTCACATAAGAGAAACATAAAAAAAAAAGTCAGTTGACTGCAGTGTGTCATGGTGGCTGTTGGGTTCTTGCATGGGCTGCCTTTGGCAATAGCTGCCATGCAAAGGGCTCTTAGAGTCCCGTTTTCACTGGAAACCCAGCTCCCCCAGAGCTGTGACTTATCATCAGCTATAGCAGCTCAGATATATGGCAAAGCCTTCCTTGGTATGTACATTGTGGTCGTATGTGAAAGAATTGCCTACCATTGATTTCTCCCTGAATACCAAATACTTATGATGTGTATACTGATCTTTTACAGTGAAATCTCCCTCAAGATTAGCTCTATTTCAGCTGAATATAAAAACCCTGCCTCTAAGTTTATACATATGTAATAATCCCACCTCCTTGTTCAACTGTATATAATAAATATTCTGAAATTTCCAGGTGCAGAGGTTTCTCCATAGGAGAGAACCCGTCCACCTGATCCCAGGTTTTGTTTGTGTCAGTATCTTTCCTTCATTGTCTCCAGGCCCCAGTCAGTTCAGCTCCTGGAGTCTTGCAGCATTCTGTAGCATAGAACAGTCAGAAATGTGGGCACCACAAAGACTCGGATTTGAACTTTGATTCTTACATAATGAGAATACAGTCTTGCCAATGTTGCTTAAAATCTCTGATTCTAGTTCCTGTTTTATGAGATGCAGGATAAACTCTTTGTTTTACCTAGTTATTTTGAAGATCAAATAGGGTATCAAAGGATTGGGGCAGTGTCCAGCATGTAACAAGGATCAAGACATTCACATTTTCAGCTTCCCGTGTTCAACACAAAGCAAAATCTCCAGGACTCCATGGCTTTGCCTATGACAGGGTTTAAACTGAGTGGAGTATATCAAATGTTCCATCAGTCTCTGAAGGCAGCAGAAACATCAGTGTATAATAAGCAAATGGAGAAAGGGCACATCTTTATTTGATGCTATTCATCACTCCAGGCAGCCTCTAACTAAAACAGATTGTGTTCCAAAGTTTAGTTTGTGAGTCACTTTCTGGAAACAATTTTCTAGACAGTGGTTAGATCCTCAAGCAGTGCCACAGGAGTATATTGACTCATATTATGACCAGAGGAAGAACTTCACAGTCAAACAAAAAGAGGTCATAGTACATTTCAAAGGACTATCACCTATGCTTAAAAAATGCATACATTTACACACACACACATTTTATACACATATAATAAACACACAGAGTTCATATTTTAACCAATAGCATCTCTATTATTACTAGCTTATGTATTTATTTTATTTTGTTTAGTATTTTAAGATATAGCCTCTCTATGTAGCCTGATGGAGACCTTAAACACACTCTATACTTCTAACTTAGGATTCTTCTGCTTCAGCCTCCTTACTGCTACAATTACAGGTGAAAAGCATTTTGTTCAATACATTAAATCCATCTACTTGTAGTCCCATTGAGGTGGTTTTCCTGTTTTCTAATGATTTTCTTTTACAAGGTACACTTCCTCAATACATCTTCTTGTGCAAGCTTACTTACATGTCTCTTAGAAGGTAAAGATTTGGTGTCAAATATGTTATATATTAAACTAATTAAAATAAGGAATTTTAGTAATGACAAATTTCCTTTCAAAATGTTGCAGTAGCTTACTGCACGTACTATACTGTCTGAGATGGCTTAGGTTATTCACAGTGTTATAATAAGATACCAGAAACTGCTGGCTTATCTACAGTAGGAATGTATCTGTCAATGTTCTACAGGTTGGAAAATCCAGTGTCAAATTACCAGCAATTTAGTGCTTCTTCACAGATCCTGGGCAGTGCCTTCTGTATTCTAGATAGTACCAGGAACCAAAGTTTTGTGAGGTTGATGCTCTAATGCCAGGAGAGAAAGATGGTCACAAGAGTCTGAGACATTAAAAAGATGGAGAGTAGTCGTGTGGTGATAAGAAAAACTTTATTCACACCAGAAGAGGAGCACAAGGCAGGATGCCACTGGCAGGCAAACACATAGGCTCAGACACACACAGAGACTATCACACAGGCTACGTGGAGATAGGCACACACAGAGACCTACAAATAGATATACACAGGGCAAAGGGAGGTGGGAAGGGCTCAAGCCTCCAAGCTCAAAGCCATATTTGTACAGAATTACATTAAAACAGTACTCTGCCAAAAGTAATTACATACATGATTACTTCACTGTTTACTTAGTGGCTCCCCAGACATCCATCTGACTCACAACACTGCAATGTCCGGTAGCAGCCATTTTAGCCAATTCATAATGGATATCAACATCAGTGGCATGTTGTATAAATATAACTGGTCCTTACTGCCTTCTGTCCCTAACAGGATGTCTCTTGTGCGTCTTTTATAGTCTGTTAATGCATTCATGAAGACTCTCATGACCACATCACATTCCAAGTCTCCACTTTCTGACACCATTACAATCTTAGAATCAGGGTTTCAACATAGGAATTTGGGGTGAGATACATATTTCTGAACCCATGTAGCTTTTTCTTCATTTCCTTGCCAGTGCTAAATGGTATCATAATTTTTAAAGCCCCCCAACCTCTGGAATAAAAGTTAATTGCAGGTGACAGCTGTCATTTTTACTTGAGCTTGTTTACCTAAGAATTGTTTTTATTTTTTCAGGTGTTTTATTTCTGTTCATTTTTTTATGGCTTATGTTTTGTTTTGTTTTTCTTACTGCTTTGCCCAAGCCCTTTGAACATCAAAGAATTATATCTCACCTTGCATGGACAATAAATCCCTCCCTACTGTTAGGACATAATTTTTAACCAAGTTACTGCTTCTTTGTATTCAATGTCATAGACGTTCTCTTATGTTGTCTTACATTCAGACTGTGCTATTGGAATATCCTGCCATATGAACCAGCATATTTTCTCTTACAAGGTATCATCATCACCTGCAAAAACAGCAAGCCAGAAGTCCGCCTTTAAACACTCTACTTAAAGTTCTGTGCTCGTATGTATGTTTGCTGTGGGGTCTTTGCCAATTTGAATTATCCTCCAGAAACAGTTTTAATGATCTGAGATGTCCTATTCTTAACACCACAAGACTGAGAACAGTGCTCTAGGTTACTGTTAATTAAACAGATGCTCTACTGTGAGTCATTGGCTCAGCCCGCTTCAAGAGACTCTTCAGTCTACCTTCATCTCTTCATTGGAGCTTTCATGGAACCTACTGAGCATCAACAGAAAACAAATTAAAGTTCCTTTATTGACTTAATTGAGGAGATGGTCTGTTAGAGAATGTCTAATACTTACTGGAAAATTTAGATGCTGGACAAGGAAGCTTGGAGGGATTTGCAACAACGTACCTGTCTGAATTCCTTTGTAATAGCTCACATTTACTAGGCTCAGTTGGGGATCAATCCCATATGCAGCCACCAAACCCAGACACTATTGCTAATGCCAAGAAGTGCTTGCTGACAGGAGCCTGATATAGCTGCCTCCTGAGAGACTTTGCCAGAGCCTGACCAACACAGAAGTGGGTGCTTGCAGCCAACCATCCAACTGAGCATAAGGACCCCAATGGAAGAGTTGGGGAAGGGTCGAAGGAGCTGAAGGGGTTTGCAACCTCATAGGAAGAACAACAATATCAAACAACCAGACCTCCCAGAGCTCCCAAGGAGTAAACCACCAAGCAAATAGTGGCTCCTTGGCTCCAGCTGCATATGTACCAGAGGATGGCATTATCTGGCATCTGTGGGAGGGGAGGCCCTTGGTCCTGTGAAGGCTTGATGCTCCAGCATAGAGGAATGCTAGGGCAGTGAGGGGTGAGTGGAAAAGCAACCTCACAGAATCAGGGACAGGAGGAATGGGATAGGGAGGTTGAGGAGGGAAAACCAGAAAGGGGGATAACATTTGAAATGTAAATAAATAAAAGAACCAATAAAAAACCAGAATGACTAATAGTAACAGCTATAAATTAAACATCAGAACTAATTTCTGGCAGTGTATCATGCCATAAGAATTCTTATCTTTATATAAATTTAGCCTGAATACTGTGGGGAGAATGACAGATCTATGATTCACTAATGTAAAAAAATTTCGTTTCTAAGTTGACAATAACTTTGTAGTGGCCTTGGGCATCCAGCTTTCTGTCAGTCATTGCACCTTACAAGCATCCTTCAAGCATTCGATGCCATGCTTAGACAACTCCTCATAATCAACAAGATCATGGTTTTCTGTAGGTAAAGGAGGTTTGTTTAGGAAAAGGCAAAATATACAAAAGCTAAACTATAATTAATTAATTCTGACTAGTTATTAAATCTTGAGCAACTAATTATAGATAAATACATCCACCTGCTCATAGATAAATGACTGTCTTGAACATTATTCATTTATATTAAGTATAGGTAAAATTCATGTATATATACGTATATATATGAAATTCTAGTGCATTTATGCATATACATATCTATCTATCTCTCTATATATACATATATATCTATGTCTACTAAATTCTAAATAAGAAGATATCTGATAAAGATAAAAGAATGGCTTCTGTGTGTTTGTCATTGAAAATATATTTATTATTTGAAAAATTCCCAACTTTTCTAACAGTCACCTTTGTAGTAAATTGTGTTTGTGCTAGTTTGCACAACTCCCTTTCCTATGTGTCTCAAGCAGAAAGAGCATCCTTTAATGTTCAAGGACAGCTACATGCTGGTTGCAATAACAAGGGTTCAGAGAATGTTCTTTTCTTCTTTAAAACACTTCAGAGAACAAAGATGCTATAGCCACAGCTCTTGAATAGCTCTGTCTAAATCCAGGTAGACTGCACAATATAAAATATAAACAGCAGATGTTAATTTGAATTTAAATGCAATTGAATTGTCCATCAAAAGGAATATGGTTCCAATTTATAATTAGCTTCTAAATAAGTGAAACCCTATTTCTGTCTGAAATGAAACTTAATCTGTTTATCGAGCAGTCATCAGCTGCTATGTTTGCACTGCTCACAGACAGAGCATGAGCGTCTCTAATGGGCTTTTAAATCCATGTAACTGTCAGCAAAGTAAGAACAAACTAAATGGGAAGATGACACCACATTAGCCAAACCTCTCTTTCCTCCAGCAGTCAGGTCTGATGGGGTCTCTGTGCTAGTGAGCCATTTCAGAAAACTAACTCAGAAGACTGTCCTAAAAGTACTAAGAAGTTTATGCCTCCTAGTGCAGTTTATCTATGCAAACTGGGTCATAAAAGGCTGCAGCTTTCCTTAAGATGAACCTTCATGTAAGCAGTGGCTATGTGTACCAGAGCTGACAGACCACAGAATCCAGTGAGAGGTGCTGGCACGTCATCTTCCGTTAACAATTCCATTCTCCTCATAAGTAAAGAAGCCAGACACGAACAGATGCCAAATTTCCTCATTATGTGTACTCCAAACACAGTGCCTTGCAAAACAGCCTGCTTACACTTGGGGCCCTCAGTTAAACAATCATTCTGCATGTCTCTGGCAATACTGCAAAGTGTCCTGACCTTCAGATGTGGCCCTGCGACCTTTACTTCTTTTCCATTAAAGGTTCTGTTATGCGCCTTCACAGGCCACCTTCAACTTTGTCCTAATCCGCTAACACCCACCCATTCTCCCACCTTCCCCAATGAGACATAACTGAATCCTTGATAGCTGAACCCTGGATGTAGTCCACCAGAAAAACGCGTTCATTTTGCCAACTTTTTACACTTATAGAGTATTTAATGTCTGCCACCTCCTCCCCCACCCCCTCCAACAAGATTTAGACAATGAAAGGAGCATTGGCCAGGCTCCAGGAATAGCCATCTTCAAAGTAGCCTGACATCACATTGCTTGTGATGCTTTTCACAATTTTCTCCTTGACACACACTGGTGACATTTGATCAATAGTTCAATCTCAGAAACATGCCAAGGTGTGTAGTAGAGGCCACCAATGAGACAGGCACCAAGTCCTTAGTAGTTGCTTCCTACCCAGGAGAGCAAGGCAGAATACAAACGAGAGACACACTGAAATCCCAGGAACAGAGACTGTTTTAATTTCTTAAAATAAAAGAACCACTTGCAATTGCTGACAGTTCATCAATATCAACAAATTACCTGCCGAGCGTCTTGCAGATGATCACAGCACCGCAGTGTGTATGTCTCTGTGGCAAAGACCTTCTGCCACCGCCTGTCATTTTCTTATAAACTGTCCCCAAAAATTGTCATTCACTGAACAATGCTAGGTATGCCACAAAAGTCCATTATTGATTTTGCAGCTAGGCTTAAAAATAAATGAAGTCTAATGGGATATATGAGTTTTGAAATTAGGAAAAAACTGTGGAGACAACTTGTGGTCAAAGAATGTCAGAGAGGGACTGAGTTGAAGCCTAGATGTAGTGGATGAGAGAATTCAAAACATGTTACCAACACTGAAGTTCCCAAACCCTCTGCCTTTTCTCCTGGGAATCCCTAACACCACATGGAATCAAAGAATGACAGTTAGGATCTTCCAGTCTGTCTAAGAATGAGTACAACTCGCACAGTGTTGTACTCTGTGTGAGCCTCCAGCCATTTTGACATCCACATTTAAATTAGTGCTCAACAGACTTTCAGGTCATGAAGGAAGTGTTCTGCCATGCCTTCGTACTATTCTGTGTGTCACTTGGGACATTCTCTTCAGCAATTGAAATATGACTGTTGCAACTGAGCAACTGAAAATTTAATTATTTAAGTTGCCATACTCTAAATGAAGAACACTCCCCACCCCACCCCAAGCAGGCTCCACTAGATGCTGCATTTCTAAATGCCTTTTTAAACTGAGAAGTCAAAAGGAGGAAAGGGAAGTGTGAAGGGGAACGGGTAATATCAAAGAGGAGAAATACTTTCTGAATACATGGCATCAGCCAGGCAGCTTGTACCATGCTTTCCAGATATGTGCACAGTGACAGGAATGGCAGAATCCCAACAACAAGGGTTCAGGAAAGATCTGACTTTGCACCTTTATGGAATCTATTACCACACTCCCTCATCTTTTGGCACCTGAATCCTTTGAAGTGGGATTTGTAGGGTGATTACAGACTCATCAGAAACATGTAGAGATTAAAAATGTCATGTCACATCATTAAGGATGTAAAAAGAAGTGCCGGAAGGCATGTAAAAGTGAATTTTTTTTATGTATTTGGCAGCAGACATGTGAAGTGTGTTGCTTTTACAGATGCCATGGGCTTACAGGGAGATGGTATTAAAGAAAGCTATTGGTTGTTTGCTTATTAAGAAAAACTATGAATGCTTGAATACATAACACTAAAATTTCAATAACATTGATCATCATAGCAGTCAATATCATTTATCGAATCCTTTCTGTCTACTAATCCCATGCTCAGAATCATCCATGCTTTGAATTTCAGGTGAGAATGTCACTATCAGAGATAAACTAGCAGACTGGAAAGCGGGGAGGTCTCACTGGGTAAACTCTTTCTTATCTTCTTAAGTGAAATTTCCCAAAGGCTCTCACTGGAGCAGTCAGTGGAGTGATGCCCAGAAGATAGCACCCAGCATCAGTAGAGAAACCCATGCCATTGCTGCAGGGCCACATCTGAAGCAGTGTGTGCCTAGTCCTTAATGACACTGAAGACACTTTACTCTTTCCTGCTTTGTGTCTGGTGTCCACAATTATTAGCAAGGCAGATATTAAAATTTGCCGGGTCTTTTGGTTTGCATAAATGACTTGATTTCCAGATACATTTAAAACATTCATTTTTTTTGTAAGGACCTATAAGGTTTAAAAGACAACAGCCCATCTTTCTCTCCCTAACATTATCTCCTTTCTCTTCAGTTCGTCCTATAATATAGGAGTAGAATTGCTACAGATTAGTGTACCTTTAAGGACACAATGAAAGCCTTGGCTGTCTGCAATATCTGTCTCATGGTGGCTGGAAATAACTTTGGGGAGTTAATTATTAAATAATCAATAACAATAACCTTTTAGTAATACTGTATGTGCCAACATCCAACTCAGACCTTGGCATAGAAAACCCACTCAGTAATTGGTTCTTTCTTCCCTTTCCTAGTGTTAGATCCTTACGAATGAGATTATAATACAAAACCCCAGTTATACATAAATTTAGCCAAATGCTTTCCATTCTAATTCCAAGTCACAATGGAAAGTAAAAATCTGATTCCAAAGCTTGCATGGTTGTGCAATGCAATGATGGTCAATTCTGACCTTCGGACAGTTTGCTGTTTTAGACAATGAAAGAACCACAACCATAAATGTATCAGATTAGAGTTAGAAATCTAAAGAAAACACACACACACACACACACACACACACACACACACGCGTGCGCGCGCACACACACACACATACACACACACACACACACACACGCGTGTGCGCGCACACACACACACACACACACACACTCACGTACATTTTAATAAGAGGAAATATATTCTTAAAAAAGTATGTTTTGTCTTATTAATGGATTAAACAAGGCTGGGAAAATATATTTTACCTTTGTACATGTTTTAGAAATTCACCTCAATCTAACTGAACAATTTACATGTTAGATATTTGTAGCAAATACTATGTAGCCATTAAGGAAAATAGGAGAGTCTATAAGTATGCACAAGGACACAGACACAAATACAGAACCTGAAAATAACCAGGTACATAAAATTAGTTAAGGCAAATTTTAATTTAAATAATTTTCAAATATATACACAAGAAATATAAAGTTGTGGATGCTATGAATTAAGTTTAAATCAATTAATATCTTCATCATCTGGTATCTCACACATGCACACAAATCAGTTAATGCCTGTTACCTCTTATAAGGGTGGAGACAAGCAATTTATGATTTATTTTGTGTTTCTCATATAATTTAAATTTTCTAATTTTAAACATGCATTATTTTCTAAACATATTATCTATTATTTGAGGATTAACATTGTAAACATTTCTGTAAATAATTTTCTTCGCTAATGAACCAAAACACGTTATTTTTTTTTTAGATATTTTTACTTTATTAATGAAAGGCTTAAACTAGGCTACTATTTTATTTGCCAAATTCTCAGTGTCAAATGCTGGGCTTCTAAATAGATGCCTTTGAGAAAATAAATAGGTCAACCTTGGCTTGGGAGCTTAACAACATGGTTGGACAAATACCAAATAGGCAAGGTTGTCTACCTCCCTGCTCCCCCAAACATCACAGCTTTTCTTCAGAGTAACAGGGCCCATAATAGCATCCATTTACTCATTAAGGCTCCAAGAATCCCTAGCTTCCATGTTCTTCTGGATTCAAACTCAAAACAGAAATGTACAGAACCCATGAAACCCGCCTGGAATGAGTTCTCCTTGAACCTAACTCAGAGTTCCCCTGAAGTCTGCCTATTTTAGCAACCACTGAAACCCTCTCTCACTTCAAAAGCATGACATAGAGTATAATATGTTAAGTAGGTTTTAAAAATTGAAGTTTAAATCTGAGGGTATATCATGGAGTATAGGCTTAGCATCTTTCCAGACATAGGACATCTATAACAAAATAGGGCTCCTTATCCACTCAACCCCTTCTTCCCTAAATGAGACAGTCTGTATTGCTGTTCTTCCTCTTGGGGTAGAGGGCTGACAGCCACACTGGCATATGAACCACCAGTCATTCAACTTTAATGGCTTGATAGGCCCTTGGCAATTGCTCCTTTGGCCCAATGAAACAGGCATGAGTATGAATTTCAATTGTGTCCTCTTTATACATAAAGACCAAGTCAGGATTGACAAGCTTTGATAAACTGGGTGTCAGACAGTTAAGACTTGTCTAGCATGTAAAAATTCATGAGCTTAGCAGAGAAGACCTGGCCAGTCCATGAGGACCAGGAAAGATTCTGAGTTTGAGAGGTTTCCTTACATTCTTAAATACAAAGTTCAAGAAAGTTGGATTGTTTCTGAGAGTGTTGAAATGAACTGTTGTGGTGCAGTACATTTGTGTACAATGTGTAGAGCACACACAAACATATTTTAAACATCATTTTCAATGAATACATTTTAAGACAAATTGCTTTCCTTATTGAACAGCATGAAGAAATGTGTTTGTTGTGTGGCTGATATCTGTTATGAAGCCAAACCTCATAATTATAAAACTCCTGTACTTGAAAACCTGATTCTATGGATTGCTCATCCCATGGAGTAATTCCTGATACTCAGGTTTCGATGACCAAAGTATTTTCCAGCATTTCATATTCTTTGCTCTTAGTGGTAATTCGGTGTCTGTTTACTTAAAAGTATAGTTTCAGTAAAAAATAAGCATCTTAAACGTCCTATAGTTTGTACATTATTTTATCATGGAAAATCATCCTGATATTCTACATGGATACTCTGTTGGCAAACATTAGGTAACAGTGCCTGCTAGAAATAACAATAGCCTTAGGCCACAGAAGACTGTCAACATCTCCAAGATTACCACGGAGACAGCCACAAACCATGGAATGTACTGTCAACTGTATATTGATCGGTATGTTCACTGACTATGGCTCCTTGAATGAGTAGAATTTCCATTACTGTGATTAAACATACCATGACCAAAAGTAACTTTGGGACTATTTGGCTTACATCTCCCAATCACAATCCATCACCAAGGGAAGCCAGGGCAGGAACTAAAGGAGTTCAGGAAACTGGAGGCAGGAAATGAAGCAGAAGCCATGGAGGTGTACTGCTTACTGGCTTGTTCTCCACGGCTTGCTTAACCTGCTTTCTAATGCAATCCAGGACCACTGGCCCCGGGGTGACACTGCTTTTTTAGTAGTTTAGGCTTTCCTCCTTCAATCATTAATCAAGAAAATGTTCCATAGACTTTTATACAGGCAACTAGATGAGAGCATTCTCTCATTTTGAATTCTTCCCAGGTGAATCTATGCCCTGTCAAGTTTACAAAAACTTAACTAGGACACACCTCTATTGATCACAGAAATCACAACACAGCCAAAAGACAAAATCTGAGGAAACACAAGTATCCTCGTACATACTGGATCTCATGCATCAGTACAATGCTAGCCCTATTTACTGTAAGGAATTAAAGACAAGGCCATATATGTCCACAGATGTCTATAGACCTGGAGTTGCATGGAGTTGTGGGTTGCTTGACATTGGTATCAGGAACTGAACTCCAGTCCTCAGCAACATCAGTACCATTAACGACTACTGAGCCATCATTTTATTATTTTTTTAAAAACATGGAAACTAGAGATCAGGCAATTTTATAATTTGCCCAGATCTCATAGCTTTGCATGGTTATAGACAGGATTTAAACACAAGTCTTCTGAGTCCACAGGGGGAATGTCTTAGCTATAAGAGTACAGTGCCTCATGGATAGCTGAGGTGGCTCTTCCTTCACTATTTCCATTTGCAAAATCACACTTTCTTGACCATTACTGACCTTTCATTGTTAAGTTCCAGCCCTGGTGAAAAATCAGAGTTACCTAAACCATATACTTAAAGTAGTTAACCTAGTCCTGCCCACAAGATACTCTGTTCTAATAGTAAGTTTAGTTTAAAAATGTGTGGCACAGTGGACAACTGGACACGTAGCTTGGTCAATAGCATCTTTGCCTAGCATACCAAGGCCCTGGGTTCAATTCCTAGCACTCTGTAAGTCAAATATGATGTCACACCTTTAATCCCAGCACTTAGGAGATCCACCTGTGCTATATGAGATCCTGTGTGAAAAAAGGTAAGCAAAGAAAAATCCACAGAGATTCTTTGGGATGATGCTTCTAGGGCCCATGTTTGGGTGTCATTAGTTAAGGTTCCTTTGTATTAGAGGATTGCTTAATTTATTAGAGAATATACCTGAGCGCATAGGGTTCATGAAAGGAAGAAGGATGCACATGGGAGACAGACAAATGGTTGACCCAGTGCCTCATCCCAGAAAGGTTCTCCATCCCCTCTCACAAGCACCAGTTACTACAACTCTGATGTGGACTCTTCCATGACAGGTAAGTGCTTCTGGAAACATAGTAGGTGCTCAGTTAATATTTAAATTTTTTGCAAGTTAGTATTTTTTAAAGGCAACAAATGTCCCGACTATTGTCTACCACTGTGATGATGAAAGGGTCACTATATTACCACACCACAGTAAGTGGAAGATCTGGAGACACCTCATTCACTACACTCACACACAGAAAGGAGCAATGCAAAGAAAAACAGCCAAGCAAACATTGATGTCTCACAGTAAAAACTATGTATCAAGGAAGAGGTCAAGCATGATTTGCTATTTCTACACATTCATTACATCAATGAGTGTGCTTTTAAAATTTTCTTTTAGGCTGGCTCCATGGGCCCATCAACTGAGTCTGCTGCTTTCCTCAGCCTAATTTCCTCAGTCCACACCAGACTACTAGGCAAATCATTTAACTAGTCTTGTTTTGAATCTTCTCGCATGTCATTTAAAGGGGGTGGTAGGTTTTCCACTTGAAACCTTTTTAAAAACTCTTATTTATTTCTTTTTTAAAGCATTTCTGGAGAGGAGTTTTTGCTGTTTGTTACTGAAGAAAATCAGGAATGCCATTTTGCTATTGTTGGAGTTTAGAAGCTCCCTTTGTGGGAACTGTTGTCTGTGACAGGGTTTCTGCTGGTTGGGGAGGGGAAGAGAGCTGTAGAAAAGCTGTGGAACAGACAGGAATGTTAATACCTAGGCAGATATGTTAATACAGGAGGCCTCCTGCATCTGTGGATCCAACTACCCTGAGAATAAAGACATGTTTTAGCTGTTCCTGAATAAAAATTGTGCAGACTTTCCCAATCCTTGTCACCATCCTATAAACAGTCCTACAACAGTTACTTGTATAGCGTTTGTACTGTGTTAAGTACAATACACAATAGAAAGAGGATTTCTGAAGCATGGGAGGACATGTGTAGGTTACTGCAAATGCTCCACTGTGTTCTCTAAGGGACTTGATTGTCCACACATTTGGGGTGTGGGAGGAGAGGCGGCTGCAAGGAACTGTCTTAAGCTGATGGATGGAATTGCTGTATTCTAAATCTGATGAAACACAGCCCATGATTTTAAGAGGTGAACCAAGGAGAATATGGAGAAAAGACTACAAACAAGGCTGTATGTAATAAACACAAGCCAGCAACTGCTTTCTACGATGGAGACTCCCTTACTCCTTAGACATGAGAACTTTACAGGCATGAAACTCACTGTACATAAAGATCAAGGAAGTAAGACCGTTTGAGGAAAGCATTTGGAATGATGAATGTATGGAAGACTTCTGAACATAGAACGTGTAAATTTTATCCCTTGCTCTGCCATTGACTGTTACTGTGGTCTTCTCAGACCAGTTTTCTCATCACTCCTCCAGCACATGTCTAACCCCTAGCCTAGATTCCCTGGCCGTTATAATGTACGGGCATAGATAACAAAGTACACAGGAATATAAATGGGCATCGGTTTGCTGACATGACCGCAAGGATAAGAGAACCATGAAACATTGTGCTGAATTTCAGTTCCGGAAAAATGGTATGCTCAGGAGTGAGAGGAAAGACAGGCCCAGCTCAGTTCTTACACTGTAGGACCCAGGACATAAAGGGGAGCTATGGCATGAAGCTTCCCACAAGGCTAGACAGCTTTTTACTAACACCACTTTAGTAACTGTGAGCTAGAGTTTTCTCCTAGATCAATCTATGAAAAGATCAGACCCAAAATAATTGTTTGCTTTTATAAGTGTAAGAGTTGCATTCATATATGCTAAAAGTTTTATGGATTGATTTTTTTATAGTGTTCATGGTACATGACTTGAGGACACTATCATGCATGTTTATTCTTGCTATCCATTTTTCCAGGAATGTTGAAAAAAACTGTTGTTCTCAAGGAAGGCCTATGAAATATTAGACTATGTTTAGCTTATCCTTTTATGATATTAAACTGGGATAATTTTATTGAAAGACAATATAAAATGAACAGATGTTAAAATATAAAAATCAATTATCCTAATGTGAGTTTTAAATCTATCACAATAGTTTCATATAATAAATACATAACAATTATTTATACTGATGTACAATCTTATATGTAATATTCTGTGTGTATACACGTCGAGTATGTGTAGGAGCATATGTGTACAGGTGAATGTACCATGGACGCCCATCCATGTGGAAATCAAAGGACACTCTCATGTATCACCTTCAGGAACAGAGTTCAACTCCTTTGAGATAGGACCTCTCATTGCCCTCAAGCTCATGAAACAGACTGAAATAGCTGGCCCTCCAACCCCAGAGATCACCAAGACTCTGCTAAGGGCACACTCATGCACCACCATAGCCAGCATTTTTATGTGGGTTCTAACGATTGAATTAAATCCTTCTGCTCATGAAGTAAGCATTTTACTGACTGAACTGTCTCCCCAACTCACGTATTAGATTTCACATTTCACTATCTCCAACTACATTGTCTAATAAACATAAACGTAACTTATTTTCTCTATGTAATTATTTGAATGGCTCACTGGATTAAGATATATCGACATGCCATAATCTATAAAATCACTGTCTTGTTAGATTTTTAATTTGTCTCTAATTTCTATGAATGTTGATTGTGATAAAATGTCTTTATCCAGTTTTAGTTTTCTGAAACATTCCCATAAATGAAGAAAGAAGGCAGTGTGGATGAAAAGGCTGTGAGTTTGGCTCCAGATGGCCATCCTGCTTTTGAATAGACTTGTACTGTGATGCTCCCACCACAGCACACACAGATCACCATCAGAAAACTCATTATTCTGTTACGTGGTATTTCTTTTTAGGTACTTAAGAACTTGGATGTTGGCACAGATAAGCTTAACAAATGACCCTCAACAATTATTCTTTTGACACTACTCTGAACATTTCTGGGTTTGCTCTAAGGATCCACTCTTATATTGTTTTACCTCTGCTTATTCATTGTGAATACTTCCTCAAGTATAACTCTGTACAGACAAATACTTAGACACAATCTGTACATGGGTTATTTTGCTTTGGAAGGTAGCTTTCTCAAAGAAGAAAAAATCACAGAAGCATACACATGGTCACAGCAGGGTCTAAGAAACCTATAGACAAGAGAAACATTAGATCATGTGCTATTTTTCTTTGATAGCACATTTTCAACAAAATATAGTAAGTATTAATAAATATCAGAATTGGTTTTAGGAAAATCAATCCTGATTATTGGTATGCATTTATTCTGTCTGGCTTGGTTTCAAAGAGCATAGCCAGGCTAGCCTTGAACTGGTGACCATCTAGCAAAACTGGTATCTAATCCGAACTATGAATGAGCAAGCAGTTTCTGCATTAGTTACTGTCCTATTGTGTAATAAAACCTCAAGACCAACTACATTTACAGAAAAAGGAGCTTATTTAAGTTTGTAGTTTCAGGACCAGAAGAGTCTGTTATGGAAGGAAAGCAGCAAGCTTGGCAGCAGGCTCAGTGGCTGGAATAGCAAGCTGAAAGCTCAGCTTTTGATCCAGGAAGTGGAGAGAGCATTGAGAATGGTGTGAGGCCTTTAAATTCTCAAAGCTGGCCCCCAGTAACATATTTTCCCTCATCAAGGACATATCTCTTAAACCTATCCAAATAGTGCCACTAACTGGGGACCAAGCATTCAAAGATCTGAGCCTGCAGGGACTTGGCCATTGAAACCACCATAGCCTACAAGGACATGGACATTCAAACCACTATAGCACATGGGAGTCATGCCCATTCAAGTCACCACAAGTTTAAGGTTCCAACTCAGATTATTTCAGAAGTAAAAGTTTTAGAAACTTGGGGAGGGGGAAACTATGATCAGATAGAAGTTACTTTTGATTGTGTTGTTTTTGTTTGTCTTGTTGTGGTTTTTTACTTCCAACTTCCTAATCTGTGCTTTGAAATGCTTTAGACTGAAAACACACAAACCCATTCTCCAAAATCCTAGCTATATTCCCAAAGTCTCGGTCTCAAAGCAATAGCGAGCATTCACTGGAGGATTTCAGACACAGCTGACCCTGTAGAAGATGATTTGCGCATCGTTTAATTTCACTCTTTCACAGTTTTCTACTAATCTCATTTTTCAGAGAATTTAAATAATGTGATCAAGGTTCCTAAGCTGGTACATTACAGTTGGGAATCACATGTAAGTGTCCTTTAAATACCCTTTGATTCTGTACTATATCATGCCTTGTTTCCAACTCTGGAGAAAGGACTCCAGTCTACAATGAGTCCTGTAGTACCATCTGGGCAGTTTATTGGATGCCATTCAAGGAAAACATCCAGACAGGTGTACCAGGCACTCTGGAAAAATACCTATACACAGTCAAATATGTGTCAAATATGTTGACCCAATCCAGATCTAAACTGAACAGGTGATTAAGAATTGTCACTACTAAACAGTCGCCATTTCTACAGTGGTTGACAGTGGAGTGCTGTTAAAATGACACACACTCAA
The DNA here is from genome assembly GCA_030674055.1 of Rhabdomys pumilio. NCBI lineage: Eukaryota > Metazoa > Chordata > Mammalia > Rodentia > Muridae > Rhabdomys > Rhabdomys pumilio. The sequence continues at coordinate 187,670,170 of JANHMN010000002.1, read as the reverse complement.
TTTTGTTGTGAACAATAACTTATGGCCATACATTTTTACTGTGACTAATCAATGATCTTTCACATAAGGCAAAATGGCCTCTACTGAGAAAAAACAGGAGTGCCTTGGGAAGACGGTCCAGAGAGTTGAGTCATTTTGCACTGTTGTTGCCTTAACTGCTTAGGAATATCTGAAGCCCATCACTTGTAGATTAGTCAGAGTTGAACATTACTGAGATCTGAAGCAAAGGATCCTCATAAATGACCTCAAAAGATACAAACATGGAAAGTGAGTATCATCCTTGCTTTTGTGATGTATCATCCTTGCTTCCTGAGGTCTCCTCAAATGCCATCTCCCCAGGGTGTGTTTGCTGTGAACAGCTCACAGCTCCTGCTGGAGTTTCTAGTTCTAGATACTTTATGTCTCATCTACTCAGTGAATGTTTTCTTTTTAACTTAAACTTTCTTCAAAATTGCTGACATGCAACACTCGTTTGCATCCACTCCAGTCCTTTAAATTAGTAGAGCAGAAATCTGCGAATTCTCAGTGTCCATAAACAATTAGATTTACCCAAGAACTTTTGAAGTCCACAAAGTATTTTATTTGGAACAGAACAGGGTAGGTCAAACAGGTAGATAACAAATATGGTAGTAAAGAAATGGGGTTTAGATTAATTTTTGAGAAAGCACTTTAAAAATCATGTAGGGACTTAATCACATAAACATTGATCACTCTTTGCTCTCACCATCAAAAGAGATGAAGAAGCTTGTCTGGGGAAAATGCCACTGAAACATATTTTGTACCATGGTGGATACAGCCTGTAGCTTAGACAGTTGGATTTCAGAAGTTCTTTGGCTCCATTGCTTTCCAATAGAGATAAAACGTTGGGGCAAGATCACCCATTCTCTGTACTATTTGCTTCAGTAATTGATAGTGCCAAACTTCTGTTAATTTTGAATAATGTCTGCATTATTAATACAATCCTTCCGCAATGACTCTTAGTAGACAATTCAATAGAAAACAGAAAACCCAGGGTCAACAGACAGATCATTAATGTCTTTTATATTTACTATGGTCCTATTTTTATTGTTTTAAAAGCATTATCCCTCTATTTCTTAGGTAAATTAAAGCCTATGAATTCTGTAAATGAGCTTGGTCTAACAGTCCTACTCTGACATACGGTAGAGAGTTCAGTAATTCATGTCATTCATCCTTAATGGTTTTTATTTGAAAAGTCTCTTTGTTGAATGCAATGTTCATTCATTTTACTTTAGAAAACACTTGTATAAGTATTGTTCTCCACAGACAATGCAACATAATGTAGAGACAAATTATTTGGAAGTAAATTAAAAAGACTGAATATCTCAAAATGCAAACCACTCAAGTATTCTCCTAAACAGACAAACAAGACAAGGCAAGCACGGTTTCCTGCTGCCCCCCCAACCCCACAGCCCTGTAAAGACACAGCACACCTTGAATACTGCCCACGTCTCTCTTGAATACAGTTCTCTCTTTCTGAGCACCCTTTCAAGCACATTTGGAAAAACCACACAACTCCAGAGAAGCAAGAATTGTGAAATCATCTTACTGTGTAGAAAACTGTTTTCAAAATGATGTGACAAATTTTGAGGTAGAATCCCAATTTAACAGGAGAAAATACTTTTTTTTCTTAGGCATATGCGTGATGTACAATGTATCCCACGATGCTCAGAGTGATTAAAACCCACCCGCACTTTAGATCACTCTTAAAATATCAGCGTGAGTGGGATGGCATGAGAGAGAATGTGTGTACGAGGCTGAAATTTCAGGTGACTTTACTCCAGAATTAGAAGCTCCCTGGAATATGGAATAACTAATATTTTTAGTCATTAGAGTAAAAAAGCTAATAATGGATATTGGGTGAGACACGAAGATGTGAGTTGAGAAGAACACTTTGAGTTACTCTGGTTTATTTTATAATTTTAGTAAACATATTGCTTAGAAGTCCTTCCTAAGAACCACTTAAATTTGTTCAACAGGTTAGTGACATTTTCCCCTGGCCCTTATACTCTCAACATACTTTGTACAAATGAAACCATCCCTCCCAACAGTGCAATAAAATCACTCTAGCAGAAATTCACACAAAGTATTGGGAAACTAGAGCAGAACACCACACTCTGGCTCAGTTTTCCGTGTCTCCCATCAATATAAAGGCATATGTAACATCCTCATTCGCCTTCCTTGAGAATTCTTGATTTTGGAGTGAGTGCCAGAACACATTATTCCCTTTTAGAGACATAGCACAATCTTGCAATGAAGACCATGGACCCTGAGGGTAAGCACAATTCCTCACTGAGCATCTGAAAGCTGAACATACCACTGAGCTCTCAAAGCCTGTGCCTCCATCTGAGAACCAATCAAACCATAAACTGGCAGGCCACATACAGGACATACAGTATGAATTCAGTGTGGTACCCACTTTTATTATTAGATATTCCAGGTTACACTCTGCTTCCAGATTTAAAAAGATGCCCTATAGCAAGCCTTACATGCTGATTCTAAGAAGACATTAGAGGACAGACATTAGTTCAGTGCACTTTGACAGAAGAGGCATATTTGAGGAGTGTTTTCTAAGGTAGAGCTGGATATGAGTGAAGACAAGGAAGAAAATTTATTCCTAACTCTTTTATAGGCTTTTACCTAGGTATCATATTTTATATTAATTTTTAGTTTTTTAACATCATGACTGTTTATAAGGACATTTCCTGGAGGAAATTGTCTTTCCATGGTACATACACAGTTTCACATGTCTTCCTTTCTTCACCAAACTAATTTCTGACTTATGACAGTGGTAGTGGATGAAAGGCAGTCCAATCTATGGTGTTGAATTTGGACTGCTCCCAGTTTCCTCACAGAAGGATAGGAAAAAATTGCTCCCACACAATGAATTTGGAATAATGGGTTTGTTACAGCATGAACTAAGAAGCATGCATGTCAATCAGATCCAAATCAGAATGGGTACAGACAAAATGATGAGGTAAGCCACTGAGAGACTCTTAGATATCGTGACTGCAGTCAAATGTCTCATCTAGAGTTATGGAAGGACCTGGTGGTGCTCTTCACTGGTATCAATTGCCACAACTACTATTAGGAATTCTTAATATAGGAATACCTATAACAGGTAGCTCTTTCATTCAGATCTTAGTCACTACAAAATCACCACATTCTTCCATTGGGACATGACTTCTGGATCCTTCTTGTGGGTATATTGATTAATGTATGAAGCTATTCCTACAATTTTATTCTTATTTAGTTTATACTGCAGTCTTGCCTAAAACTGTTCAGTCTCCCTGAAGATAATCCAGAAGGTATGGTCTTTAGAACTCACCCCTACCCTTTATCTACTCGGGTTTCTGACCTTGAGTTCAAGGATAGGGAAACTTCCTGTCTTCCTAACACCAAGCTTGCTTTTTTTTTTTTTTTTCTCTGCCACAATGAGTTATGGTTTTCCATGTTCTTGGTTTCATTTTGTTCACTCTACTCACTAGAAAGTATTATCACCCTCCTGTCTATTCTGTCTATTCTTTGTTGTGGTAGATATTTAAATATGTGTCACCCGATCTGATCTGTCTTATGATACGGGGCCACCATGTTCCTGACTAGGCTAGGCCTGAGGTCACGAGCAGCAGAGTGTTCTCACTGCTGCCACAGCTCAGGCAGTCAGAGACAACTACCCTGCCATCTGCAAGCATGGGAGATGGCTCTGCCAATCTTCCACCCTATCTCCATAAAGTTGGGCTGAGCCCAGATCATCCCACCATCCACGTAGGCCCGGTAGAAAATGAGACTCTAATGCTTAGATTATACAAAGGCTTTATAAGTTTCGTAATGCTCAAATTAACAAGATGCCCACACAATTGGAGGTGTTCCCCAGTTAACTAACCTAGATATAAGTTGCTACCCAGGACTGCTATCAGTCTAAGCATGGTTCTCCAACCTCCTACATTTCTGTCTCTCCCTTGCTCCTTCTCTTCCTTCTCCTCTTCCTCTCCTTACTCATCCTCTTCCTCTCCTTTCTCCTCCCATCTTAGCTCCTCCCAACTTGCCGGGAAAAATTTCCTGCTACACTTCTTTCTACGGTTCTTCTCAGGTTTAATAGATTTAGAAATCTATTTCTATGTATAAATCTATTTATTAATTATTTCCTCAATAATATTTGACTTTCATTGCCATGATGATGATCAAGAAAGGGTCAAAAGGCAGGGCTCTGGAGTGTGTCAGTGGCTTGGCTCTCTTTCAGACAGCTAACACCATCATTCTTAGAACAACAAGCCTCTTGGATCTGCTGAAATCATTTAAATATGTCCAAAATCAATTCCTTTACATAATCGTTTTAGTATGAATAACAGAGAGATGTAATCTATTTTGATAACTTAAAATAATAAGATAATAAGTACTAACACTTGGGGCAACACTATGTAAATGTAAACACGTTTACATAGTAAACAGTATATCAATTAAGGGAAGTGTGGAAACTCAAATCTTTCCATCAAGAGATCAAATACTTTCTGATAAATTGATGTTTACAACCAAAAGTAAATAGAAACTGGTAGGCTGGTGAGGTGCTTCTAGAACTAATGCACCATCAAAGGAGACTTTGGGCTTGTCAGGAACTGGCTTTTCCTTGCTGATTTTGTTGGGGTCATTAAATCAGAGGCTATGACCAAACTGTCTACTTCAGTTAACAACTCTCTTCCTCCCCAAGTTCACACCCTGCCCTAAGACTTCACAAAATGACAAGAAGAAATACTAATACTTAAATTAAAAATGAAAAGGAGGGCAAGATAGATTGACAGCCCACTCAAAGGCTTCAACCTAACCTGAAAAGAGAAGTGGAGAGGCTCATCCCACCATTCTCCCAATGGTTCACTACACCATCAGCTTTAGAGATCAGATTCACTGTCGGCTAATCCTTTAAAATTTCAGCAAATGGTGAGCCAGTAAAGCTGGGTTCTTTACACGTCTAGAATTTATGATTCTGTATAGAACACAAGCTTATACCCTCACAGGCTGCCTTGAGAGAATGCTCTTAGACAGGGGATTGAATCTTACAGATGTAGAGAACAATTGTTCTCAGAAGTTCTCTTGAAGAGGCCATTGAAGATGCTACAACCGTGACCCAAAGCCAACTACAGGTGACTTGTAAGTCTAAACCACTGCAAATCAAAGCGCAAATTTGGCCACCCTGACAGAGAAAAGCTTTCTAAATTCATAAGTGACTTTCCCCCCCAACAGTGTTAAGATCTACTATATCCTATTCATGTGTCGTATTCCAGCGTTTAGAATCTGGCACTTTTCCCAGTTACTAAAAATTCTCATGAAAAGAAGCAGCCACACAAATGCAAGCCGACAAGCCTAAGATCCTTTGTTGGTTTTCTTCCATAATTGATATTACATGTATATTTAGAATACACGGACACTACAGCCCTGTGCCAGCCGCTCATTCTAACGTCTTTCACATTCTCTTGAATTGTGTGCAACTTCAGCAGTTTCTAATCATCTTACTTTTAAATACCTCTGCTTACAATATGAAAAGGCTTACAGCTTCATTTAAATTAAGACATTCCACATAGCTCTGCCTGCATTCTTTCAAAATACTCAGTCAATTAACATAAGCTACCTTCTAGAAAGGATTTGCTTTAAGTCAGGTGGAAAGAAATATTACTTCAGAACCAAAGAAGAACAAAGCCATGAAATAGATCAAAGATCAAATAACGGAATAAATTTTAAGCTTGTTTAATTTCCATACATTTTAGGAGAAAGTATATGTCTGCTTTTAAAGTGTTCTCCTATAGATTGTTTCTGGGCATACACAGTCTGCCAGGACAGCTCTAAAGGGGACAAAATATCCAAAATATGGCAGCCTTTTCTATCAGATGACAGCCCAGAAAGTCTCTGCAGATTCCAAAATACTGCAGGCTCAATCACCCTAGGGTGTAGTGAGCTGAAGCTCAATTCATCATTCCCAGGGAATTAAATGTGCTGAGAAACAGTCCCGAGTCTGGCAATGCTAGCAATGGCAGAAACCAGAGCATGTCTAACAGCGGGGCCAGGCTGCCACCTGGAGGACAGCAGAAAACACAGCTCCACAATTGCCAGTCTGTTCCCAACATGTAAAGAGGCCCTTTGGGTTGAGTTAAGCCCCTCATTCTGTTCCATTACCTGACAAAAAGCTGAGCCTCTCTGCTCCACAGCTCATTCATCAGTGGACCACGCGGAGGCAGTGGCAGTAGGTGAAGCCAGGTGCATCATAGCCATTGCCTCCCCTCTTGCCCTCATTACAGACTCAAAGAAGGGGAGGCTCAACCTTGAACACTTTTTCTCTTATCCACACATTTTGTTGGTCACTGTTGTGAGTCTTCTGTGTTATTTTAGCAGCAGAAATATCAGGTCACTTTTCAAAAGGTTTACACTCTGCATGAAGGACTACATACAAGAAAAGAGAAAGCCACACTCTCAAGGTGTGTTGTTCACACAAAATTAGCACTGGATACTGTGTGGCACTCCAGTTCAGTCAGGATCCCATATAGGAAAAGACTCAACGAACATCTCCTGCGGGGGGGGGGGGGGGAATTCTTATGTAGAAAAATATGGTAATCACTCCCAATTTATCATATTGTAGAGGAGAGTGAAATTATATTCATCAACAAGTAATGATGGTACATAACTCTCAATACAAGCTTTCTGAAAATTAGACTTATCTGAGTAGGAATGAAGGATAAGTATGTCTTATCCAAAAAGGCAGGACACTCAGGCAGGAGAGAAAACACTGAGTCAGGAGATGTTCCGGGGCAAGCTGTCATTGTGAGCTAACACCGTGGGCTTCACTACCATCTTTCAGACGTCTACAGCCACCTATTTCCCTTTCTCTGCTTCCAAAATAGTAAATAGAGTTTTTTTGGTTTTTTTTGTTTTTTTTTTTTTTTAGTTTTAGCTAACTCACAATCTAAAACATTTGTTGGAAAAATAGGATTCTGAAAACAATTCTATTGTCCTATTGCATTTCTTCCTGGTAACCCAGCAGAGAGAACGCTGGGCAGAGCCCATACCCTGAGAAGATACAGGTGGATATCAACTGGTCCCTACTGGATGTGCTGTTAGTCTGAGAGAGCTGTAGTGACACCTCCTGGCAAGACCAAAAGAGCGCTCCTTCCATAAAACACTCCACATTGTCACAACTTTATGATCAGAAACAATGAAGAAAATATATTTCCCCACATGTACACATCCACTGTACAGATGTACAAAAGCAGTCCATCTGTAGAAAGACACAGCCACAACACTCGTATTCATGTTTGAATGACTTCCATTTAACAAACAAACCAAAAAGCTGAGTCCAAGAAAAAAGATAGCCATGTTTTTATTTTATGACACCCAATAACTAAAGTTGGTTTTATCTACTCATCTGGGTATTGTATACACAAAACAACACTGTCGAATGCAAGGCAGTAAAATTCTGTAGAACTTATTTTTAAATTATCTTTGTGTAGTATTTCTATCTGCACTCTTTGTTGGTCTGATATTTCTCTTGAATGCCTGGACAGTCAATTCACATTTCCACTTCACCCCCAGATCCCTCCCCTATCTCCCTGGCCTGAAGCATTTTCAATCTAGAATATTCCTGTTCATTAGACATCTTCTCCCAAATTCTCTACCTCTTTCAAAATGTACCACCTGTGTTTTGAGAAGCAGTTTTAATGTTCTACATACCAGAGCTAAAATATAAATAAATATTATTATCAAGTTTCTCTCTCTTCTTAGGCTTTGAAAATGTTAGTAGGGCTCTAGAAATATATTAGGCAGCCTTCCTCCTTCCATCTCACTTATCCACCAAATCATATATACTTAGTCATTACTGTATGCTTAGCCTCTATGTTAAATATTAGAAGCACACACATACACTACCACCACCACTGACAATGATGACGACAATGACAACGACAACGACAACAACAAAACACATGGTAGATATTGACCTTGTATCATAGGATTTGAATTCTAGTCATCAGATTCAGAGAAGCATCAACTGAGAGACAAGATGGAAGTGGTGATGGGGTTTATGAAAGAAGTGAATGATGAAAGAATGGCAGGGGTCTGTAGAAGAGCAAAGTCAAGGAGGGACTTCTAGAAAAGCAGTAGCAAGGGGTCTGCGGCAGCACAGGATTTAATTGTTGTGGAAATAATAAGGAAGTCATGAGTGGCCAGTTGAAGCTGAGGAATATGATTGCACAGTTGTCCTCAAAATGCAAGAAGACACTTGCAAATGGTTATTGAAGAAACAGGATTTGACAAATAGCTATGGTACGATAGCACTTGCATTATTTCAGATCGTCACTTGGTTCTTTTGACAACTTTCAAAGATATCTATTGACATCTTCAGTTTTACAGGTGGAAACACAGAAGAGAAGCAATGGATGCCCCAACATCAGTCTGATAGCTTAACTTGAAAATGGAAATGCTAGGACTCAGCACAATCCCAGGGCCAATCCCATGTATCAAACTGTACAATTACAAGCTCTCAGATGATTGCTTCTGCAAAAGCAAAAGTGGGAAGAAAGCTTGTAAGAAGGCAGGACAACGTTCATCCCAGACCTGATGGCCAGAAGGATAGTGGGGGAGATGGAGAATTAAATGGATTTATTATATGTCTGTCCTGAAATATGACAGGGACCTGTTGGCAGAATGAATACCATGGACTAAGGAATGCCTGATGGGGATGGAGATTTTGGAGACAGGTTAATCATACTACAGAGATGGCTTTCCACCAGAACCTCTCACCACTTTTTCTTTAAACTAGGCATAATTTTCAAAGGTTTTGCTGTATATAGCATTATCCTTTTGGTGTTCAATGGGATACTCTTCTAATATCATACATTCTTCTGTTTTATATGTATATGTACACATACAGCATTTTATCCTGTATTATTAGTGACATTTTTGCATTTTATATCAGAGCATTTATTTTCATTTCATTAAAAATGGTTATAAACACTGCTTAATATCCTACTAAGGGATGGCTATTTAGAACTCAGTAGTTTAGTGCTTGCCTAGCATGGGCAAGACAATGGATTCCATCTCCAGCCCCACAAAAAAAATCTGTCATAAGAACATACTACAATTTCATCTTCTTGTTACTCTTTTTGTTTTTCCTCTATCTTTGGGTAGGCACTGTTTCTAATTTTGCACTTGTCTTCCTAATTCTGTTCATATAAATATTTTTATTGAAATCATGATTGTTTCCTAAGGCTAAGCAAATAAACATGAAATTTTAAAGTCATTCATTAATAAATTAGTTACTTATTTTTGCATTGCATTTCAGCACGACCATTGAACATTTGCCACTGCTTTGCAAGAGAACCTGCAAGAATGCAGATTAGCTGAGAGCCAGTGCTGGTGGATGGACTGATGGACTGGCGGTCATGAAGGCCATTTTCTGAGTGTTTCCATATTAACAGTGGAAAGAAGAGAGACCTTCATCTGAGAGTGAGGTATAGCCAGAGGAGGGCTCTAGAAGTGAAACTGTCCTGCTGTTTTTCCATGAAAATGAATGAAGCTAAGGATACAGTCAGATTACCTGAAACCAGTAACCACTGAAGGCCATGGTGAACCTTCTCTCTGTCATGTTCAGTTGCACAGGTGTTAGCAATAGAAGAAGTCAGATTTTTATTCGGACCAAACTTGCAAATCTTTGTATCCATGATGATGGCCACTGTACTTCCTGACAGAGTTCTGGTATTTTCTCTTTTGCTTAGAATTTGTGCCTTCATCTCAGCAGCTCTGAGCTGTAGATTGGCCACTACTTCCCCCCTGTCACTCCTCTACAATTTGCCCTTACCTTCCCCCCCATCCCCCGCAAGCACCCAAACTGAGAAGCACATCTTCCAGACAGGTTCACAAGGCCTGAGCTAGTTATTCTTTTGCTCATTCATGTCCAGTCCCTACTTCCCTCATTGCTTAAGGCACTGGGCTTTTCTCCCCTTATATTAATTTCCGTTTTTTAATATCTTGTACACAGTAAGTTCTACTTCAAGATATTTAAACGTAAGTTTATTTCTATTTACAGGTTACTTTTTCCTTTTAAATCTTCAGCAGAAAAAAGATCAAAGTTGTCTTGATCATATCCACAGGACAGTCTCATTACTCCTGAAGCCCCTTGTCAGCGACCACTAACAAGGTGCAGAACAATTTGTGTTAGTGAGAAGTCTGGAAATGTGTCAGATTTTCACTTCCACATGTTGCTTGTCTGTAACAGTTAGATTGTATATTTAGTTTTAAAATGGCCCCAGTAACTAAGAGAAACATCATGTTTCCAGGGACATTTTGGAATGTCTATATATTTCTAGTACCACTATTGCTAAACTATTCTCACCTCGTCCTCCCCCTTTTACATACACATACACACTCATGCCAAGTTCAATCCAACTCTCACAATTCCTTCAAACAGAAGTTATCATTTATTTTATTTATTTTATTGCCACATGTTTAAATCTTTTATTGTAATTTGACCAATTTGGCAGGCAAAGCTGGTTCTTTGGTTGGTTACAATAATAATACATTCTTAGTTGGTTACAATAATAATAATAATAATAATAATAATAATAATAATAATAAAGCTAGTACATGGTAAAGTTCTCTAGCAAGTTGTATTTTTATAGGCAGAAATTATCAGACATCTATCTATGCAACCTCATGAGCTCAGGCCAAGATGCTGAACATCTTAACAAGAACAGACAGAACAAATGGAATACATCCTCCCCTTCCTATGGGTTTATGATACCATTCACTGGACACATATAAATAAAGAAAGCCTGCAACAGAACCTAATAATTTAGCATGTGCAATGGAGATACACAAAAGTTCTTTCATGGCATTCTCAGACACAACGTATAAGGAGACTTCAAGTGTCATTAAAAAATAAAATAGAATGCACATTTACACCTTTAGAAGTGGCTACTCTTCAAAATTAATTCACTTAATAAATGTTCAACTTTGTCACTCACTTTTGTCTTGCAAACTTTATTCTATGTACTCAGGATAAAAATGATATTTCTAAGCCCTTGAGTTCAAATCCATCACCCCACAAATTATTCATGCCTGAACAAGCTGGTGAGGGATACTTAGCTAATTTACAGTCTCTTTAGGAATTTGGAGACAAATTCTCTACCCAAATGGGATAAGTGTTTAAACACCAACCTGAATACACCTGCATGCTGAGGGTTTATGCTTTCACTGTGTGCCATTGTGGTCTATAAATAATCCTCTCAGGTTTCTTGCCAATTAAGACTCATCACGTGGCACAGAACTTAGATGTCAGCAGTTAATTTGCATGTCAATGAAACAATAATTTGATGAAAATTTAAAGCTTTATGCACTATTTATACCATAATTGGAAGCACAGTAAGTGTGCTCCTATGAAGATTCTTATTGTGTTCAATGATCTCTTTAAAGGCCACATTTAAATGGCTGGTGGTGATCATTGTCTGAGATTCTCAGTTTGGGACAACAGATCTGCATTTTAGAGATTAAATTAATTTAACATTATGTCTGTGGAAAAAGTCAGTCATGTCCACAAAACACTGAAGTGGCAGCTGCTTAGATTTGGGACTTTAATCCCTTTGTGGCCTTAGCTCCAAACATGTCACCATGGGGCAACAAATTTTTCTCAAGTTTATTTTCCTTCTCTTCTTTTCTCTGCCCTCCTATCAGATTTTCTATAGCTAAAGGGAATACTTTTGTGGGTGGTCTTTTTAAAAGCTGAAAATGGTAGTTGATTCTAGTACAAAGGCAAACAACCAGTGGGCACTTAAACTTAACTACTGTACTTAAGGGCAGTACTTAGAACAAATACTGTATTTACATAGACAGAAATTTCAAAAGCTGCCAGCCTGGTGGGCTAAGCTTGCTACTGGAAAGGCCACACCTACCAATCACTGGTCTGCAATGTAGCTAGTGGAAAAGTCAATGAGTGAAGGGAGGAAGCATGTAGGGGAAGGGAAGGAGGGAGGAGGGAAGGAAGGAAAATGGAAGGTGAGACGAGAAAGCAAGAAGTCTGAGAAGCTGGAGAGGTGGCTGGGGATAACAATGTTGAGTGCTCTTCCAGAGACAAGATTGGGTTCAATTATCGCCCACAAGAGGCGTTCCAGGATCCCGCCTTAGGTACTACATACATGTAGTTCACACACTGAGGCAGGTAAAACACTCAGACACATAAAATAAATTTTTGTTAAAGAAAGTTTGAGTTTCCAGTCCCATGGCATCACAGACAATCCCCACCATGGCTATTTTGCCTCCCATCTAACAGAGTGCTTGAGTTTTAGGTACTCTGAAGGGAATTCCTTCTAATGGAAAAAGTGGTTGCTTTGCTGTGCTGTTTAAGCATTGCTATGAGAATGACTGACTAGAAGAGTGTGCTGTGTGTCATTAAGACTAGGGCTTGGCTTTTCATTTAAAGGTCACAGCTGTAAGCATAAGTTGACTCAATTGTTGGCTCTCTGTCACATCTCCATGTAAAGCTGCCTTGAAGTCAGATTTCCTCGGAATCAGAGCGCATCCCTTGGTTTGCCTGCTGGCCCATCACTATTAATCCCCCTTTAGACCTATTTATTATATTCTAAGAACTTCCTTCTACTTTAATGAGCCCCCTCATTCCACAACCAAAACCAAAATTATATATGCTGACAGAGAAAAATGAGTGGATAAGCAGAATAAGATAAGGATGAAGAGAAAAGAACAGCATTGTGGATCATAATGTTTGTCTCTGAGCTACGCCGGAAGCCTACATCCCTTCCCTGCAAATGCATTTTTTCTCAAAAAGCCTAGGTAATTTATACATAGGTTACTTAATTGACCGTCTTAGTCTTTATATTATAAATGAGTTCCTTCTCATAAATTAAGTTGATCTTAATTTTTCAAAAGAAATATAAACCATTGTTGATTTTTAAATTCAACACTTAACTCAATAACATTTTCTTCAAATTAGTTTACGCCAAAGGAAACTAAAAGTACTTTTTCAATTAACCTAGCTTAGGCATTTGACCAACATTTTATGTTTTATCTAACTCTAGTAAATCAAGCATTAAACATCTCCTGTTTAGTGAACACTTATTGAGCAGTCATGGAAGAAAACCAAAGTGTTTGCTAAAATACTCTGGAAACATATATTGACATATTTCACTTTCCCCATAAATGGAACAGCACTCCTCCTGAAACAGAGTAAGTAAACAAGGAGCCTTTGATACCTATGGAAAGCCAAGGCCAGCATTCAAATACGGCCAGTAGAGATCAGCTTTTGAGAGTGGAGTCTGGAGAAGAAAATGCATGACATAGGCTTGGACTCTGTGGACACAGATGACCCTCAGTGTGTTCCATGCAGAAAGGAAAGTTCGCCTTTCCACCTGCTAAGTTCTGACTCAACTTTTAATGGAAGTTATTCTTCTTCCCTCTTTAGCCCTTCCCTCACCACACTCCCAGGCACCAAGTTTCCAACAGTACTTTCTTCACCAGGCTGTGTGAAACATATTTAACATGCATTTATGACACAGAAGGAACATATCAGAAGACTTAGGTTTAACAGATATTGATCTGTAAGGCTATTTATTTTGAGGAAAGGGGGACCGGTATTGACACAGTGAAGACTTGAATATCTAGAGTACAAATAATTCTCTATCTGGGGGTCCTGAGGAATTACAGCAAGTGGTTGTAATGAATGTTTGTAATTCACTAGCTGCTATTTTAAGATGCAAAGCACACCATGACATCAGTGATGTTCCTTTTAATCTCCACGGACAGGCTGTTACAATGAAAGACTTGGAGAAGGACAGTGCACTCCGATATATATTTGATAAAATTTCAGTCTTTCAACAATGATGATTCATTAACATTTCATAATGTATAGGACGATGAAAGTACCCTCAGATTGGCTTAAAAGGACAGGTTTTATTTATAGAAGCTGCTCATGAAATCTTAGTAATAACATTTCTATACTAAAAACTTCTGAATGTCCTCGTAACATGGATTTAGTATACCTTTAAGAAAACAATTAGTATTTACTCAAATAACACTTTCTCCCTCTGAAAGAGTAAATAGCATTTTAACTGCTTCTTTTCTATTCTCCCTTTCTATCTTCCTTCAGCTCCTCGACAACAAAACAATGGCCCTTTCTTCCTGTGGAAGAGAAAACTCAATAAATACAAATGGCTACAGGGCCTCAGAGCAGTGAAATTATGGCTTTCCAAGGACTTCATTTTTCCCTCATGAAGAAACATATTTAAAAGGGACCTTTCCCAACACACTTTAAAGTCAGGCATATTTTAATGAAATAATTATTTTGGCATTGCTAAACATTGCTGACTGATAAATGAGACCCAAGTAATTAAGTTTTGTTCTTTTACAATCGAGATTTAGTGTAGTCATCAATCTGGGTAAGAATTTAGAGTCTAGAGACTTTGGAAGATGAACAAGCTACTAACTGAGATTGGTCATGTGGGAAGGCTGGTTAAATGGGTGCTCCGTTTAAACGTAGCTGTGGATAACTTTCATGTCTTAATCTTCATTAGAACTTCGCGGATGCACTGTTCATTTCTTCCCACACTAACTTGGACATGGTGTGAAAACAAACAAAAGAAAAAAAAATGAGCAAACAATTCAGTGTATCAGAAGAGCACCGTGGTGCTGAAAATATGGTTTAACGGTAGGCTACAGGGAAAGTTCCTTTCTTATAGGAAAAGCAGAAGAAAAGCAATGTTATTATGAAAAGCATGAAGGATATAAACATTAAACGTGATAGGAAAGAGAGAAGATGAACTCACAATACTTTGCATGGGTGTCTGTAGCACTGAGATGCCTGCCCAGGTTTACAGTGCTATTTATCATCTACCTAATTCACACTTACAGTCTTAGAATCAGTCATATGGCTTTCAGACCTTAAGCAACACCCACAGTGCTCCACCTATTCCTCCTCCCTTCAAATGCAAAAGAGCTATGTCCAGAGAGACGTTCACATGAGATATTTCTCCCTGGGCTGAACTCCAGGTTTCAGCAGACAATGCACTTAGCAGGTCATAGGCACAATATCAAATCCAGGGAGAAGCAGAGTGGTGTTTCCTAGTAACTACTGATAATCACGACCAACTACAGATACATACATAATGCATATGCATAAACATGCGTGAATATAGTATCTACATGAAATAATATTTAAATATCTTTTGCTAAGAGATGTGCACTTTAGAAAAAGAGGGAACGAATGCATTCTTAGCTCAGGGACTAAGGCACTGACACCAAGAACAGGTATTATCACTGTCATTTCAGTTCTGGGGGAAAGCCAAATAAGGATATGTATGCTTCCAAGAAAGAAAAGGGTTTGCTCAAGATGTCCTGGGGCTCCCCAAGGAGAGGAGGGAGGAGAGGCTCCCTCTGCCTCTGCCTCTGAGCCCACTTCCATCCATAAATGTTAACATCAGTGCTAGAGTGGGAGCTAAGGACTCTAAACCACTGCGTGGGCATATGTACAGAGGAAATTACACTTTGTTTATTAAAGGGGACTTCTCTCCCAGAACCATGCAATCTTACTCCTTGAAGGTACAAAAATGATTGCATATCCATAAAAAGAGAGCGGGAGAGGGTCAGGAGGGAAAAATAAACCCCGCCCAAGAACCTCTAAGAGAAACAGGTGCTAGTAGGAGAAAATAGCCAGTTGCCCAAAATGCTTAAAACTCCACCTTCGTTATTCTGAAAACAATTTCAATGCAGGAGGGAGATATCATTCCCTGCTTCTGAAGCTCCATTCACTAGGCGATCTAGTCTGAATCAGTCAGATCTAAGTTTTGCACTCACGCATGGTTTCTGTTGTCGACTACTCCTGCTCTTTGAACCAAGAAGTCCCTTTCCTAAAAGGGTAAGTCGGCTACGACCCTCACTCCTCCAACTCACCACTTTTATTAACCTGTGAGCTATGTCTGTGTCGCCCAGCCCGGCCCCAGAACAGTCACCGGGAACAATGAACCAGAGGAGGGACCCACCCAGTGAGCACCTGCTCGCTGGCGCGCAAGCCTAGGCGCGGGACGCTCGGGCCTCGGGTTCTGGTTCCGCATCTTGCTCCACCAGACCCCAAGAAAAGCTTGGAAGCAGGTGGTTCCCTGTAACAGACTCGGCTCTCCCGAGTCAGTCCTGCCTCCCAACACCCACCAGTTAGAGCCGCTGTACCTAAAAAGAACACAAGCCCAGCGGGGATACGGGGTGGTCCAGCCACCACCCACCGGCCCGGGCTCTGGAACGCACCGACGCCGGGTGGTCCGCACCGAAATTCCCAGGGCTGTGGGGTGGAAAGAGGTGGAGCCCGGAGCCTTAAAGTGGCTTCCTCTGGCCCGCCCCCGGCCTGGCAGGGCTCTGGGATCCGGTAAGACACAAAAGATGGGCAATATCAGAGCCTGCCACTGTGCCGTCGCCGGGGTGAGCGGCGGGGCCTCGGGCGGGTCCCTGTTACCTCTCTCCACTGTCCATTCCGGTTCCCTGGTCCTAATCTTGGTTCCCTAGTCCCATCCCCTGCTCTCTGCTTCTCATTCCCCTTTTTAGTTCCCATCCCAGCTCCCGGGTTCCTATCCCTGATCCCTGGTTTCCACCCGCTGCGGGATCAACCCTGGACGCCACCGAGCCCCGCGCGCTTTCCGGGAGCTCGAGTGGGCAGCAAAAGGCGCGAGGTGGCAGAGAAGAGAAACACTTACTTGCCGGGAACGCTGAACACCTCTTGCTTTTCACTCGAAGGTGTCCGGCTTCGGGGCCCGAGAGGTCGCTGGTACAGCTTGGAGCTGGACACTTGGCGAGCCCGGGACACCCTAGTCTCCGCTCAGCTGCGCGCTGTCACCGCATCCGGCACACCGAGGCACCATCCACAGCCCCAGGCCTCTGCCCCGCTCTCCCGCGTCGCCGCTCCAGGCAGACCACACCCTGTCACCCCCGCAGCCCTCCACTCCTGTCTCTTTGACACTTCACCGGTTACTCCGCCGCCCGGCGTCCTCCCACCCCCTCAGCCCACGTGCTTCTGCGCTCGCTCCCGGCTCCAACTTCCCCCGCCGGTCCCCGCCCTCCTGGGAACCTCTGGACTCAGGCTGGAAGGTGCTTGGTCCTCCCACAAGCCCACCTAGGTCTTCGAATTGATGGTGTCACTGTGATAGTGTCATGTATGCTGTATATAATATATGAAGATGTATTTTTTGTTGAGCCATGCAATACTTTTAATATTATAGAGGTGTATTTATTCTCAGGCTCAAACACTGAGCAGTCACTGGCTTTGGCAGAGGCTATCAGCCCAGCTGTTTCCACTTGCAAAAAACATCCTAAAGTTCCTGCTTAGCCTGTCATTTCCTATTAACCTAGTATTTATTTATTTATTTATTTATTTATTCTTTTTTAAATGAATATCTTATAATTTACTCTTTCTCCTTCCAGCAAAGTTTGAAGTTCTTTTCTGAGGGCTCTTCCTCCTCTGTCCAGCCACGAAGACTCTAGGAAAAATTTCATCTCTCCCTGTTATAACTGTCAGTAGCCTCCAGTGTAATCTTCAGGATATAGTATATATTCACAAATGGCCCTAAATGCCCTTAAGTTATGGAGACAATTTTGTTCAGTTTCCCGCTTGGCTGTATCCCAAACACTAGGTCCTGGAGAAAGCCAGGGACGTTTTTACATTTGGCTGAGTGATTTCTCATACTATGACGAGGTTTAGCAGGGTTAATAACTGGTGATCACTAAATGTGACACTTTTAAGCTTTCTTTAGAGCCTGGACTCTAAGTCTCTCACACATGCACAGTCTGGCCTTTCTCAGCACAGTACCTGGATGTACACCTGCCCAGCCACAAACCATTTTAAGTACCACCACCACAGAAAGCCACCCAGACTCTTTTCTTTTTAAAATAATGTTATTTTTTTAATCTCTTCTTATTTTAGTCTCAATCTCTTAACAAAGAGTTTTACGAAACAAAACAATGATCTCTTTAAGGTCAGATCTCTGCTGCACCCTTTGTCTTAACTCATATATAAAAAAAAAAAATTTGCTTTTATTTTGTCCTCAGCCATTCACCCCTCGATAACCTTATTACTTGAGTTTTCCCCTCAAAACAAACAGCACTTCATGCTTCTTAACCTATAGAGACCATCCACAAACCAGCACTGCTCTAAGCAATCTATCTGCTCATTACATATTTTATAGGTGACACCAGGGGGAGAAGGGGAGGTGGGGACCAAAAAAATTATCACTAATTACCACAGCAAGGACCAGATTCCCAGCAATCTACTTGGTTTTAACAAGCACAGGACATGCCTTACCACAATGTCTTATACTCAATAAGTAATAAATATGTCAATATAATCCATATGTATTCATTCACATTTAACTGCATTGCCGGAAACTGAGCAGAAGTCTGGGTGGACTATTGAGACATAGTTAGTCACAGATAGTTGCCACCAGATTACAAACTCTCAGTGCAGTCATGGACACTATCACCTGCATTTAAAACATGGGATGGACATGATCCATCTTAGCGTTTCAGGATGTCTGGTTGGAATAACTCAGCCTTGGATTCAAGGTCCTTCATGATCTATAAGAGACACTTCTATTAAACTGATTTTGACTCAGTCCACTGCCAGGCAAATTTTTAACTTCCAGAAACCTGGCTTCCTGAATTGAAACCCTCAAGTCATAGGCAGAGCAGCAGACACTAAAGACAGTCATGTCCCAGTTTCCTGGAACCACTAAATGTTGCCTATGACAGATGACTTTCAAGATGTAGTTAAAAATCTTCAGAGATTATCTTGACTTTTGAGGACCCTAAATGAGACCACATGGTTTCAAGAGTGGGAGTCAAATGTAGAAAGGAGCAAAATGTACTTGAAGGCAAAGATTCCTGCCATGTAGCCACAACAAGCCAGCCAGTTGCAGAGGACACTAGGCGACAGAAGAGGCATTGAAGAGTCTCTCACACAGATCCTAGGATCTGTTTTGGTTACTGTGCAGTAAATGTGATTTTGGAAATATGGCTTCTAGGACTGGTGTGCAGCAGTCTGCTCCAAGTTCAAAACATTCCATCCTCCAGGAAAGCACCCTAAGTAAGAAATAAACAACACCCCTCCCACAAAATAGATTCTAGAACTCCCTTAAACGAACCAGATTCTCTAGGCCTTTCTCAGCTAGAGTAAGCAGAGCCCAGGTGAAAAGAAGGCCCTCAGACAAGAAGAAATGACTGGAAGAAATTTAGATGAACCGAAGCACCTGGAAAGGACACACTCCAACTTGTTGAGTTGGCTGTAGACTCTGCAGTGTGCCTGAGTTCCCAGCTTTGTGAAATGTCACCCATGCTGAGATGGGCTGGGGTGAGTAGATAGGTGTGTTTTATCTCCTCAGCAAAAGTTTTGTCACATAACAGGGACTAAACAAAAATAAATTTGTAGTAATTTATTATAGCATCAAAAGGAAACAAATTCTTGAATATGGGAGGTGTCTTTAAATCCTCATGGGACAAAGAATCAAAAGACATCTCAAACAATTAGGCACTGTCTTTTTTAGTGGCCAGGGCAACCAGTTATTGAGGGCAGAAGAAGTATTGACTCCCAGTGTAGAGTTACATAAAATCCTTCTGATTTAGATGTTGCTGTTTTATTTTATTTTTTAAAAAAATAACCAAGTAATTTTTATTCAAAAAAATCCAAGTATTTAAATTTTATTACCAGCGATCCAAGAATACTGTCTAAAGCATACAAAAATTAAAATATTCTTTCAGTTTACAATATGTAGGATTTCCATGCCAATGTTTAGAAATGCAGACATTGCCTGTTGTCAGATAAGACAAGTCCCCAGTCAACAGAATAAAGCTGTATTTGAGTCATGAGCTGGCCCTAGAGATTGGCTCTACAACCCAGACCTACATCAGCTGTCATATGCTCATTTGAGTAATTCTAAAATTAAAAAAATAAAGTAAGATATAGCTCCTTTTTAAGTATACATGCTAAAATTACCTACTGGGTTGCAAAACTATACTTGCCTTAAGTTAAAGCATGAATTTTTTTAAACTGATAAACCTTGTATAAACTCTTCCTCAGTATACTCCAGATTCTCTCGATCTTTGAGAGATCCATATACTTGATATTAAAACATAGCGCATGTAATTTGATTATTTTAAAACAAGGTAAAACAGAATACATCCAGTTAAACTGCAGATGGTTAATTAATACATTTTTAATATAATTTAATATTCTATGTAATATTTGGAACAATGAATTGTCTTTGTTTCACATCATGTTATTAACAATGTAATAGCTGGAACTTCGAACCTAAATTAAAAAGTTATTCATTGATTCTCCACTGGCCCGCAGCTGTCACTTTGTTTCAGAAAGCAGAAAAGAATGAGTTGATTCCTGTAAAGTTTAGTCTTAGAGCCCCCAAATGCTCAACCCTTGGGGGATTTCTCATTGGCTTATACAATGTTCAGCATCTTACTGTTCATCAGACAAAGAATTGAATTCCAGTGTGGCTTTCCCCCCTTGTAATGACTTTACCCTCATTCCTGGGTTCTTAAATGCAGTACACAATTTCTGCCATCAGTACCTGAAATAGTCTGTCCATTTTGTGATCTGTCCTCTGGGGTTTCTAGCATCAGGATGTGTGCAAACTGTCTAAGGCAGCAAAGGAAAAGTGGGGTGCTAATGTATGTGGCCTGAAGCCTGGGAGAGAGCAGTCAGGTAAATCAGAACATTCGTTGTAACTTCATTTCCACAGAGGCAGAGTACAAACTTCCTCACAGAAGTATGTCTTGGGGGTAGAGGAAATATCTCTGTAGGAAAACCACCTACTGGAAGGAGACTGGAGCTGGGACAGCAGGTGGGTAGGTGGCCCAAGTAGAATCCTAGCTCATGACAGGTAAACACAGGGGCACCCCATTAAACAGGCTAGCTAGACTAGGGAGTTGGGGGCTCTGTGTGCCAATGAGAAATCCCGCCTTTGTATAAAAGGAAGCGAGTGACTGAGGAACCCAACAAACTGGCCTCTACACACATGAAGACATATGTGATCCATATACATGTGAACTTAAGTATCACATACACATAAATGCCAAAGATTCAAATATACGAAGTTTTCATTTTTTACATGTTTGTTAGACCCTAGGAGTCTTCACGTTGGATTGCCAGTGTTTGGAGATGTGTGTTACACTGTTCCTGACTTAGATTACCTGCTTGTTGAGTGAAACTAGTTTCTAATCACTTTGCACTTTAGACACCTCACTGCCAGAAGAAGGGACAACCATAGCTATCTCTTAATGTTGTTAATTCTTGATAAAACACCTGTATGTCCAACATAAGGCCTCATACAGAGTGCTTGCTCAATATGCCTCAATGCATTTTTGGCCTTGCCTGATGTAATCGCACACTGAGCTGTATCTTCCAGTCATTCCTGTTGCAAAGGTTTGTACATAGTAAGTCCTTAAAATCTGTTAATCATATAAGGGAGTGGAAGGATGTGAGGCAACTTTTCTAAAAGTGTTGTGAAACTGACAAAGTGCTGTGGAATTCTAAAGACGAGTGCTAATAGTAATAATTAATAAGAAATAATGGGCGATACTACCAAGTCTTTGATTCTGGCTGAGCCTTGGAGAATTGCTCTGCAAGGAATGTTTGATGCTTTGCTTTTTCATCTAAAAATTCAACGGAGAGAGCCCCAGAACAGCAACATTTATTGATTAGCCGAAGCTGTTTCATTCATTCTGCCTTCTCAGTAGAAATCTCCATTCATCCCTCAAGCATCTATTACTTTTACTGTATTTGACATATCTGTGTGCATTCAATTAGGGATGCCTGCATTTAACAGCAACGACCAAGTCTGTCTCTTTTATCATGAATGTGAAGTCCAACTGGCTGAAACTAGTACAGTTGTGCCTTCACCAGTATGGAGCTGCCAGCAACATCTCTGGACAGCCTTGAACCTCTGATGTGTATGGAACCACCATTACTGCTGTATATGCTGGAGACAGAAAGAAGGGACAAAGGGAAAAAAGGCTTGTAAAATGAGTTTTTCCAGTTAAAACATACTTCTTTTTTATGTGATTTTTCTCACGGCAAAAAATGATTGTTAATGTCACAGATTAATAATTCACCTTAAATAATTGTGTGATTATACTTTTATTAGCACAGAATCCCTCGTGTTTTTGTCTGACACTTCTTCCTTTTTATTTATTTTTAATTAGGCTACAGAGTATGACGTTTCATTACAACACTATCAAATTTAATTTGTTTTTGTAGATTTTCCTTTCTTCTTTTGGCTTCATTGCCCTGTTGCCCCAATTGTCCCCTTCTGTCTCCAGTAGCTTCATTCCTGCCTTCACATCATGTATGTTCTAGCACCTTCCCATTCTTCAGAACCTCATTCTCCCCTCTTGTGGTCCCAGTTTTAGATTCATGAGCTATACCCACAGTCATCCACCCAGACACACACACACACACACACACACACACACACACACACACACACAAAGACACACATGCACACACACAGAGACACACACACATTAAATATTAGGTGGTTAGAGACATATTGGTTTATTTCTGGAACATCTATTACATCTTTCTTTTCTGTCTTCCTTCCCTCCTTCCCCCCACCTCCCTTCTTTTTTACTCCCCCCTCCATTCCATACTCCCCTCCCTTTCTTCCTTCCCCCATTTTCCTGGTACAATACTCTGTGTTACTGTGCCTTGGTAATATCATTTGGAATCAAACTCAGCAATGCTATTCTATTTAAAATTACTTTGTCTTCACCTGGTCTTTTGCGTTTCTATGTGAATTCTAGTATGTTTTCCTATTTCTGTGAAGAATGGCATTAGAATTTTTATAGAGATACCATTTAATCTATAGATTACAGTTGGCAGTATTACCATTTTCACATTCATTCTGCCAGTCTGCAGTATAAGACCTCTTTCATTCACCTAATATTTTCACTTAATATCTTTTAGTTTCTTAAGGTTTTAATTTTAAAGTCCCCCCCCCACTTCCTTGATTAAATTTATTCCTAGGTGCTTTATTTTGGTAAACTATTATAAATGGACATTTCCCTAATTTTATTTTTAGTAAGTTAATTATTGCTATATAGAAAAACTATTGAATTTTATGTGTTGATTTTTACATCCTGCAACCTCACCAAAAATGTTTATCAAATGTAAAGGTGTTTTGGTGATGTACACGGCGTATTTTATATATAGCACCATATGTTCTGCTTTCTGACTTCTTAATCCTATTTGTTTTACATCTTCCTCAAACCCTTATTGCTGAACCTGCGACCTCATGCACTATTTTGGATAATAATAGAGTAGGCATGCTGCTTTATCCCCAGATTTTAGAAAAACATTATTTTTTCCATTTAATATGGTGTTGCCTAGAGGTTTGCCATATATAGCTTTTATTATTTTAAGGCATGTTCCATGTTTTACTAATGTTTCAGGAATTTTTTATGTTCAAGTTGTACAAATGCTATTTTGCCTCCATTGAGATGATCATATACTTTCTGCCCTTAAGACTATTTACATGGTGTATTGCATTTTATTTTTTATTTGTATATGTTGAGCTAACCTGGCATGTCTAGAATGAAACTGATTTTATTGTAGTGTATGGTCACCTTAGTGTATTTTTAAAATGAAAATTGACCTTGAATATGCAATATTAGGTTCCATCTGGCATTTTCAAACAAATTGTTATTAACCCTTCTTAATCCTCTTCTCTAAGATCCACCTAAGGTCCTTTATATCCTCAACACCAGCCCATAACCTGCTATCAGACTCCAGGTCAACATCTCTCATCTCTCTCATCCCTCTCATCCCTCTCATCCCTCAGCATCTCTTTTTCTCTTCTCATAGTTTCCTTTCAAATTCAATAGTCCATACTCACTCTTGCCCCATTTATATACAGACAACCATTATAATCTACGCTTTGCACACAAGAGAGAATACACAAATTTTCTCTTTCTGAGTCTGTTATTTTGTTCATTATACTTCCTAGGGCCATCTATTTTCCTGCAGTTTTTATAGTTTTCATTTTACAGGTAATTACATTTCCTTTGTGTATATATATACTACATCTTCATTATCCCTGTTTTCACTGAAGTACACTTAGTCTGGATCTTTTCTCTTACTTCTTGAATAGATGTGGCTAAGATAATGAACACACATCTCTCTCTGTGGTAGGCTATGGAGTCCTCTGAGTACGTGCTTTAGGATGGTCTAGTTGTATTGTGGGGTAGTGCAATTGTCAATGTTTTGAGCAACCATCTTGCTAACATCTGATGTGATGGTGATAGTTGATTTTTTTCCTAACAGCAGCATCATCATTCATATTCATTTGTTTTCTAGATGATCATTATTCTGAATTAAGTGAGATGGAATCTCTGATCAATTTTAATTTGATTTCCCAAATGGCCACATGTGTTAAATGCCTTCTAAAGTATTTCTTGGACATCTGTATTTCTTCTTTTGAGAACTCATTTTGCATATCATTGGGCTATTTGTCGACTGGCCATTGTAGGATTTTCTTTTTCGTTTTGATGTTTAAATTTTGCATGCCTATATACTTCGGATGCTAACCCCATCTGAAGTGTTGGTAGCATGGATTTCTTCCCACTTTGCAGACCATCTGCACTGCGTGGTTCTATACAGCCCCAGCTGTCAATCAATAGGCTCTTTTCTATTCTCTCAGAATCCTGTCTAAGAAGTGTTTCCCTGCAAATCAATTTTAAAACACTTTTCAATGCTTACCTCTAGTACTTGCCTTGTTTCAGGTTTTAAATTAATGAAAGTTTTGATCCATTCTGAATCAGTATTTTTTTTCAAGGTGAAAGATATGGGTCTAGTTTCATTTTTATACATGTAGAATTAATGTGTTCCTCAATTCATTTTGTAAGTACTTTTTTTGTGGGGGGGGTCAGGAACTTTTGCATCTATATTCATCAGAAAAAGTCAGCAATAGTTTGATTTTTTGTTATGAGATTGGAAAATGCTCTTTCCTTTTAATTAATTATTTTATTTATTTACATTTCAAATGTTATCCCCGTTCCTGGTTCCCCCTCCATGAGCACCCCACACCATCTGCCCTCCCCTTTGCCTCTGTGAGGGTGCTCCTCCACCCACCCACACATTCCCATCTCACCCCTCTAGTATTCCCCTTCTCTGGGGCATCAAGTCTCCACAAGACCAAGCACATCCTGTCCCACTGAGGACAGATAAGGTAATCCTCTGCTACATATGTAGCAGGGGCCAGGGACCAGCCCATGTATACTCTTTGGTTGGTGGCTTAGTCCCTAGGAGCTCTGAGGGGTCTGAGTTAGTTAATACTGTTGTTCTTCCTTTGGAGTTGCAATATCCTTCAGTCCTTCAGCTCCTTCAGTCCTTTTTCTAACTCTTCCATAGAGGTCCCCAGGCCTCAGTCCAATGGTTGGCTATAAGTATCTGCATCTGTCTCAGTCAGGTGCTGGTAGAGCATCTCAGAGAACAGCCATACCAAGCTCTTGTCTAAAGCAGATCTTGGCATCAGCAATAGTGTTGGAATTTGGTGTTTATGAAAGGGATTGATCCCAAGTTGGGGCAGTCTCTGGATGGCAATTCCTTCAGTCTCTCCTCCATTTTTTGGCCATGCATTTGCATTTCTTTTAGACAGAAACAATTCTGGGTCAAAAATTTTGTGATAGCTGAGTGTCCCCATTTCTTAACTGGGGGCCATGTCTATTTACTGGAGGTAATCTCTTCAGATTCTATCTTCCCACTGTTGAGCATTTCAGCTAATGTCATCCTCATTGGATCTTGGGAGCCTCTCTCATCCCTGGTATCTGAAACTTTCTAGTAGTTTCCCCCCGTCCTCTACACCTCACTGGTGCATATTTCTATTCATTCTCCTGGCCCTTTGAGCTTCTCTCCTGTCTCCCCCACCCCCATACTTGATCCTGCCTCCCTTTTTCTTCCCCCTCAACTCTCCTACCCATGTACCTTTCTCCCTTTGCCTTCTATAATTATTTTATTCCCCCTTCTAATTGGAATTAAAACACCCATACCTCAGCCTTCCTTCTTGTTAAGCTTCATATAGTCTGCGAGTTGTATCATGAGTATTCTTAACTTTTTGACTAATATCCACTTATCAGTGAGTACATACCATGTATGTCCTTTTCGATCTGGGTTTCCTCACTCAGGATGATATTTTCTAGTTCTTTTCTTTTGCCTGAAAAATTCGTGATATCCTTGTTTTTAATAGCTGGGTAGTATTTCATTGTGTAAATGTACCACGTTTTCTGTATACATTCTTTGATTGAGGGACATCTGGGTTGTTTCCAGCTTTTGGCTGTTATAAATAAGGCTGCTATGAACTTACTGAGGTACATGTTCTTGTGATATGGTGGAGCATATCACAAGGATATATCTCCATGAGATATGGAGGTATGGTATAGCTGGGTCTTCAGATAGAACTATTTCCAATTTTCTGAGGAACTGCCAGATCAATTTCCAGAGTGGTTGTACCAGTCTGCAATCCCACCAGAAATGGAGGCATGTTCCTCTTTCTCTACATTCTCGCCAACATATGCTGTCACCTGAGTTTTTTATTTTAGCCATTCTGATCCATGAAAGATGGAATCTCGGGGTCATATTGATTTGCATTTCCCTGATGACTATGGAGTTGAACATTTCTTTAGGTGCTTCTCAGCCATTTGAGATTCCTCAGTTGAGGATTCTCTGATTAGCTCTGGAACAGTTTGAGAATCATTAGTGTTAGATCTTCTTTGGAAGTTTGGCAGAATTGAGCAGTGAATCCACTTAGTCCTGGCCTTTCTTGGTAAGTAGATGTCAATCCTTGTGGATCTGTCTAACTTCTGTTGTGGCAAGTCACACAGGTTTGGAAGTTTTCAGTTTGTTCTAGGTTTTATTCCATTTTGAATATTGATTTCAAAGAGATCTTCTACATTTCATTTGTAAATCATTATTTTATTAGTTTGTATGTTTCTCCTCTTTTTATTTGGTTTGTTTGTCAATCTTGATAACATTTAAAAAAAAAAACTAATTGATTCCATAAACTTTCTTTGGTGCTATTTCCTTACATTCTGCCATAATCATTAGTAGTTCTTACCATATGCTGAGTTGTTTTGGAGTTGGTTACTACTATTATTCCTTCTCCTTCTCCTTCTCCTTCTCCTTCTCCTTCTCCTTCTCCTTCTCATTCTCATTCTCATTCTCATTCTCATTCTCATTCTCATTCTCCTTGTCCTCCTTCTCTTTCTTCTTCTCCTCCTTCTCCTTCTTCTTCTCCTTCTCCTTCTCTTTCTTCTCCTCGTTCTCCTCCTTCTTCTCCTCCTCTTTCTCCTCCTCCTCACCCTCCTCCTCACCCTCCTCCTCCTCCCTTCTCCTCCTTCTCCTTGTCCTCCTCCTTGTCCTCCTCCTCCTTTCTTCCTCCTCCTTGTCCTCCTCCTCTTTTCTTCTTCTTCCTCCTTCTTCTTCCTTCTTCCCTTCTTCTCCTCCTTCTCTTCCTCCTTCTCCTTCTTCTTTTCCTTCTCTTCTTCATCCTCCTCTTCCTTCTCTTCTTCTTTCTTCTCTACCTCCTTCTCCTCCTCTTCCTCTTCTTCCTTTGGCTGGAATATTGAGTAAATTACTGAGTTATTTATTTTGACAACTCTTATAAAATATGAATACTTATATCTTTTAGCTATTCTTGGATTATGGCCTTGACATATCCCATAGATTCTAATAGAGTTTGCTACAGTTTTTATTTATTTATAAGAATTTAACATTTTCTTTTGTAGGCATGATGCTTTTGTGAATTGTGTAAAGGTTATTTTTGTTATTCTATTCAAATGCTGATTTCTCTGCCTCATCCTGTTTTGATCTGGACACAGCGTTGTAATATTTATGTCAAGAATCTCCTGTCTCAAACTTGTGTAAACAATTTTTAACATTTATTCTTTGCTTCGTCAATAAATGCTGATTAGCCAATAGCTAAGCAGAAGATAGAATAAAACAGAGACTTCTACTAGCCAAGAGAATTGGGCCACGAGGAGGAGATAACAATAATTATTTATAAATAATTCATTTTTTGATAAAAATTATTCATTTTCCTCCCAATTTCTTTAATGAAATCTAAAGTTTAGTATCTGAATATTTGTATTATTTTGGTTTGAGCAGGTACCATAAAATATTTTTCTGAAGCTGAGAGAGGTAGAACAATGTTAAACTGTAACTATCATGGGGCTGGGACTGGGGCTGGGACTGGGGCTGGGGCTGGGGCTGGAGTAGGGGCATAGCCAGCTTAGCACAGGGGAATCATCATAGATCATCTGATTGCCCAGGTATTGAGGTGCCGCTTGAAATAAATCCTGTTTTCTTCTGTGTGATTCTTGAGGACTAACAAAGGTAAAGAAAGGCAGCTGCCATATTAGTTCATTGATCATATTTGTATTAAAATTAATTTATTTCTCTCCTGATTTCTTTAATGAAATGTGAAGTTCAGTATCTGAACATTTGTATTATTTTGAGATTTCTCTTGCTATGATTTACAAATTATATAACTATGTTCTGATATAAAATTTTTTTTTTGATATTTGTTAAGGATTTATTTATGTTCTACAACTTGATCAACTTCTTTCCTTCCTTCCTTCATTTCTTCTTTCCCTTCTTCTTTTCTTCCTTCCTCTTTCTCATATCTAGTGTCTCCCCTTTTATTCAATTCTATCTACTTATGTCTTTCTATGATTTATTTAATCTGTATGCTTTCCAAATTTTGTTGTTTGACCCCCCCCCCCAAAGCACGGACTTTGTATTTTTCTACATTTAATAAATGCTTTCAGAGTCTTTGAGGCCTTGTGATCTAAACTAACTTAGTTTGTAATATAACTCCATTTGATTTCAATTTTTTTGATATTTAGAGGTATAAAGTTAGTGTTGAAAAATAACCCAATATAAGCTATGAACATAAAAGCTATATAATGGATATGTGGCATTAATTATTGATGACATGGTGCACTTTGTGTTGACTCTGTTTTTTTAGCCTTCAGTTTTCCCTGAAGTTATTAGTGGCTCTTGATGTGTCAGTCACCTCTGCTTCTGGAATTTTCCTTTTCCTAACTGCTGCTTTCTGTCTCATAGTTTTGCATATGACCTACCACCTTTCTAAGAAATGACACACCCATAGAAACACAAAGGCACTTGAATGATGTGATTATACAGTGTTATCCTATAACTATCATTTATTTCCATTCATGGTCTTTTGACTCAGTTGGCTTATTCTACATAAGCAATTTTTTAATACTGTATGCAACAACACATCTTCTTTCTTTTGGGCTAATTAGATCATAGACCCGAGTTTCAGAGCCTGATGGGCTGTCCTGAAACAATGCCTTTAGATGGAAGAATAACAACATAGAAGTAGTTTGCAACTCCAGACTGTGTTTATATTTTATGAACACAAGGGAAATAATATTTAATTCATTTAAAAGATGGCTATTGTGCTCTGTATGTTACCATATTTGGATGATCTTAATCTGATATGATCAACTAACCAAGCAATTTTCTTTCCTCTAGACAAATGAAATTCTAAGACTAAGAGAACGTTATCAGATTTTGAGAAATCATTGTCTTCTCATTTCCATTCTCATATGCATTGCTAGCTTCAGCCACAGATTTCTCTCCTCATCTAGACTTGTTTTTTTCCAAACAAACATTACAAAATCCTGTTTCACTAGTACATCACTAATTTAAAAGGATATGTTGGTAGTTTGCTTTAATCATGAATTTCTACTAACAATTCATTATATACATAATTGGAAATAGTTTGTCACTTTCTAACATTCTATGTGCTTTCTGAGGTGATATGGTTTGTTTGTTTCTTCCTTCCAGAGTCCCTATGTGGCTGCAAGATGTTACATGCCTGGAATGTCCAGGGTGGGCTCTCTGCAACCTCCTTCCAGCAAGCCTTTTATTACTCTCATGTCTAGCCCAAGCTTCTTTATAGCATGCTGGTTAGCTTCTGAGACAAGGTATGTTTAGGAAACAAGGCCTAATTTATAAACACCCATGAAGTCTTTTATTGAACTGTCTTTGCTGATTTCTAATTGATCACCAACTTAGCCAATGAAAGTCACATGGGTAAGTTAGTATTGTGCAAACAAAACACAATGAACTATGTGATAAAATTGTAGATACTGGGTAATAGATATGTGGGGTTTTGGTTTTTTTTTTTTTTCTGACCTGATGAATATAAGAAGAAAGTGCATATGGGTGTGACTCTCCAAGAAGTTCTAGATGAACCCTAGTTTTCATTTTTTTTTTAGATTTGTGTGTCTGTTTTAAAGTATCTCTAAAGGTCAAGTAGCAAGAAAAAGACTCAAAATACAGGGAGAGACAAGAGGTCTTGAAATGAGGGGTGAGATAGTAAAACGCTTATGAATCAAAGTCAAGAAGAGTATGGGGTCTAAAGTATGAGGGTCTAAAGTATGGGGTCTAAAGTATGGGGGTCTAAAGGTTTAAGCAGGAATGGGGACAAGAGGATGAGGGTGAAACTATGAAATAATTCAAACTAAAGATTATGAAAATGTCTTGTGTAAACCACTTCAATATGTAAGCTAATTGAGATCTGTAATTTTAAGCTATTTGAATGGACATACCACACATGGAAGGGCAAATGCTTCTCACGGAAGCCATGGGCTGCTAAATGCAACTGTCAATGCCAGACATGA
Organism: Rhabdomys pumilio; assembly: GCA_030674055.1. Lineage (NCBI taxonomy): Eukaryota > Metazoa > Chordata > Mammalia > Rodentia > Muridae > Rhabdomys > Rhabdomys pumilio. Next base: position 187,639,417 of record JANHMN010000002.1, on the reverse strand, counting down.
AATACATTGCTATGAATTACCAGTCTGTGAAACCTCAGAGATCAATGGTATAATGCAAGCCATTACATTTGCTTATCTATCACAACTAGATGATAAGACTCTTCTGCTGAAGACACCACACATATAGGTTGTAGAACAGTGCAAAATATAGCTGAAACTGTTCTGAAAACTTTCTTTCTTTAGAATAGCTTTCATGGTACCCTAAGGCACTGTGTAGATCACTGGAAGGATAAAGCTCATTAGTGTTATTATTTAGTGAGGAGCCCTGAATGTTGCCACCCTAACCTTTCAGATAAATTGTGCCCTTTGGTGTAATAATGGCATGATTTCTATAGTGCAACCAACCACTTTCTAACTGGATATAAAACTTGTTTCACAGGAGGAAACTCAGATCTGGTACAGCAAACCTGGACACAGTCCACGGCTATGGAGGTCACAAGCTTGACGTAGAAACCTACTACTGTCATCTTGTTAAAAGGGTATTTTATTCACCTTCCTTTCTATACTTATATTCATACTGATAGGTTAGCATTGCTTTCAACTTTGACCAGAGATATTTCTTCTTACAGTAGTCATCAAAAAATACAAAGACTGATAATTCGTCAAGATGTTGAAAATATTTGTTTATTGACAGCTCAGTCCTAAATTGAACATATATACCAACTATTTACTCTTCAAGGAAGAAATGGCAATTGTATTCATGAAGTCATGGCATAACTGTGATTACTCGCACAAGACTGCAGAAGATCAAGTAGTTAAGGCTCTCAATGGATAGGAAAGAAAATCATGAGGCTCTAGCCCCAGATGAAGAAGTATTAAAAATTACTAAATATTTATGTGTGGAGAAGTTACTTTTCTTTGGTTGTGTGGCCGCTGGTAGATTGTCTGTGCCTATTTGTGTGGACAAAATCATGTCCAGTTGATTTAACCTCACTTATTGAATACAAAATTATAATGTACTTCTGTTATGAGCTTCATGGGTTGAAGCTGTAATCCCAATGTAATGATGTTTGTAAATAGCATGTTTGTAACATAAATAGGTTTAGATGGGTTCATGATATGATGAGTTACCATTTTTTAAGAGTAGGCACAATAAAGGGGGACAACCATGTCCTTATATGCATGCATTAGGAGAAGATAAGAACACACAGCAAAATAATGGGGCTATTGACAGATTATGAAGAGGACCCTCACCTAACTATGACAACAGTTTGA
>JANHMN010000002.1:187595702-187633202 GCA_030674055.1 Rhabdomys pumilio | reverse complement strand
TGCAGTCAAGAAAGGACAGTACAATATTTTAAATGTGTAATATTAAGAGCTTTTCACTAAAATATATTAAGAGATTAAATGGCTGCTAGTTCTGTAAACAAGTTTCAAGCTATTTCAAAGTATATATGTATAATTTGTGTATATATATATATATCATTATATATAACCCATATATAACATATGTATTGTATATGTACACATATATACATACATATATTATGTACATATATACTATATATAACATGTATATATAACATTATATACACATTTTATATATACACACACACACACACACACACACACACACACAATGTTAAAGGACTTCACAGATAACTTTTGACAATAGAAACTAATGATTCTACAGGTTTCAGCTAAATAAAGAAAACTATTGCTACAGGCACTTCTGATATATTATTTTTATACTCTGTTTTAGGTGAAACAGAATTACAAGGCATTTTTGTTGTATCATGGTGATCTTGCAAATGATGCAGAATTACATTTATATAAATGAAATGGAACAACAATGAAACAGATGGTAATGCATTAAAATCTTCACACATGTAAGGGAATTCTCACTGAGCATGTAAAGCAGACTCTGGTAATTTCAAATGCTTACTTATGTAACAAATCAGAAGAAAGAGAGTCTCAGCATCAAGCTGTGTATGCAGGGTCTCTGCCTAAGATTGCAAGCAATAGGTAATACATAGTGGAAGATCTTTTACAATTTCCCAGTTATTTTAAAACATCTGTAGAGGAAAAGACTAAACATCTTAAAAGGCCATGTGGGAAAATAACTTGTACCTGATTTAACAAAGTTCAGTACTCATAATCTGCAGGTAAATGTTATAAATCATTAAGAAAAGCAGTAATGACTCTGAAAATTCCCGTAAGAACATTTGGAAACGTGAGATGACTAGAATTATAAAATGAGAGTTTGGATAACAAAGCCATTAGTCAGTGTGGAGGCTAATCATCCTTGTCAACATGACACACCTGGGAAGAGGAACTTCCACTCAGTAACTGCCTCCACCAGGCTGGACTGTAGGTGAGTCTTTGGGGGCATTTTCTGAATTACTCACTGATGTCAGTGGGCCTAACCCACTATGGGAAGTGATATTCTTAGGTGAGTGAGCATGTTCCATGTATGAAAGATGTCATATCAAGCTAACATGCTGGATCAAGCCATGAGGACCAAGGTAGTATGTGTTAAATATTGCTCCCTAGTTTCTGCTTCAGGTCCTGACTTCCCTAAGTTATGGATTACAGACTTGAGTTGTAAGATGAAAATTGCTTTGGCCATGGTGTTATCATGCTGGAGAAAAGCCAACTATCATAATCCCTATTCAAATTCATAGATCCTTTAGAAATTAGTGTCCAGAGCAGTGAAGACACATAAGATGTGTATTTTACATTATATACAAAAGCAAATTTGTCATAAAATAAGGTATATCAGGTTATACCATTTTATATAAATGTTGAACATCTATGAAAACACAGAACAAGTATTATATAGCCAGGTATAATGGTGCATGTCTATCATACCAGTATTTGGAAGGGTGAGGCAGGAGAATCAGTAGTCAGATGTCAAACTGGACTATATAATGAGTCCCTGTATAAAGTTAAAAAAATAAAGAATTGAATGAAAACCAACAACACAGTGGTATACAATATAATTCCTCTTTTGGGTATGAGAATCTATACAATTTTAATCTTGTCTTTATAATTGAGGAAAGTTAATTTTATAAATATAAAATTATGAATTGGTATTTAAAAGAAGCATAAAGAAGTACATCATGAGTTTTAGATTTATAAATATGATAGTCAATTTCTTGTCCAGCTAGCAAGACACAAGTGAAAGGAAGGTTTGTTCACATTCATACTTTCATATGGTTATAAAAACACGTCGGCTCTCTCCCTCATTTCTGGGCTAGAAGTGAATCAACAAGGCTTGGTAGAGAACAGCTTCTTGGCTCATTACAGCCAAGAAACAAAGAGATGGATACAGGAAGGCATATGGTAAAATATTGTCCCCAAGTCAGGTCTCCTGCTGCCTTGGTTCAGCTATGCAAAGCCTCCCGAAGTTTCCAGCACATCCAAAAATGGTGCCACCAGCTGGGGGTCAAGGACCACATAACACTGAGGGGGACATTTCATGCTCAAACCACAGCAATAAATAATGCTACCTTAACATGCCAGAATGTGCCATTTGGAAGTTTAACAATGATTTCTTCTGAGTCTTGATGAGAGTACAACTCCCCCCAATTTCCTACCTCAGTGTACAGGTTACTTTCAGGGTCAGAAAAGAAAATTCAGATTTTAAACATCAATAAGAATTGTTAACTCCATTTTAATATGGTTTATAAATTTGGGACTGGTATTTTGTGTAGGTTAAGATATGTTTATTTGCAGTATTTTTCTCTTATTGAGAGCACTAGCAAAAATTTTCTTTTTATTATTTTATGTGCATGTGCCTGAGTGCAGGTATATGCAGCATATACTTGCAGTCAGTACCCAAGGAGGTCAGAAGAAGGCATGGAATCTCCTGAAACTGAAGTTACAGGCAATTGTGAGCCATCGATACTGGGAACTCAAACACTCTGCAAGAGTAGTCAATGCTCTTAAATGCTGAGCCATCTCTCTAGTCTGACAGTGCCTTTCTTAGAATTATGCAGGCATGGATGGCATTTAAGAGACATGATTTAATAGATATCACTTACCTGTATAATAAAACCACAATTAAGTGATTATGCCCTGATTAAATTTAATGTTCAAATAAAATAAAACAATCTATTTAGGCATGTATTTTAATTTCCTCATCTAATAAGGTAATTGCATTTTGACAGTCCTTTCAGTTAGGTAAATGTGAAATTCTCATCCTAGTCTGTTGGGTTTGATGTGAGGTCCACTATCTTCTCAATGGAGCCCTGGGTGAATTCCAGGGAAGGCAGAAGAGCAGGAAGCTCTGCAGTCAGCATTTATATGGCTCTGATGCTGTAAAGATAATGAGAGCTGTAATGGAATGTGTATGTCAGGAGAATGGATCATTAAGATCTTATTACCTTTATTTGTGGGTTTTGTGTCTCCACTCTGGTAGATTCTGCTGTGTGTTTCACTGGGCTGATGCCAGGAACTATAGTTTCAATGAAATTCCAAGGCTCAGATTATGGTGAAAGCAGTTAAAAGGAATGGTGTTAGGAATGTATTGCATGGGACCAATGGTCCATATTTGTGGCAGGGTGTTAGTGACCCTCACCCTCACCCTCATTTCCCCCTCTTTCTCTCTGTTTCTCTGTGTGCATATGTATGTGTGCATATTCATGTGTATGAGTGCAGGTGCATATATACCATAATGCATTGTGGTCAAAAAAACTTTCTTGGATGTCAGTTCTTGCTGCCCATCTTTCCGGAGATGGGATATCGTGGTTGCTGCTGCATACGCCCAGCTAGCTGGCCACCCAGTTTTTAAGATTCCCTTGTCTGCTCCCTAGGGCACTCTACACTAGGATTACATACACCTGCTGCTCTAACCAGCTTTCCATGAATTCCTCAGATTCAAACTCAGGTCTGAATGCTTACATAGCAAACACTTTATCCACTGAGATATTCTCCTCAGCCTATTGGTTAACTTTTAACTTATCAATTTGTTTAGGGCTACTTATTTGATTGATTGATAATCTTATGTACATCACACACATTTCTTCCAGTCAATGACTTTTCAGGTTTCCCAACCATGCATTTAAAGGTTAGACGGCATTAATACAAGTGAAGACTTATTAGTCCCATCTTCCTACAGTCAGTGCATTTTCCCTCTTCTCGGCATCCTGTTAGTTATTTCTTTTGACTGCTTTGGGGTTTAGCTGTTAAATTTATCTCTATGTTTCATTTGAAATAATCTGTAATTTACTGATCTTAAAAACAATATCTAGGAGCTTTGGCATATTTGCTAAAGAGGAGATTTTGCCTTCATCAATCATTTGTTAATTTTGTTACAAATACTTTCACCATATATGCCTAGCCCCATTAAGAGACCTACCCACCCTGTCTCCCCAAACCATGAGGTAGACCTCTTATCATTGCAGTAGCATAACTATCAATTTTTTCTACAGTAATTTAAATCAGGTAGTGTGTCTATTCTAAAACTTCCAAGTATAATTTTCATCAATTTTGATTTAAACCTTCCTGTTGAATGTATCCTTTGTTGATTTTCATTGACCGCATCGATTTACTTATGTACATAATAATTTTAAAAAGGTTTCATCTTCTAGTCCTGCAAAGCTGACCCTGTAGTGTATTCAGGGTCCTTCAACAGTGTTCTTTTGTTTTAAGCATAATAACCTTAAACATGTTTAGTTTTTCCTAATTGTTAAACCATTGGTATGAGCATAAACAACTTTCCTTTAATTTCATTTTCTAAACATGTGTTACAAAGTATAGAGATGTAAAGGTATACTATATTTGACAATGTTCACATCTTGTCCTGCACACTTGCAGAATATATGTAGTTTTCTTTTTTATTTATTGAAAATATACTTTTCATGCAATATATTTTGATTATGGTTTCCTCTACCCAGACTCCTCCCTTTTCCTCCTCACCCTCCCCTCCCCCCGCCCACCACTCATCTGGATCTACATGTTTTCTGTTTCTCCTAAGGAAACAAAAAGTCATTTAAGGAATAAAAATAAAATAAAGTAAACCAAAAACAAACAAGTTGGAATGAAAACAAACAACCAGAAGAAAAAGAGTGAAAGAAAACATATGAGAAACACATATAGACCCAGAGAGAGAGATTTTCCATACATGTGAATCCCATAAAAACACAGAAGCTGAAGCCAATATATATATATATATATATATATATATATATATATATATATATATATATATGTGTGTGTGTGTGTGTGTGTGTGCGCGCATGCACGCAAAGGACCTGTGAGGTTAAAGCAATACTAGCAATACTATGAGACAAAGAACTTTCTCCAAGGGAGTCTTGCGAGAGAAACAAATCACTCTAAACAGAGACTGAATGAGCAGCAGTAGAAGCCAAACACAGATCTGACTCATCAGATCATTAAAGGTTCTTTGAGTCATTTATTTTAATAACAAGCATTTTGACTGTTATAATAAATACTCTATTATTTACTGTGCAGACTATCATAATTTATAAATAAAAATTTACATGTGCATTGTAATTTTTTCTTTTCTTTTATGACATTGTTTCCGTAAATTATTCTGATATGATGACAATTAGAATATTGGAGAGTAGATATTTTTGTCTTTCTTTCCCAAGTTAAAGAGATAAATTTCTACTGTCTCTCATTAATATATTAGCTTTAAATAGTGAATGTATAAGTTTATGTATTTTATTGAAAAATATGGAGAGTTGGTCAATAACTAACAGTATTTCAGAAGAGGGGGACATTAGAGGTTCCTGGAGAGGGTAAAATTCTTGGGTGTTCTTTTTTTGAAAGAAAGATTAAGAGAGGGGAGAATAAAGCCAGAGGAAGAAGGAGAAGGAGGATTAGAGGGGAAGGGAGGAAAAAAGTAAACAGTAGTTCACTGAAAATTTAAATGATAAAAGATAGATTTCCAATACAATAATCCCAGTAAACATCATTTATTAAACTCTTGGTGTCTTAACAAGTACCAGTACCACTTGTAGTATTGTAGGACACCACACTCCATAAAAGACTTTGATGATTTTATGTGCTCCAGATGAGACCAAACCCCCACATCACTATTCTCGTGTTGCTGTGCCCTTACTCCCTGCCCAACACTGGACATCTTTGGTGTCACTTGCTATACCATGCCCCTGATCCTTGTTCATGTTCCCCGTATATTCAGAGGATCTCATCTTTTTGTGTGTTTAGTTTATTCCTTCTCCAGTTGCAGCTCTGGGTTGTCCTGATTTAAACCTTTCTGTTTGTTAACTGAAAGACATATGTGCTAAATGAAAGCTAAATTTGGCATACTTATGAAAAAAATTCATGTTTTACAGAGATTTCATGTTCTTCATGCATAGAATTTTAACTTTAAAAAGGGAAAAGTTAATCTGTTAAGTCAGGATAGCTTTGTTATGTATGGTTTTTGATGTCACTATGGCACTGCAAGCTCAGGTACTACTTTTGTATTTGGTGAGAATGAATGTAAACCCATTTCCAAACATAAGAATCCTTATCCACACAATGATCACAATATATGTTGGTTTGGATTTTATATTCTGGGATAGTTAGAGCCAAACACAGCAATGCTGCATGTCCCCACTCCCAAGCACATAGCTTTGTCCCACAGTACCTTAAAGCCTGCTGTTTGACATAATCAAAATATGGGCAACATGCTAACATGTTGAGTGTTTGTAAGATTATTAATATGTGTAAGGAAGACCCGTAGCTTTCTTGTCTCATGCCTGCATAGCCACTCTCCAAACACCCCCGTTTGCTCTCTGTTTGAAGTGTGCTTTAGATGTCACAGTATTCCCACCACTCCTTCAGCCTCTGCTCTTTTACTTGCACTGTGTCCTGGGAGCTCTTTCTGCCTCCTGGAAGATCCTTTCTCTTCCAACACTGTCCACTGTGGCATGTCCAGTTCTGACTTTATTGTTTAAGAGATCCATGCATTCATGTGTGTTTTGTTTGGATCTTCCCTGTTTGTTTCCCTTTCAACCAATTTACCATCCTTCCACCACTTTGTTCTCTTTTCTCAACTGCATGTGCTCTCTTTTTTGTTTGTTTGTTTGCTGTCTGTAGGAGCATAGGTGTTGGGCTAGCTACTGAGCCATGTATAGCCTGTCAGAGCCCACATCTCTGAAGAACATTAAGTATTCCTCCTCCAGCATCTATCAATTACCACTAGCTCTTTAGAAACAGTAAGGATTCTTGAGCCCCTCCTCCATCCATGTTGAGACTTCTGCTGGCTTGATTCTAGGTCTTGTGCATGCAGTACCAGATACTGTGTGTTCATGTTCTAACTGTTCTAACTAGACCTAGAATATAAAATCTAACGTAACATATATTGTGATCACTGTGTGATCTTACTTTTCGAAAAGGTTTATAATTGTTCTCACCAAATAGAAAAGTAGTGCCTAAGTACTATTCTTTCATCTCCACCAAATGCTTTTGCTATAGGCTTCTACTCCCTCCAGTTCTTACATATTCTCTTTCCCTTCAGTGATGATCCCTATGCCTTGGGGGAAGGTAGAGTGGTATAATTGTCTCATTCAGAGCTGATCGCTCAACAGAGACTTATTCTATCTACATTGATGGGGTGTTAGACTGGTCTCTGTATTTGTTATCAAGTACTGCAAAAAAAGGGTTTTCTAATGATGGTTGTGATGCAGTAGTCTGTGGATATAATTAGGGTTCAGTGTATTACTCTATCAATTTGGTAAAACAAGAGGTTCTCCACAGTGCCTATCATCTTGCCAGACTGACCAAGTTAGCAGTACCAGGCATGAATTCGATCTAGTGGAGTAAGTTTTAAAGTCTATCAAAAAGTGGTTAGTTATTTCCATAATATCCATGCCTCTAGTACACAAGTGGGCACATCTTGCTCTACAAAATATCATTGTAGTTCACAGAGTACACGGCTGTTTAAGATTGTTGAGAATTTTGCGTGCATAGAATCTTCAGGACCATGAAAACTATCAAGTAGCATGTCCAGTTAAGATTTAATATTAATGCCTTTTCTCCTCTATGAAGACTTTCCTCAATCATATCCTTCTATGTCTATCTGATTAGAGCATTTACAACAGGAGAGCATGCCTACTGCTGTGCCTATTGCTGTGTCCATGTGCATTGTCTGGGTCATGTATAATTTGTTTTTCTATTCCAATTGCTGACAGTAAATACACATAAGAATTGCTGGTTGAGTATTTCAATATATATTTTTAATTTTTCTTTTATTTTGCTTTCTTAAATATCTTTTCTGGCTTTAAACACCATTTCAAAAATATTTAGCACCTTGAAACTATTACTAATTGCCCTTATTTGTTGAGTTTATTGTCAGTGTTCTCCCATAAAAACAATGGATATCTTTAAAACACATTAAAATTTATTTAAAATATGAATAAAGTAAGTCTGCTCCATATTTTTCCTTCCACATTTCATGTGCTTTATTTTGATCTTTAGAAAAGTGGGCAGAATGTATATATTATTGCCATTTCTAGTTTTTGAGTAAATAATATACCTTTATCTGAGACTTCTCCATTCCTACATTGGATTCTTTGTGATAAGGCTCTAAAATCTTTTAAATGTTTAAGCACTAGCTAAGCATTATCAATATTTATCAGCCTTAACAAGCGAAACCAAATAGGTTTATCAGATGGTTCTGGTAAATAAAAGCAAGACAGAGACAGCGTTTGTTCCTTTCCTCAGCAGATATCTGTCTGCCACTACCTACTTTCAGTTGCTTGTAGTAAATTTGTGATGGACACCACACTAACAGAGCTTTCATTATCTCCTGATATCTTCAAGCATCTGGTACTTCCAACAAACTTACAAAGCTATATGTTTTGTTCCATCAAAAACCTTTAAAATGACCAAACTGCAGCCTTCATACTAGTATATACCTGCTGATTATGTTAGAATTCATCATAACATTGTTTTAATTTCCAATGTTCTACGGTTTGGCCCGAGTTCTGTTATATTATCAAGAGTCTAAGTTTCTGTGTGGTTCAGGCAATACTGTCTTTCCCCCCAATTTCTATCTGACTTCATGAAAGTCTTCAGTCTTTCATGAGTGAATAGGAGAGAATATTATTTATGCTTATAGTTAAAATTCTACACTATGATAAAACTTTGAGTACAGAGACTGAAACTTATTGGATTGAGTAGTATGAAGTGTTGTAGGATTCTGTCCTTTGAGCAAAGCACCCATTATCATCATCACAGCAGCTGTGACTACTGACAAGAGACAGCCAGAATTCAGCCTGTTGACATGTACTCAGAGAAGAAAGACGTGAGTGGAGTTGCCACACCCTCATCTCACTTTTCAGCCAATCCTTAATGTGCCTGCCTCTTGTCTGTATGTAATTCTGCTCTAATTGCATATGGCCTCATGGTCTCAGGAGATGCTAGAGTATATTCAAGGTGGAAGGTTAACGAATGAGAGATTTCATCTTATAGCCGCAAAGGCACCATTACACTTGTTTCAGCTGCTTTGAGGTCATCCTCCCTTGTCAATGTAAATAAGCCCCTAAACTCTTTGGTTTGCCAAGTTTGACTTTGTTAGGACTATACTATGCTCTATCAGTAGAAGCAGACATTCACACAGTATCCCATTTACTAAGGGAGTGGATAAGTGAAAATACAGAAGGATGTAAGGATTATTGGCAGGGATGTAAGGATTCTTTGTAGCCAGATGCATCATGAAGGTCCTGAGAATGAACACTCTCCAAAGAGAAAAAGAAGGTGGTCCTATCAAATAGAGATATTAATTTCTATTTCAAAAATTAATGTAAGACAGCACAAGTTCATTAGCCTTAAGAATATTGTAATGATAATTTTCACTCAAGCCTTATAGTCTGAGCCTGGTGTGCAGTCACATGTCTACTGTCACATTCTATTTTCCTAGGTATGAATATTCCCAGACTGTAATTCAGAGTGGATTAGTCTTCATTAAGCATTCTCCATAAAACAACGGTCCCCGCTCACAAGAATAAATTTTTCTTCCTTCCTTCTTTTCTTCCTTCCTTCCTCCCTCCCTTCCTTCCTTCCTTCCTTCCTTCCTTCCTTCCTCCCTTCCTTCCTTCCTTCTTTCCTTCCTTCCTTCCGAATTTTTGTCAAGCTTCTACTAATCTGCCGGTTTGAATACACAAACTGTCATTCCCAAACAAACTATTGCTCACCCTAGATCCTTCTTCTCATTGTTCCTCATTGCTGAGTATGTATCTCTTGGCAGTCAAGCTCCATTTCCCTCTGATTATAGCACCACTCTTCAATCCTTCTCTCAGTATCTACTCTCTGATTCTAATTGAGACTTTCTTTGTGCTATCACATTTATTGTAAAGTCAGGGTATAATGCACAGCCATTGATCACATGTTTGGGGTGACGGTAGTAAAACAAACTGACCCTCACAGATACCACACCACATATATAAAATCATAAAAATTGGTAACAATGGTAAAGTGCTAAGTTATTGCTTTGTGTATGTACTTAATTATATGTACGTTAGAGTGTAGTATTACTTACAGAAAACTTAACCTTGAAGCAGCCTGAAGCAAGTCTTTCAGGAAGTGTTGCAGAGGATGACACTGTCATCATCAGAGGTGACACCTCCAAGTGTGGAGAAGAAAGTCTGGGATGTTGATGTATTTGTCTATGTGCAGACCCAGGCTGGTGTATACATGTGTTCATGCTGTGTGACTTTAATAAAGGTGACAAGCAAAACTTAGCAGAACCTAGTACCAGCGTAGATATGCAGTAGGCTGAACAACCTTAGTTTCTGTAAGTAAACTCTGTGACACTCAGACGATGAAATGACCTTGAGATCCATATCTGGGAACATGTAAGATCATAGGTGAGGCATGAGTGCACAGCCAGCATGATCACACTTGTTAGGAGGGCATATGGCATAATCTGGAAAGAGAAGAAAAAGAGATGGCTAACTCTAAGTAATTGGATTCGTGAGTTCCTGAGAGGCAGATAGATGGAAGGTCTGTGATGAGATCATTGAGAGCCCCAGAAGGGTTTCAAAGTGTCATTCGCTATTCATTTCTACAGCTAGGTAAGGATGCTGACCTTGGCATAAATCTTAAAATGTTCAACATATTATGAATATAATCCTTGTATCTTGAATAATCAATAAATTTTAAAACACAATACTGTAATAAAAGCACCTAGGAAATACTACATTGCAGTGCTACTTAGTGTAATGACTGAACTAAAATTTCTGATATGAGCAACTGACTCTCAAAAAATTAATAGCATTTGGCAACTAGATTTTGTGCAAATGCCATGAGGCTTTTTTGGTTCATGTTCTACTAAGAACACAAAACTAAAAGATCAATAACAGATTCATAAATCCATAAACACACTTAATGGTGCAATTTGCTAAAGGTTCCTAGGTCAATGTATACACTCCTATACACTCCTAGGGTGTGTGTGTGTGTGTGTGTGTGTGTGTGTGTCTGTGTGTGTGTGTGTGTGTGTGTGTGTGTGTGTGTGTTCTACATGTGCCTGTCTGTATTTTATAAAATTCAGTGAGATAAGTAAATTCAAGAATCAACCAGACTCTCCCTGGTTCTTATCTTTCTTCATTCTTTGTTCTGGAGAGCATTTCAAATGTCTTTTCCTCCACATTCTTAGGGACTCTTAGTTGGCTCCCATTCTCATAGTCTTGATTTTACTACATATGAGCCTTATAAATGTTTTCCCAGTCTTGACTCTTTCCCTGTGAAGTCAGTTTTCACAGAATTTGAAACCATCCCAGTCTTGCCATAACTCAAACTTCTTCCTCAATACATCTCCAATTTACCAAATTTCTGAGCTACCAAGAATGATAGGCATGTTGGAAAGACCGGGTCCTGTCCATTTTTTTCTTGTTGTTTGGCACAAGTCATGATTCAGTGCCCCTTGGTTTACTGCTTCCTTTGGTGTGCATGTACTTTGTTGTAAGGAGATCTTCACCTATTCTCTGTTATCTTGGCAAGTAACTGGCCTTTGTTCTCACTTAATAAGATGTGAGCTATTCTTATTTCTCCGTTCCTCATTCCTTCTACTATTCTCCGAGTAACACATGGCAGGAACTTCATCTTCTGTACTTCCTTGAGGAGCGTATCTCCATAACAGAATATTCCACAGTATAATGGCATTGTTACTTCATTTTAAAACTTCCTCTTGATTCTGTGTGCCTTGAAAGTGGAATTGCGTCTTATGTCTCTTGGGGGGGGGTGTGTGTGTGCTGAGACTTCATGTGTGAAGTAGTTTTATTAAATAAATATGAGCAAATATGATAGTTTAGTTGATGAAACTGCTGAAAAGACAGTGGTGCCGAATTGGGCCCTGAACACAGGAGGATGAAACTAGATAATGACTTTTGAGCTAGGAAGTTAACAGATAGACCAGAGGACAAAATAAAAAAGCAAGCTTTATCCAGAGAATGTAGAACATTTCTCATCACGTACCTACCACTGGCCTTCATCAAAAAACTATTTCTAAAAACCATCCACAATGGCAGCAAATCTGGACAGTGCATAGTGAGGACCCCAAGTAAACTAGAAAAATAATGAGAGAGAGAGAGAGAGAGAGAGAGAGAGAGATTTTATGTCCTAAACCTGTGCCATGAAAGTGGCAAGCAAATATTTTGGAAAGGAGAAAGGGGTTGCACAGAGCGACAGAAGAGCCTTCGTGGGCAAACACAGGCTGTGTGATGAAATGTTTGATCAAATGTTTGTTTGAAATGCTGCCGCTCTTCTCTGCTGATGAAAGGCTTCTATCCCAACATTTGCTTTTTGTCATTGTGAGAACCAGTTCAGTGAATCCAATTAACCAAGCAGAAAAGGGGACCTGCGGCTAGCTGTACTCTCTTACTCCTTCCCACGGGGTCATCATACTGTTGTTTAAATGTACTTGGTCACTGAAGCACTTTTTTGAGCTTCTAGCAAGTTAACAGCACCATATGTATTTTTAGAAAAACTAAAAGAGGGTTGGGGAGGCAGTACTAGCCTGTGGGGATCTGTGCAAACAGCACAGGTGTCTGACTGTGGCTTCTTTCCTGTCAGCACCCGAGACACCATTTACTGTTAGGTGCCAGGCAAGGTACAAGAACTTTTCATGACACGTGGTCGAGCATACCTGCCACAATGCTCATGTGGTGAACATATTTTACAGAAAATAGTCTGATGTCAATGAAAAACTTGATCATGGTCACTTGAAAACCAAACTTGGACCCAGCTTCAGGGATAAGTTTCCAGGTGGAGACTCAAACCTTAAGGTCACTCATCTACATTGCTGACATATCAGGATTCCTGTCCCTCTAGGATCCCTAATCCTGGGTCTAAGCCAGCTTCTCTCACTGGACACAGAGTTCAGTGCTTGCCTCAGCTGGCTGACCAAGGAGCTTCAAGAATTTGCCCCTCTCCATCCACTGCCCCTTTCCCTGCACTGAGATTGTAGCTATGCTCAGCCACTCTAGATGGTTGCATGGATATATGGGGCCACAAGTCACAGCCATTGACCCAGCTCCATGAAGTTTTATTCTGATTGTGCCATGGTTTTGTCTGGAGATGCAGTATTTCATTTACCAGTATAGCACTGATTACCAGGGGTGAGGATGATGGACAGGGCTCTTCCTCATCCTTCAGGCTTATTGGAATTGAAGGTCCAGAGTTAGTGTTGCCAAGGTTACTATATAAGAGGGACATTCCAGAATTACTTTCTTATAACTTTGCCTGCTTCTGCTGTCTTGCAAGGAGGTTGCCCCATGCCCCAGCTGTTTTTTGTTTTTGTTTGTTTGTTTTTTTATCTTATTGCGTTGTTCTGAGGCCTTATCTGGTTTTCCTTAACTAATTGAATGCTTGGTATAAAGCTCCATGTAAAATGTACTCTGGGCGTATTTCTCACCCAGTTAATTACTTTCGTGCTCATTAGTATAATTGCATGTTTTACCTGCCCTAGAGAAAGGACACCAGAGTCAATAGTGGGGAGATTGGAGAGATAGAAAGAGAGGCTAGGCATAGAATTCTTGATCTTACAGGAAATCAGTACCTATGCAACCCATTGCAGAAGGGAAGCTCTATACTGAGAGTCCTAAAGCAGCTCATGATCACATCCCCGCAGGAAGCCTCCCAACGCTGTCCGTTATTTTATGATAGAGCATTCATCTGCAAGGTCAGGTAGGCTCCAAGCAGTAAGGCTGGGACATAATTCAACAGCATGTTTTTCTTCTATACAAAGCTGTTGTCAGAATGCTGTCATTTAGCTTTTTATACTTATTTACCTTTATTTTTTTATATTAGAAGGTAACCATTCATAATAGAATACTGGTAGAATATAGGAAAGCATAAGGAAAACAAACTTCAGCTTTATTCTTAGCTACTCATATGTTATGCTTATGAACCTTCCAATATTTTCAAACACATACACATACACACAGGGAGAGAGAGAGAGAAAAGAGAGAGAGAGAGAGAGAGAGAGAGAGAGAGAGAGAGAGTTACCTGAAGAATGATTGAGAGCATAGCATTTATAGTGATAACTGAAGACCTGGGGAACCTCCCCACAATGTCCGATAAGATGAAAACATACACAGAACTTCTTCGTGGAGACAGACTGTAATGCAGTCTCTTTGGTAATATCACATTTATTCCTGGGCTAAGTTGTGATATTATTGAATTCAGATTTCTAATGCTCTATTATCCACATGGACCTGTCAATTAAAGCTAATGATGTTAAGTTCCAGTAGTATTTATCTGTTTGCCATATAATGTAGTATACTGGATAATAGGGCATTCATTCATTGCCCAGTCTTTAAACAACTGTTTCCCACATTAAAAATACAACCAAATCTACATTAATGTGCTCTTAACTGTTTTTAATTAAGATTGTTTTCTAGCCACCATAGTTAATACTCTGAAAAAAATGAATGATTACAGAATTTATAATGACCAACGTCCATTGCCTAAACCACACTATGAGTAAACTTTACAGTTTTATTTTAAAAAAGAGACCACCACTGTGTTAGAGCAACACTTTCTTACTACATTCTAAATCTTAAAGAACTATTTAAATGTAGTTACCATCTATTATCAAAGAAGCGTCTCTTTACAGCAAATGGAGACTATCACAGAAAAGCAAATCTGGATACAATGCAGAGGCCAATGGATCTTGAGGAGCCCAGCCCCAACAGATCCATCTATATATCATCCCTTGCAACCTTCAAGAAGATGGGACAGAAAGATTGTAAAAGCAGAATACTAGAAAGTCAACAGTTAAACAGTCTCTTCTAGAATGGGCACATAAGCAAGACACAACCATAATGCCAATGGGTATGTTAATGTAGAAAGAGAAACATTCCACAAGGTCTTTCCCTAGATTAAGAACCATAAGGAGCCATTGAAGGCCAGAAGAAGGAGAAATATCTGCTCACAGAGATAAGCCCTTTTATTTGTTGTCCAAATGAGAGTGCTCAGCCTTGAAACCATATGTATATAAACAAGCAAAGCAGATTCAATAATAGCCAAATCAAAAGGTGGTGTTAATTTGAAATTGAAAAGTATGGGAGGTGTTAGATGGAGGGTAACTGAGGGGTTCTGAAGGGAGGAAAGAGAGGGAAGTGCTGTAACACTGTTTCAGTTAGAAACTTAAAATTTGGGAAATTAGAAGCTCGAAAATTATTGACAAAGTCTGCATAGTATGCACAAGTTTCTATTTTGGCTTATAAAATACAAACAATAATTTTTTACATAACTTTAATGATGGATAATGCCTCAAGTTATTTTAATACCAGTGTGAATAACACAAAGATACAGAGCATTTTGTTCTGTTTTGTTTTAATTTTTCCTTGCAAATCAGTGAAACGTAGAGACAAAGTAATGTGGTCTCTACCATTGCTGTTTTCATAAGGGAAATAAGCATATTGGATCGATAGTTAGTTTTTACAGTACTAGTTCCAAAAACTGTTTGTTTGTTGCTTGTATACAATAAATTGACTTGCATATTGATATCATATCCAAAAGTCCTGCTGTAATTACTTATGAGCACCTGGAGAGTTTTTTGTTGTTGTTTTGTTTGTCTATTTTTTCTGGTTTTCTATGTAGAAAGTCAACAGACATGTTATCTGCAAATATATTTTTATTAATTCTATAAAAGCCAAATGGAAAAGGGGGGCACGGAATAGGGGTTTTCTGGGGAGGGGAAATGGGGAAAGGGATTGGCATCTGAAATGTAAATAAAATATCCAATACAAAAAAGAATCCAAGAAAGAAATTACTGGCCATATTCCTATTAATGTTCCTGTTTTACTGGCTTATTTAGGGTTCCTTATGTGATGATGCCAGCAAGGATGTGCTGTCTTGTTGATCTCAGCAAGAAGTTTGAGTTCTCACACTTAATAACAAGATGAATTGGACTTGTGACTCTATTGTTGAGTCTTTCTAGTATTTTGCTGAGGAATTTCTATCTATGTTCATCAAGAATACTGGTCTATAATCTCCTTCTGTGGTATTTTATACACTTTTTTAATCTTATATTTTTCAAAACCCACTTTAATAAGGGTTCTTAAATGCTTCAATTTTCCTTACACCACACTAACCAAAGGTAGGGGAAGAAAATATCTAATAGGACAAGTGGGGCATGGGCCTCTTTAGAAGTAGTTCTTTGGAGCAATTTCAATCTTTGTTGTCAGCAGTCCAGTCCATGAGCAACATATCAAATATGAATCAGCAGTGGCTCAATCCAGAAAAAACCTTGAGGCTCCAATAATCGGTACATGTCTGGAGAAACAGCAAGAAGCAGCCAGAGCACCACCAGAAGTTCTTTGATGCATTTCTCTCTATGAAGTCATGACAAAGGTTAGCAAAGAAAGCAAGGTGAACCAATGCCAGAATGTCATCCATTTTCTGGTGGGTTGTGCTTATACTCCTTTCCAGTATCACATGTCCTCTCAAACATTGGCTCCAGCAAAACCTCATATACTCTTTCACCAGACAGCTTTCAGAAAAATACATGTCGCTTCTCAGAAAAACATTTTCTCAAGTGTCTGCCTCATCAAAACATCCTATCATAAAACAACTTTTAGAAAACATCAGATGACACAATTGAGTCTCCAACAAAATCAGAAATTTCTACTTCAGCCTTTCTTTAAAAAATAACTATATTCTAAGAATTTGTTCTTGTGCTAAACAGATAATCACAGTCATTATCCCTCATCAAGGAAACATCTCTGCAACACATAGAGAGCATTATAAAAAATTATAACCAATTAAAACGCAGAGCTGTGGAGCTCAATCTCATCGGATACATCTATAATCCAACTCCAGCACCTAAGGCACATGGATTATTGCTAAAGAGGGGTGAAACGATTAAGAGCCTGAGGATCAGGGAGTTTGCACTGAGATTGTGTCTCTTAGTAACGCCAGAAGATATACCCAGAAAACTCACCAACCTGACCGTCTAAACATGAGCTGAACAAGAACAACAGGATTGAAATGCTAAAGTGAACAGGAGGAAGCATGTGAGACCTCAATCATACGCAAGGAATTACAGGCAACTAAGGAGTGCTGAGAGCACAAGAAATAGCCTTCCCCAGGGAAGAGTAAACCAATTGGCTATCCATACCAAATGGTCAGCCATGAAAACTGATCTAGTTCAAATTCCTCTCCAAGCTGAATGATTCAATCTGGCTTCTCTCAGCTTCTCACTGAATAGCTCTGCTTGGCTTCAAACTCACTTGGGGAATTTTTTCTAGTCTTCTAACTCCTTCTTATTCTCTGTGATTGCCTCTGCTGACCTGCACTGAACTGCAGGAACTCAGGAACTAATTCAATTCCACCCTACTGCATTCATTGCACTGACTTCCAACTGTCTGACTCAGTTCCACTGCAGTGAACTCAACTGACTGAAGAGAACAGACTGATTCTTTCTCCCTGTGTTATTCATAAAAAGCTTCTCTTTCATGGGTTGTTGTTGTGAGAGCTGGGTGTATCCTATTTCTGATTCATTTTGTCAAATCTTTCTTTGATGCATCACCTTGTCTCTCCCCCAATTAGACATCACTTTCAAACATGGCTGCATCCTTCTACAAATTAATTTGACCTTAATGGTGTATACTAAGAGTATGTCTGTATTTCAGTCAGAGGGATTAAAGGTAAGTGGTCCCTTACCAGAGCAGCCATGTTGCTGGATTAAAATTTGTGAAAGATTTGTTTTAGTTCTCCATTTTAAATTGAAAATAGGTTCTTCTCTCATACAATACATGCCATTTCCTACCATTCCCCTTCCTTAGTATTTGATCCTCATGTTACTGATTCACTATTCTCTCACTTTGCAACTTTTAATATATAACTTTACACAGCTAGGTGATCCAATATTAGGCATATGTTTATAATTGTTATAATCACTTAGTGAATTCATTCTTTATCATTGCTTAACATCTCTCTTTGCCCATTTTAAATATAATCTTTCATATTAAATCTCATTTTGGTCTATGTTTGCTCTTCTTCACTTTCAATTGCGTGAGGTATATTCTATTATTTTACTTTCAGTCTAATAATATTCTTAAGTCTGAAATAAGTTCCTTATACATAGCATGTAGTTGAACCACAATTTCTTTTAATATTAAATCTTATTATGTAGCTAATTTTCTTGTCTCAGCCTCCCTACACCTGAAATTAGAAGTCTACCATAAACAGATATTTTAAATTTTGAAAAAAGAATTTTAGTCATTCTTGTCTTTTTAATGGATGATTTAGTCTCTGTGGATTCAAGAAATATAAATAGGTAAGGAATAGCTACTGGCATTTTGTTATTACTTTACATATCCTCTTTTTTTGTTTCATCATCATCAACTTTCTTTGAGATATAAGAAGGTTTTCTGTAACATATGTACTTGTTTGCTTTTTATTGTTGTGATACAAGAAGACCAAAGGCAACTTGGTGAGAAAAGGATTAATTGACTTACATTTCACAGACCAAAAATTGATGGGAACCAAAGCAGGAATGGAGAGGCAGGAACTGAAGCAGAACACTGCTTTCTCTCCATGGCTTTATCGGCTTGCTTTACAATCCATCACTGCCTATCTGATGCTGGCAACACCCACAGTGGGACAGGCCCTTCCGTGTCAATCACTAACCATGAAAATGAATTTTCTAGAGACCAATCTGAAGGAGGCAACTCCTCAGTAAGGTTCTTTTCTTCAGAAATATCACTAGGTTGTGTCAAACTTTATTTGAGAAACCTGATTATCTGATCAAAATTTAACTTTGATGACATATAATTATTTAATAGTTTTGTGTGTGTATGTGTGTGTGTGTGTGTATGTTTGTGTTACTGGAGATTAGAACCCAGGTTCTTAAGCATATGAGGCAAGTGACCAACCATTAAGCTGTTTCTCCAGTCCAACTTTGATGACATAAACCTGAGCTATTTTCTCTTCTTCTCTATAACACTTTTACTGACATTGTTTTTAATATCTGTGCCCTGGCAAATTACTTTAGCTGTAACTATGAATACTTTTATCTTTGAAATCTCATTCTTAGGATAAAGTTGCTATGCATGCCATTATGCTTTACAGTTACAAAACTCAATGTGAACACTTTACATTGGTAAAGTATTTTGGTTTTCTCTGCGTTCTTTACACCATGGCTACTTTTATTTTTGTGAACTGATGTGATGAATTATTGGACTTTTGTTTGTATTTGATTCATCCTACAGCCATTCCTATAAGAAATGATGCATGGTGCCAAACATACTCAGTTTGGTCTGCCCGGACAATTTGGCAGGCTTGCATGCCTTCTATACTTTGGATGTGTTGTCTTATTCTCTCTGGGCCTCCACTATTTCCAGTGAGAAATCTGCTGATGGTTGTGTTGACACGTTTTTTGAATGTGACATATTTATATTTTACTCCCCTCAGGAAGTTGCTGTTGATTTTGAAGTTTGATAGCACACTGTTGCATGTCTTAGGAACTGTTTTGGATTGGATTTGATTGCAGTTCTCTGCAATTCCCATGATTGCATATTGGCAAGTTAACACACATTGTGGAAGTTCAATCTTTGTTTTATTTTTTAACACTGTTTTTCTTGGCCCGTTTTTCTTTCATTTCTTTCTGAGTCTCCAGCCATGCGAAGGATCTGACTCTCAATGTGACCACCGTCTCTCACAGGATTTTATCTCATTTCTTTCCTCTCATTTATTCTTTTTTCTTCCAGTTGGATAAATTCAAGTGTTCTGTCTCCCCGCTCACCAGCGCTACCCTATTTGGCTGGATCCACTGTAAGAGCTAGCTCTTGTATCTGCTCCTTCAGCCACATATTCATTAAACCGCCATCTTATTTTCTACCACTTTTTATTATTTTTTTTGTTGCATCCGGCTTTGTTCTCGTAGTTTTCACATCACATTCTCTTCATGTACATCCTCATAGCACAGAGAACTTCTGAACAAAATCTGTTTTCAGCTCTTATCAGTCATTCATTTCGAACATCTATTTATTTGGCTTCCAGGTTTTGGAATTACATAGCTTTCTTTTCTACTTGCATTGTTGTCTGTGCTTTTGATCAAACATTCTCTATTTTACCCTGACTGATGTTTTGGGGAAAGATAGAATCTCAATTTTGGAGCAGTGTACCAATCTTCAATGGTTACCTGGCGATGTCCCTGGGCACACAGGGTATGTTGTATTCTTTCGTTGGCTGGTCCAGTACCTGTTCTCTGATGTTGTATGGGATTGGATTTCCGGCTTACCTTCTCTGTGGATAAAGCACAAATGCAATGGCTAGTTGTATGCTCTGATGAGCTCTGCTCAGATGAGTCTTAGGATAAAGTTCCTGCCTGAGCAATTCCAACCACGTTGATCTACAAAGTTATAGGCTGAGCTCTGAAGTTATTCCTGTGGCTGAGCGGGATTAGAGAGTATACACTTTGGAAATACATGGCTGTCTCTGTCAGCCTGAACTGATATGAATATCTGCATGTCTTCCTGTGTATCTTCCAAGTATGACTGACTTTCTCTTGTCCATAAAATGAATGGGGTTGGAAATCTCTCTGAAGATACACAGGATCTGTTGGTATGCTTTATGGTAAGGCAGTCAGTTCTATACTGAATTAGACTTGTGTAGCCTTATTACCTCCCCAATGGAGACAATCATCACTGTACCTGGGCCAGATTATTTGGTTCGATTCCAAAGCTGGGTTTGAGATGAGCCATCAGGTACCTCAGCCAGTGGGACACACTTTTAGCCTGTGCCTGTTGGCAATGAGCTCACTTTTGCCAGTGGGTGTGAGGTTTACTGACATCTGTAATTGTGTGCACAGCTGGCTGGCTGCAGCACAGACTTTAAGATCTTCATGCTGCTTTGACTTTTGCTTTCCCATTTCTATTCTGTCTGACTGTAGGTAGTCTTCCTGGGTTTTATTCTGTATTGTTTCCTATGAGGTTATCTGAATGAACTTCCTCAGTAGCATTCGGCATGCTTGGGAAACTGCATGCTTGCCTCTGGCTGTCTTTTGCAACTGGTAAAGCTAAGGGCAATGGGGATCCCTTTTGTGTGACACTGTGATGACATGAAGAGGGGTGGCAGGATGGGATCAGAGTGAGCCTGCAGAACCTTTCAAGTTGGAAATCAATTTATTTCTATGGCCCACACAAAGCTCTTGGGTATATCATCCATCTGTGGTGTTTCACAGAGTAGAGTCCTTTGTGGCTGGCAGCTAATCGAAGTTTGTGTGGAAAGCAGTGGGGCCTCAGCATCAAACCTGCCACCTGGTTACACCATGCTCCTTAAAGAGTTTGCAGTTCTCTCCATTACTCACACCAGGCCTCTCTCATTTGCTATTTTTCATTTCATATTTTCTCCTGGTGCTACTGGTTCTCACTTGGGTTGCCAGTCTGGTAGGTTGGGATTTGGAGTATCAGTGTGATCTTCTCTTTAGTGTCTACGTCGTTGTCCCATTCCCTCTTAGATGAATCTAAGCATAATAATTAACTTTGCAGTTTACTCTGTGTTTTCCTTGTTATTAGTGGAGGATAGCCACTTCTAAGCTCTTCTAGGGTTGGAAACTAAAAGTCTCAAGATTATCTTAAAGTAATTGCTTTATCAACTACCCTGCAGGTACAGGCCTTAGCTAATCTTATTCCCAGTTAATGGCATATTACTTTTTTTTCTTTCAGCTTTCAAAGATATTAAGGACATATTATGCCTCACTGAAACTGGTTCTGGGGGAAATGGTAGTTTTCTGATGATGTAATTTAATAGAGGTCTAAAGAGCAATGTAAGATAAAACCTTTCATAGATAAAATTAGACATATTTCTTACCTCAGTGGTCTTCATGCTGGAATGACTTTCCCCTGATGCTGCAGACTTCCATCCAGGCATTCTGGCAGGAAATTTAAAAAAAAAACAAAACATTTCAAGGCGTGGCCTGTCATTCATGTAACCACAGAGAACTGGTTAGTCTGCATCTCTTGGTTTGTTCTCATTTACTCATTTTCCTTTTATAATTGCTTCCCATGCTTTACAAAGCAAAGCTCCATAGTTTGCAAAAAGGGGAACTCTTCAACAGTGACTAGATCCTTGTGGGTGAAGTGCCAATCTAAGGGAGACAGAGTGACAATGGCTGCTCAGATGTTTCATTTCTCTTGTCAGTCTCATGCATCCTAGTTTACTAGGAAACAAAGCCAAAGGAAGAAGTAATCTTGTAGTCAGATTATGTGCATATGCACGCACAGGTTCATGGGCATGTTGTGTTGTGTATGATAAAATTAGCATGCAAACTATTATGTTTCCTTATAACAATTTTCAAGAAAATTTGTCTGGTTAACTCTTCCATCTTCAATGGCCTTCTGCCCCTCCCCCAATCGTCTGTATCTACTGCTGCTTACTGGGTTCAGAAGAGCATCACGTTTTCCTAGCATTTTAAGATATAGCATTGGGTTATTTGAAATATGTCCAATCTTTTAATGAGAGCACTTACAGCTATAAAATTTCCTCTCAAGACTGGCTTAACCGTGTCTTGGAGGATCTCATAGGTTTTTCTTTTTTAAAAGTTTCTTTCTAGGAATTTTCACTTTTCTTTTCCTGACTTGAGGAACACTTTCATAGAAGCAGGGAAAGAAAGATGGGATATGGGGTTTTCAGAGGGGAAACCAGGAAAATGAATAACATTTAAAATGTAAATAAATAAAATAGCCAATTAAAAAGTAAATTCACTGTCAATTAAAGTGTGTACTGAACTGCCTTCAAATACCTGGGTGATTTATGGAGTTTCACTTGCCATTAATTTCAACTTTGCTTTGGCCTGGGAGTCTCCAGGGGGTATCTCATGGTTTTTTTTTGTTGTTTTTTTGTTTGTTTGTTTGTTTGTTTTTTTTGTAAGTTTTCTTGGTGGCCTGTGATGTCACCAATTTTGGAGAATGGTTCATGTGCTACTATGAAGGATGATATTCCATATATGTTACATGGACTATCTCTGAAGATATCTGTTTAATCCAGTCAATCTTTGGTATAATTTACTCTGAAGTCTTTTTGATAGTTTTCAGTTTGTAAGACTAGATAAAACAGAATTTGATCCTGAAGTTTCTTGCCACTATTTTATCAGGACCTATGCACCATTTATGTCTTTTAGATTACTTTTAGTGTTTGTTTTATGAAATTTGAGGCACAGTGTCTGCTGTATAAATGCTTACTATGTTATTTCTCCTTGAGCATTGTGAATTAGCATATAGTAGTCCTCTTCATCTCTTTGGACTAGTTTTGGTTTGAGGTCAACTTTATAGATATAAGAACAAATGTGGTTGCTTGTTTACTACTTCTGTTCTCTTGGTGAGTTGATCTTCATGCCCTGCCACACAGGCTTTTTGTGTCTTTGTTAGCTGTGTGTTTCTCAGAGAGAATAGTTGTTTTTTATTCTTAATTTAGACAATCGTTTAAATGTTTTATTTGTGAATCAAAGCCATTTACTTTTAACATCATTATTTAAAGGGGCTTATTATTTCTTGTGATTTGGGTAGATGACAATCTGGTTGCTAGGTCACTGATATTTCCTTCCCTTGCCTTCTGATAGTTTGGGGAGTTTGGTCTTTTGTTGTGTTGGACAGACACAGTTGCCTGTATCTAGCTAATTTTTGTTTGTCCATCTGTTGCTTTCTTGTTTCTCTTTCACTTGCTCTTATGGATAAAACTGTTTTTATACTTTTTCCTTGCGTAGCCATCATTTAAGTGTTTCTTTGGTGATGGTATGGTTGCAATGAATTGCCTCAAATTGAGTTTGCCTTGAAACACCCTCATTTCTCCATCAATTTTGAAAGAGAGTTTCACTGCTGGTGTCTTGGTTAGCAGTTACTTCCTTCAAGAGCTAACATTACATTGTTCTCTGTTTTAGGGGTGTTAAAAGATCCAGAGTTACTCTCACCTTATTGTTTTAGTTTATAAGTTGACATTTTTATATTATAGCTTCTTTATTCTGTACTTCTGAAATCTTGATTATAGTATGCAGTGGTGAGGGTCTTTGTTGGCCATACATTTTTGAAATACTAAATGTCTACTGTGGTAAATGTTAACTTATTTTTCTATTCTGGGATACTTTTCCATTGTATTTCATTAAATAATTTGTCTATTACTTTGGATTTCTTCCACTCCATTAATATTCAGACTTGATCTAGAATGTATCCCAAACTTTTTGGAAGCCCGGATGTATTTCTTAAGTTCTCTGCATATGTCTAAAAATGTATTTCTGTCTCAACTTGGTCTCCATTCCTTAAGTTTCTTTTTCTCCATAGTGTTTTCTCTTGGTGATGCATCCTGGTGTGGTGTTTATTTTACTGAATTTCTTTTATTTTTAGATTTTTTTGATTGAGTGATTATTTTCACAATGTCAATTTCCTTGGTAAATTATCTTACAGGCTTTGGAGTTTCTCTTCCAACTTGCTGTTTCATTCACATTGTAGCAAATTAATGAGGAAAGAGTTTATTTTGGCTTTCAGTTATAAAGGGCTAGAGTTATAATAGCAGGCCAGCAGGAACAGATAACTGGCTGGTCGCATTTTCATCCACACATGGGAAAGAGAGAGAGACCAAACGTCACCACTAACTGGGGACCAATTTTTCAAATACATGAACTCATGGGGAATAGTTCTCATTAAAATCACCACATTCTGTCCATACCCCCCATAGGCTTATGGCCATATCATGATTAAAAAAAAGCATTTAATCCAACTTGAAAATTCCCCACAGTGTTTAACAGTCTTAATACTGCTCAATAGTTCAAAGTCTAAAATCTCTTTTGAGATTCAGAGCACTCTGTTAACTATGACCCCTTATAAAATATCTTTTAAAATCATACCTTCAACATACTA
The DNA here is from genome assembly GCA_030674055.1 of Rhabdomys pumilio. Classification (NCBI taxonomy): domain Eukaryota; kingdom Metazoa; phylum Chordata; class Mammalia; order Rodentia; family Muridae; genus Rhabdomys; species Rhabdomys pumilio. Next base: position 187,608,198 of record JANHMN010000002.1, on the reverse strand, counting down.
TGATACAGAATATGCTTTACCATTCCTCAAATGAGAAATGTTTGCACAGTGAGAAAAGATCAAGCCAGAGCAAGACATAAACCTAGGAACACAAACTTCCAATCCTGTAGTGTTTGCTATCCCAGGATTCATTTTCAAATGGCCTCGGTGTCTCTCCATCTCAAGCTTTATTGCCTACAGCAATCATTTAATTCTTGTACTGGTTCCATATGCATATAGAATATATATTTATATAGTCTCTTTCGACAATGTCTTATAGATCTGGCATCTCCAATATCTAGGTGCTTCTATTGAAACCTAGGTTTCACCTTTATAGCTTCATTCAGTGCTATCTTAGGGTGCTTTGCAGGGACTCAAACACTAACATGCATCCTGTGATTTCAGTAGGTCTCCTAAACCTCATGAGAATAGTCCATTACCCCTTCAATATTGCATTCTTTTCCAATACCAGTACCATATGGATTATGTTGCCAAATCAGGCTACTAGTTTGGGATGGACTCTCTCTCCTTTGTATCTCATTAGCAGCAACTTTTGTGTGCTTCCTAGAAGAAAACTCTTTGTGTTCTTTTTCATATGTTGAAGCATAAACTGGTTGAGGTTTAACCTCAGACAGTATTTTATTTTTTTCCTAAACAGGGAAAGAGGCTTTTTTGCCATGATGTTACCCCCTTAACAATTACATCCTCCTTTTTAGTACAAGCCTTGGCTGCAATCCTCACCTTCCTAGGCCTCCTTTTCCTCTATGTACTGTGTATTTTTCATTTCTTTGTATCATACCTATGTTTCTTTTCCACTGAAGAGCTGAATATGTGTACTCAGTAATAACCATGCCATAGACTCCATATTACTCTACCTTGAATTTCATCTGAAAAAAAATATTGGTCCTTTGCTATTTAATTAGCCTCAGTCAGCTCTTAGAACAAGGCAGAATGCAGCCAGATTTTTTTTTGTCAGTATATCTTAGAAACATCTCCTAGCCCTGTTCTTTGTAGCAACTTTGCTGCCTTCTGTGAGCCACTTCTCTACTGATTGTACTACTTTTCATACTAGTGTCTTCTATGCTACTACTGAAATGCCCTATTCTGCTCTGCTTATAGTGTTCAAATGATTTGCTAATCCCAACTTCCTAAGTCTTTTACATTCTTCCAAAAATTCAAAATAAACATGGTCAAATTATTTACAGTATAATTGTTCTGGTACCAATTTCCACATTAGCTACACATCTGCTGTGATGAAATCTCGTGACCAAAGCAACCTAAGAAAGAATTTATTTTGGCTTATAGTTGCAGAAAATTAGAGTCCATAATGGCTGGGAAGTCATGGCATCTCTGTATAAAATTAACCTCATCTACACAAGATGGATAGATAGGATCTTCAAAACCTACCTTTACTGATGTGTGTGTGTGTGTGTGTGTGTGTGTGTGTGTGTGTGTGTGTGTGATAAAAAGAATTTTCAAAGCCAAAATATGCAACAAAAATAAAGACATAGAATGAATTCATGTCCTGATAAAAAGAATTTTCAAAGCCAAAATATGAAACAAAAATAAAGACATAGAATGAATTTATGTCCTAGCAATCGGCCAACACGCAAACCAACAAACCAACAAAACAAATTACCAAATCAAAAATGTACAGCTCAGCTTCTGTCCCAATTCTTGTGTTTGTTTTTTAGTAGTCTGAGATTTCTGTCTTTGGATATACATGAAGTTCTGTCATAGCCGTTGGGGACAACTGATGTTGGTTCCTGAGTTGTGTAGATGAAATTATCTGGTGGTGCTTGCTGGGTAATAGACAGTAGGACAACAGCAGGGCCAAACTTGTCATGGGGGTGCTCACCTCTGGACAAGTGGGAAGTCAAAGACTTTATAGTCTGGACATTGACTTCTGGATGAAAATCTGAGACAAAGCCTTGTGGGGAGTCTATATTGGCCTCTTATGTGGGACCATAAGCAGAGGTCAAAATCTCAGTGGCTAACTGGTTGACTTCTAAAGTCTACATGCTGAACTTGAGAATTACAGGCAATGTCAAAACTTCAACTGTGCTTAAAATAAACTCCAGGGTGATTGGCAGTGTTTAAAGCTTTGTATGCACTTTGCTTTGGGGCAAGAGTCAGGGCTAAAACTTGACATGTGTGTGTTCATCTGTAGAAATTAGACATATTTTTTGCATTGATTAAATTGGTAACTATAACTGAAACCTAAAGATATTAGGGACTTGTCGAAAAGCATATGCTCAATGATAATGATCAAACTCAAATACAGTTTTCCAACTTCATTGTCTGAAAAATTTTGCCATTAAAGTATAAGGCAGGGAATGTAGTGTGAATTAATCATATGTCTTGTAGCTGAAACCAATGCCATGACAAAAGGAATTTATGGAAAAAAGGATATATGTTCACTCCAGTTCTAAGGAATATATTCAGTTATAACAGGCAACATATTGCAGCCAGAGCTGGTGTCTGGTCACATTGCATCCAGATTCAGGAAGCAGAGAAGAAATGCTCATGCTCAGCTGGCTTCTTTCTTTTAGTTTGGTCCATGACTTCACTCTATGGAATGATGCCATCCACAAAGAGGGTGAAGCTTGCATATCAATCACACAAATCCACATAATTTATCACAGACACACCCAGAGTCTTCACTTTGGTGTTTTCTATCTTATCAAGTTGAGTATGTTATTTATCACAGAGCCACTCCTTTTCAAGCCCGTCCACCAAGAAAAAGATATATGGATGTTTTAAAATACCTACCAAAGGGACGCAATAAGTCCAAGGTTAATTCTTAGAAAGGTTCTGGAAACTCCATAGTTTGTGTGAGTGTGTGTGTGTGTGTGTGTGTGTGTGTGTGTGTGTGAGAGAGAGAGAGAGAGAGAGAGAGAGAGAGAGAGAGAGAGAGAGAGAGAGAGAAATGAGTATCTGGCATCTGTGTGTGTGTGTGTGTGTGTGTCTGTGTGTGTGTGTGTGTGTGTGTGTGTATCTGTGTGTCTATGTTTGATTTGGCTGGTGATAGTGTGCATGTGTTTGGCATATAAGCATGTATGTCTCATGTATATGTGTTGTATGATGTTTGCGAGATGTGTGTGTTCGCTTGGCATGTGTGTATTTTGTCTGTACATGTTCAAATAGCAGTGTTTGATTAGAGCTGAAATTCAGGGGCAAAGTGTTAATTAATGTACATTTTAAGGCTACAGGTTTATTCTCTACCACTATAAAAAGAAAACTTAATAAGCAATAAAGAAGCCTATAATACTCTTACGTGGAAATATACCAGAATCAAACAGGAACAAGTGAAACAAACAAGAGATGTGAAAATTGAGTAACGATGGCAAAGAAATTTATGCTTTTGTTTTTGTTGTTGCACACAGATTTTAATTAAGATCCCTTCCACTGATCTCAGTAAATCATTGCACATGCAGAGTCATGAGGGAGTGCTAAACCTCCCGTCCACCTCACCAGCTTATTGTCATATTCCTGTAAATCAATCCTGAGATGTGTGCTTTGGTCAGAATATGTGCTGATCAGGTGAATTTTATGAAAAGAGAATTTTATGCAATCAGCAGTTATTTGTGACCTTATTTCAAGCAGCAGTAAACAGCATGTCTAAAATACCCTACTGGAGAATGCTTGGCGAACAAAACTACATCTTAATAAGACATAGCCATTGATTTCTTCCTTTAAAGTCACTCACTGCATTTCACACTGTTATAATCTAGCAAGATGCCTTTTTGAAGAAGAGATATGTCTATTTAATGACACATGGATAAATTGGTGACTGAAATGCTCTCGTTTCAAATACAAATGTTCCTTATTTTGGGGAGACTATATGAAAAAACCTGGAATACCTACAAATTAAAGAACTCATAAGCATGTTCACTTGGCAAAGATTAAAGTCTTCTGGCATCAGTTTGATTCATTAGGGTTAGAGTTCTCTGAGTGATTGATGCTACTGATTTATGTATAGTGCTTGGTATGTACTTTAACGTTTAAGAGATAGATATTTGAAAATAATCCCCATAGGCTCATAAGTTTGAATGCTTAGTCCCCAGCTAGTAGACTGTTTTGGAAGGAAAAGTGTGGCCTAGTTGTAGGAGGTATGTCACTGGGGGTAGAATTTGACATTTCAAAAGTGCACATCATCTCTCCCTCCCTCTCCCTCCTCCCTCCCTCCCCCTCCTCCCTGCAATGTGAGCTTTCAGCTACTGCTTAAGTACCATGCCTGTCTTCCTGCTGCTGTGCTCCCTGCCATAATGTTCTTAGAGTCACACTCTTAAAATTTAAGAGAAAAAGCCCCTAATTACATGCTTCATTTTTATAAGTTGTTTGGTTATAGTGTTTCATCATAGCAAAATAGAGCAATAACTAAGACAACATTTTTAAGATTTATTTATTATAATGCACATATATGAGTGCATATATATATATACATATATATATATATATATATATATATATATATATATATATATATGAAAACAATGGAAACACTCATATATGTGCATTATAATACATGTGCATGCGTGAGTGTGTGCGTGTGTGTGCGTGTGTGCGTGTGTGCGTGTGTGTGTGTGTGTGTGTGTGTGTGTGTGTACCAAGTTGCCTAGTGCACATGAAGGTCAAAAGAGGGCGCCACATCTGGAACTAGAGTTATGAACGACCACGTAAGTGCTGAGGACTGAACTTGGATCATCTGCAAGAGCAACAGGTACTCTTAACTGCTGACCCATCTCTCCAGCCCCTGAGACTTGAATATTCCTGCAAATTAAATGTAATTATTTCATCTTCACAAATTTCTCAATTATGACTTTATAGTAAAAATTACAGATTATTCAAATAGTAAGTGTAAAATGTTTAGAATCCTTGCATACTGTCATGTTTAGGACTTGAGTTAGAGAAGCTGTCAAGAATATACTAAAATTAATTCACAAAATGTACTTTAAGAACAAAGCCAACTTTCATTGCAGGTTTTGAATATTGGTGTCATCTAGGCTAAAACCACACAGTAAGGGATACATATATCCTAGGCTTGCTTTGAATTGAGCTTTAGGTTTTTTTTTTTTGTACAGAAGCAGAATGAATTATAAGTGATTATAGCATTTAAATTTTGGGTTTAATTTCAAGTGTAGTTGATTTGACTTAAATGGGAATTCTGTAGCTATTTAGTAATTAAGAATGATAGTCCTCTGTGATTCATAATTGGACCTCAAACAGGTGTTTTCTTTATTTCTTTTTTTTAACAAAAAAAAAAAAAAAACATTAAAAGTATTTTCAGCCACAACAGAAAAAGAAAATTGCAATGATTATAAGATAGTGCAAAATTTAGCTAAATGTAAATGTTAGGTTACATTTTTAGAGAGTACTTTTTTATACACCCATCAAAGGCAACTCCACTCCTAAGTTACATATCCACTGTTTGAGGTTTAGTGAACAGTTAACTAAAGGTGATTTCATAAACAAGCATTTGGAGAAAGGAACAAATATAAACAAAATACTTTGGTGCCTCAATCCTTGAGGTAGAATCTGCAGATATACACACCTGAGCATAAAGCAAAATATTCCATTGGTGAAGTAAATATTTTCATGTAAAATAATTTTTATCTGTGTATGTATGCACATATGTTTTCCTGTATTTGTATGTGTGTGTGTGTGTGTGTGTGTGTGTGTGTGTGTACATATACACATATACATAAATAAACTTCTGTGCAAAGTCCTGTAGAAGAATTTTAATCTAACAACATGGTTGTTCTGGCAAAGGATCAAATCCAAAGAACTTCTAGCTCTATATGATCTGACTAGAATGAAGACACATCCTGGATTACAGTATTATCTGGTTGGAATACAGACACACCCTTAGTACATACCTTTAATCCCTATCAATGAAGGTAAGATTAGTTTGCAGAAGGAAGGAGCCATGTTGGAAAGTGATGTCTAACTGAGGGACAGACAAAGTGACAAATCAGAGAAAGATTTGACAGAATGTGTAAGAGATAGATTATGCCTAACTCTCACAAAAACAGGACAGGGAAGAAAATCTACTTAAATGTAGGGCAGAGAAATATTGTGGCGTGTGTGTGGGGAGGTGTGCATATGGAAATTTTATCAGGACACTTTTACAGAGACAGGTTGCAGAGATAACAAGCTAGACACAGGTGAAGACAGAAAGAGACAAAAATGAGAAGGTCCAGAAGATTAGAACATATTGCCAAAGTTAGTATGAGGATATGCAGAGCAATTCAGTAAGAAGCCGAAAGAAATGACTGAGCCAGTAAGCTTGGAAGATTAGACCATACGGGGACTAGAAGCTCCCATGCCTAGGCCTAGGGAAAGTTAGAACAGAGGAAGCTCAGCCCACACTGTATTAGCACTGATTGGTTATGACTCTCATTGTATCCCATCTTCTGAGGAAATAGTAGTAACATCTACAGAGGCCAGCAGTTAGCACTGTGTTTTGACCTCAATTGCTGTTCATATTATTTTTTGAGCTAGAGTTTATCTGAACCAGCTTGTTGATTCAGCTAGCCTGTTTGGCAAACAAGCCCCAAAGATCCTTCTATTTCTTTCTTCTTCGCTAAAGGAATATGGGCTTGTGATACTGTTCCTGGCTCTTTTATGTGGCTTTTGGCAGTTGGCCTCAAGTACCCATATACTTGTGTGAAAAGCACTCTACAGACTGGGTCATTTCTCCATTCCCCCATCCTAATTTATATACATTTCATCATTAGAATCAAAATGATGATTGGAATTTTTACTATTTTATGGTTCTTGTGGGTAGCACTGTTAGCCCAAGTGAAATAACTTTCTTCAAACTATACTTAGTGAGTGTGTGTGTGTGTGTGTGTGTGTGTGCATGTGTGTGTTTATATACAAACATATGCATATACTTATATATACTATGTTTAGAATAATATAATTCTTTGAAGCTTTATCAAGTAATTGGTGTTGGGATCCGACTTTTAGCAGAAAGCAGCTAGAAAGCAGCTATCACCTTTGCAGCCATCTGGAGCCATATACCCTGATGAGAGACTTGGTTTTCAACAGCTGAGCATACTCTGATAAATATCTTGTTTATCCCACATAGCTTGTTTTGCTGTTAGTGACCCCAGCTGCATGGTGCATGTGGTAAAATGTCTTCACCTGTGTTCTCCTGCGTGTGCTTATAAATACCCAGGATTTCCTTGTAGTGGTGTGGTGTAGTAGTAGTAGGTGTAGTGGTGTGTGTATGGTGGAGACAGTAAACAAGTCTTGACTACAGATCCTCTGTCTTGTCTCTATTCTTTGTGTCTCTTCCCCTTTTCCCCCCTACTTTCTCTCTTGCTAGACCCTGACCTGCGGAACAGAGTGGTCCTTTACAAATTGGTGTTGTCTCTCCATTCTTTTCTTTCTGTAGTAACTTTTCTCCTTCCTTTCTAGTTGAGGCTACTTTCTAGTTTTTCATATTACCCTTATCCTATTGTTTAATTCACAAGCCCTCTCCTCTCTTCCATATATATGTGTGTGTGTGTGTGTGTGTGTGTGTGTGTGTGAGTGAGTGTGTGCCTGTGTATATATAATCTTTATATTTTCCAAGTTTCTGTGGTAATTCTATGTTGTATACTCATATCTGAAGACTTGGGGCTAGGACCAACAGGTTTCAGCTAGGAACCACATGTGAGTGAGAACATGTGGTCTTTGTCATTCTAAGAACAGGTTATATCATGCAGCATAGACTCACATAATTCTATCTGAATGTCTTAAAATTTCATGATAACATTTTTCTTTATTGCTGAATAGTATTCCATTATGTTTTTGCATTACATCTGTCATTGTCTTTTTACTTGTGGAAGGACATTTAGTTTGTTTCGGTTTCCTGGCTATTGTAAATAGTGTGGCAATGAATATGATTGAGCAAATACCTGTGGAGTAAATATTGAGTCCTTTGGGTATATTCCAAGCAGTAACAGAGCTTGGTCATATAGTAGGTTTACTTTTAGGTTTTTGAAGCTGATTTCCCTGGCTACATTCCCCCCAATGGTAGTGTGAGTCCTCACAATCTCAATAAAAATTTTGTCAATTGTTTGATTGATCTTACACATCCTTATTGGGGTGAGATGACATTTCAAATTTATTTCAGTGCTCTTCACAAAAAACACTGGATAATAAAATCCCCAGTACCAAGCATAAAAGCACTCCAAATGACTTCAAAACCAATATAGAGTATTGATGTAGCCTTTAGTTGTCTCTCAGAGACTGGGGGTGTGCCCCTATTGCTATATACACTTACTACACACACCATTTACAAGCAAAGATAGATCATACCTGAATAACTCTCTCCTGTGGTCTAGCTTTCATTGTACCAGAAAATACTATGAAAGCTGTCAAGGGAAGGAAGCAGTTCTGCCCATTTGCAACACCTATAAACCACAACAATGACCGACATGGCATGATACCTGTATTGGCAAAATATGTAGCACTCCCATGGTGGTGGTAACCCACAGTTTAACTGGATTTAAAGCTCACTCACAAGGAATGATGACAACTGGTATTAGAAACCTAGCAAACATCCTGGGGCTAGTGAGATCACAGTTTTTAAAAAAGAGTCTACCACCACCAGTTTCCTAGATAAATCCTTATTACACTCTAAGCATTACACTTAAATCCACAGGTAAGTGCAGGTAACACCCATCATTAATAAAATTTCTCTTTATGGCAAATGGAAAACATCACAGAGAGAACCACAATTGTATACAAGGTAGAGGTGGATGGATCACAGGGAGCTAAACCCCAACCAAGGCATCTATGGGTCAGGGACCCTTATGACAGAGTAGAGATTGTAAGATCTAGAACACTATGAAGTCTTCGGTAAAACAGCCATCCTATCGATGGTTGCATAAGAAAGCCTGGAAAATGGCAGTATGAATAAAATTTCATTGGTCTCCCTGTCTAAATAAAACAATATAGAAAAATAATGACTGCTGGAAAACGGAGAATTAGTTCCCTATTGGTTATCCAGTGCATTATAATCAACCTTTAAGCTATGTACACACAAGCAATAAGAGCCAGGCTCAGCAGGTTATATTTATATATTAATGAATATATAATATATATTCTAATGAACATTCTAATGTAACATATAATATATTCCAATTTATTATTATTAAAATGTATTTAAAACAACCATGACTGAGTATGATTTCTTTGTGCCATTAATGATCACACTAAGACTTGGGTCTTCTGTGTATGATCAGAAGTTATTATGTGGCCCACATAATGTATAAATCCACATGTCAAATTAGAAATAATTTGTATAGAATATTTACTATTAAAATCCCAAAGTAGCATAAGCTCAAAATGGCTTACAAAATGCTATTAGGAGGAAGGTTCTCACAGGCTAGACCAACAGAGAAGAATGATTGTGTCATCTCTTCAAAGTGCACAAAGCCATGTGGAGCTAGTTAATTCCAAAAGTAGCCAGTGAAATAGTCCACAGGAAGTCGTGCTAAACTGTGGGCTTGTGATCCTCATTAGAAGGCCTTTGACTTCATAAGATAAAAAAATCAAGAAGCAGTGATTTCTGCTAGAGATGTTTACTGGAAGAAAGCAGCAGTTACTCAAATGGTAGGCCATTGCTCTTCCTGTTTGGCCTCTGTATGTGACAGAAGATGTATAATGTCTTCCTAAATTGCCTTTTGATTAGCAAATCTTTCTATTTCCTGGATTAATTTATCTAAAAATTTACTCCAAAAACCACTTAATTTTAAAGTTTTCTTTAACCTTTCATCTTTTAAAATGAATGTAATTTCATTAAAAAGTATTCTGAAAATGAAGTGAATGTAGACAAAAGAAGAAGCTGAGTTTTTTTTTTTTCTGTGAGTTCTGTAAACATGTTGGTTGGTTGTGGGTTCTGTAGGCACATCCTGAGGTTGGAATAGCTCAGAAAAATGCCTAATATGGTTACCACCTGCATAATCACAAGCACGGTTAACTTTGCACCCACATGTCTGTAATGATAGCCACAAGGTTGAGGAAAGGCACAGGTGGTACAGGTTCTGAGTTTGGGGGGTGTGCAGGTGTCATGGGAATCTCCTTCCAGCAGTCTGAATTCATAAAATGCAGGAAAAGGAGGATGTAGGCTTGAAGCACTCCTGTGAGTGCTTAAGCACGCCATCCTTCTAATCAGTAATAGTTTCCATTTAATGATAATCCTTACTCCACTGCCGGACTCAGTTCAGTTCTCCAAGTGAGGTCTCTGAGCACTTGAGAGAATGCTCCTGTGTATGCTGGGCTCAGGAAACAAAATGTGGAAAAATCCAAAGGAGATCATGAATAAACACTAGCTTGCTTCAAACATTACACAGCCAGGCTCGCAAACTGACCATACATTTATTCCAGTCCCGTCACTTAAATATGTACCATTAGCCAGAACTGTCTTCCTTCAGTTGCCTCCTGAACTGTGTAAAAGCACAAAACTCTAAAGCTTCAGCTAACATTGAACGTGGTTTCCAGGTAGGTTTCTCTCCTGAACTCTACGCCACTGTTTCTCTTGCATGTTACAAGATGTATAATTACTATTAGACATAAATCTTTTGTGAAAGAAATCATCATGATTAAAATTCAAAGTTACTATATACATATTTGTTCATATTGAAATTACATCAGCCAATGTTAACTTTGACTTTGAAATGTGATATCAAGACAATGAAAACTTAAACTTTAAGTAACATTTTCTATGTTAAGATTTAAGAATAAAGAGAGCAAAGTTCACTCTGATGACCTACTTGATTGAGTTTCTTGGCTGAACTCACAGTGTTGAATATGTTTCCATTATAGACAAGAGTAGTTCTGCTCTGTTTCTTCTGGAAAGCAGCTCCATTTTATTTCATCTCTAAATCCAAGAGTCAGTACATTTCTTCATGGCACTTACCATTTGCCTCTTTAGTGCATCCAAATTTTACAAACACACGCGCGCGCACACACACACACACACACACACACACACACACACACACACACGAGTGCACACATGCATGAGTGCATGAGTGCACACACATACATGATTGTGCTTTTAACAGCCATGTCATCTAGCAGTCAGATATCTGATTTCTCTTTCTTCAAATGATCTAACTTCAGACTCCTTATCCTCATGTCAGGCAATTTTTATGTAAAATACTAGTATCAACCCTAATGGATCTGATGACAGTTCTAAAACCTTTCTAAGTTAATGGTCTTTCCATTGCATTTAAGTGCTGTGCCTCCTATGTGCTGTGATAAGCATGACACTGCCATTATGAGGTCTTAAGTAACCACTCCGAGGGGGACACTATCCATTCCTCAAAACTGTAATTGCCTAATGTAATACATCATTGCCATTTATGACTTCTATGGGACAAAAATACCACTTTAACTTCCTGAGCATGTAGTTATAAATGTGTGATTAGAGTGTTACTTTGTAAGTGGAATAAATTCAGAGAAAAATAGATCTACTGTAGATTGTCGCTGGTGTTTTATATTTTGTTATCTACATAAATTTTCTTAAAACTACTTGAAGAGAAAGTAAAAGGAACAGGTGATATAGCAGATTTTAGTGTATTGTTAAATATAATGACACAATTTCTAGCTTAATAATAACTTCATTGAATTATAATTAACACAAAATATATTGCTAACATTTAAGGTATGCGGTGGGATCAGTTTTGATCTATGTATGAATCCATGAATCTGTCACCATAGTAAGGAGGTAGTCAGAGGTCATATCCATCCATCCCCAGTGTTTACCTGCATTTTTTAAACCTCCATTCTATGTCTCTTTTCCCATCACTTCCCTATTCTCTGGAGACAACTTTCTAGATTTCTGTCACTATAATTAGCTCATATTTTTTTATAACTTTAGAGAAATAAAATCATAGAATTGTGCTCTTGTTTAGATGGGTTGCTGTAGTAAACATGTTTATTTTAGCATTTGGATAATGTGTATACCGAGTTCATTCTTTTCATTGCTATTCTTTCACATGACTATATCAATTATTTTTTCATCACTCAAGTCTTTATGTATATTGGGATTATTTCAAATATATTATTACAAATAAATAAGTTATTTAAAATAAATCTTGCTAATACTATAAAGTATTAGTAAACAAAAATATCCCTTTTAAAGTACTATCTCTTAGCTGTATCCCAACCAAAACATTTAAAATTTATAATGCCTACTATTTGGTAAGAGAGACATATTATTTGTGAATTTGGAGACTAAATGATAAAATTTCAGTTTGGTCCAGTTCTAGGCACACTCTCATTATGGCCAGGTATTGCCACAGAAGTGCAAGCAACTGGTGAGAAATTCCTGTTGAGTTAATCCAGTCAGAATAAAAATATAGTCATGAAATAAATATGTGAAATATATAAAATAAATATATGAGATACACACACACACACACACACATATATGTATGTGTATATGTATATATACACATACACATCATACACATACACATACACATACACATACACATACACATACACATAC
>JANHMN010000002.1:187506431-187595692 GCA_030674055.1 Rhabdomys pumilio | reverse complement strand
ACACATACACATACACATACACATACACATACACATACACATACACACACATATATATACAAGGTGTTCCCTAAGTTAATATGGGAAACAAAGTAACTGGAATAAGCAAATAATTAAGAAAATAAATACAAAATTGGAGGACTGAAACCATCCAATTTCAAAACTGACTCTGATATAATAACTAAGATTTTGTGGGGTTTGTGAAAGGCTACAGTGCCCAATGGAACAAGTAAGATACCCAAACAAATGAGTTTTATTTACTGTTGACCAATGGCAGAGACCATTTGATAGAAAAATAATGTTGTTCACTAATAATATAGAACTATTAAATGACTATTTTTTAAAAGGCATACAAGTATATCATGTATTTTAGCTGAACCCTGTAGATTCCTTTATTAGACAAGGGGAGTTATTTTTTATGTAAGCTTTTGAGCAGTCTTTATTATAAATAGGAATTTCATTTAATAAAAATTCCTTAGCACTTCTGCTTCTGTTGACATAATCATGTCTTTACTCTTATCTAAAAAAAATATGTGTGTTTGATTTTAGTTATTAGAAAAGCTTCATCAATTTGAATGGACCACATCTGATCATAATATATTGTATGCATCAATAATAAATTATCTTTCTAGATATTTCTATATTTTTTATTTCTCTTTCTTAACATGTGTTGTCCTGGATTTGAAATTATAATATTGCTAGCCTCGCAAAATAAACACTGACGTGTTCCTATTTTTTTCCTATTTTGTAAAAGAGATGTTTAGAAATTGGAATTATTTTTTTCTTATAAGTCAAGAAGAATTTTTGGGGCAAATGTATGGGCATGAAATTTTTTATTTTAATAATTCAAACTATAATTTTAACTTCTGAAGTCCATAATAGGTCTTAATACTATCTGTTTATTTTTCAACAAGTCTAGCTCATTTGTACTTTCCAGAAGGTTGGTTCTCATTATGAAATTTCTTGACATTGTCTTGTTTATATTTCTTTCTTTTCCAGTCAATATCAGTGCAATCATTAGGATTCTCCTCCACTTGTTTCTGACTTTAACTGTCTTCTCAATCCAACAATCATTTCATTTATCACTTTCATATTTAGATACAACTTCATTGATTTTATATTGATTATACATAAATGTATCTAGGGCCTTATTTTATCTTGATTTAATTTCTGTGTTATCATTTTACTAAAATATATACCTTAGCATTTCTTTTAAAATTTTGATCTTATTTGTCAAGTTTTTCAGATATTCTAGGGTAGAAATTTAAGTGACTTATCAATTTCCTGCGTGTGCATAGTATTTGAGAAGCCAAATTTGTTTAGTATTTTGTATATTTAATCTTGGGTTTTCAACCTGTTTATAAACTTCCTTTGAGGCATATTCATTAACCCATGGGTTATTTAACTCTATGCTTCCAGTATCAAGGGAATTTCCAAATATTATGTTTATGATGTTAATTTTAAAACATTAGGGTCACAGACACACTTAATATGGCTTGAGTCCTGTCAGATTTATTCAGCATTCTTTATTTCCCAGAATAAGGCCTAATACAATAAATACTCCCCATGTACTTGAAAATCATACATTCTATAGATGTTGACTAGAATATTTTTGAAATGTCAATTTGGCTATGTTTGTTTATAACTTTATTCAACTTTATTAAATTTTTAATTTATTTTTTCTTAAAAAGATAAGGGGAAAAAGAAAAATAAAAAGGTATGTATTTAGACCAAATAACAGCCAATGAATATTAGTTAGGAAAAAGTAAATTACTATGGAGTTTTGAACGATTCCAAGGTTAATTGGAACTTTGCCTTAATAAGCAGGGCTCATCATCTGAGTTATAATGCTCTCTGAAGACATCCATGAGTCTCCCTTTATACCTAATATATTCACTGAGGCCTAAAATTCCATGGTAAGTAAATGTATTTTATGTGTTTAATGATTATAACTACTTCCTGCTGTTAGTCAATAACTATAAATTCTATCATTTTGTAAACACAATACAAAAAAGTGTGTGAATAAACTGGGTTACAAATTTTCACAGTTTTAAGATAAGGACCATAATGTTTTTTTTCCTGTCATTAATTATGTATTATAATTTGCTCAACTATCCATCTCATTTCCCTAGTGAAGAAAAACTCTGAACCAGGAGTGTTGAAGGTCTTAATAGTTTATTCCCTTGCTGGTGTTATTAGTCATGCCTCAGAGAAGTGCATGAAAGGGCATTTTGACTGGGATATGAAATTGTCTTATCCACTTTGTGGTTGTAAGAATTATCTTACAAAAAGAAGGTGGCAAGAGTTTGCAAATTAAGTGGGCCTGACCCACATGACATTTTCAATTTTCATCCAAAAGAAAATTGATGCTTTTCTTCATGACACATTATAATAGAATTTTGCAAACAAAGAATGGCTTTAAATAATTTCTTTGAGGAGCAATTTGGCAATACCATTTAAAGTTGATAACAAGCATACTTTTGAGATTTATTAAATTCTCTATAGCAAGTTTCTACACTAGAGAAATAGTTTCCCATTTCTACAGCAGTAGGATATTGTTTAAAGCACAGTTTTAATAGACTTTTAAACCAGCTTCTCTTTTCCTAAAGATGAGATGTATTAAATTAAGTAAATATTGCCTTGAATTCAAATGACTTATATAAACACAATTATAGGTAAAACTCACCAAGTGCTCAGTGAATTTTTTTCAAAAACAGATATGCCTTTATATTATTTTAAAAATTTACAATTTTTTAAGATATTGTATATTGAACAGAATGACAGAACATGCAAATGAAGATTATACTTTATGGTCAGAATGGTTAATTACCTTAGAGGAGGAAACAAAGATCTGGGTAGACTTTACCCTCCATGTATTCTTATCACTTTAGAGCAGGAAAGATCAACATGAAGCAAACCACAGGCTCTCAGCGCAGCCCTGGGATGTGTTCCTACATGAGACACACTAGAATTTAAAAGCATACCCAGTCTGGAAGGCACATCACTTTACTCTCCACTTTGTATATAGAGGCAAGGTCACTTGCTGAACATGGACCTCGACAATTTAGCTAGTTTAGCTTGCCAGCTTGCCCTGGGAATGCCATGTTTTTGCCTCAAAGTTCTGACATTATAGGGGCTTCTGCACCCATCTAGCTTTTATGTGTATTCTGGGGATCCAAACTTCTGCTCTTATTTTTGTACAGCAAATACCTTTTCCACAGAGACTATTTTACTTTTTGGGGGCGGGGTGGTCAAAAGTTTCATTCATGTGAAAAAACTCCTCTCCCTCTCCCTCTCTCTCCCTCTCCCTCTCCCTCTCCCTCTCCCTCTCCCTCTCCCTCTCCCTCTTCTTCTCTTCCTCCTTCCCTTCCCCCCTCTCTCCCTCCTTTCCCACTCTCTCTTGTTTTCATTCCTGTTCTCTATAGCAAAAGATAAGGTTAGGAGTGTTCTGAACGTTGGCTTACCTGCAACCAGGAATAAACCAGGGTCAGTGTGAGAAGACTCAGATACAGCTGGATCCGGGTTAACACCCAGCAGCAGGGACTGAATTTTAGAGATGGCCCTAATAGCAGCATGGAAATCCTCCTTGGAACTAGCCTGGGTGAAAAGGTAATTCATCACATAGCAATCACAAAAGGTTTCAAACTCCTGGGCTAAGACTGTCTTTCTTTCAGCAGACTCCATAATTCCCTACCACCATCATAGCAAGAAGCAGAACCAGTGACATGTTTGGGAAACTTTTTGACAGGCATGACTTTTCCACTCTACCAGCTTTATAGGTCTCTTAACTGGGCCTTATTCTGTACTTGATTTACATATGCACACGCAGCCAACCAGAGACTGCCTATAACCACATACGTGTATGCACACTGTTTTTGACTGGCTGGCTTTTGGTCTGAATAAAGCCCTCAGCTGGCCCATGGTTGAGGCCATGGTTGAGGCTGGGAGCCTGGTTCCCAAGTAAGACAGAAAGGAGGAAGACTGAGGACTTGTGTCAGACTCACTGAGTTATTTGTCTTAAAGGGAAGAGAAGGAAGACTATGTCTGCCTTCAAGACTTACTGAAGATGAATTCATCTCATCCAAGAACTGCAGAGGTCCTGTGGGATTCCATTGCTCCTGTGAATGTGGCCTGTGGTTTCAGGCATGGGACTTCTTCCTGCCTCTGGCTCCAAGACTGAACTCATGGTATTGACTGAAACAAGGATCTACCATTTATTTCTTTCCAAGACTTCACTTCAGCCTCTGAGACCTGTTGTTCTGCTCCTAAAATCTGTGGGAGCTTGATTAAGGCTTGTTAGCAAGCTCCCAGCTTCCTTGCTTCTCTGCAGAGTGCCTATCTCCCTGTTTTCTCTTCAGTGTGGGGACCTGTTTTCCCTTTTGATAATTAATCCCGTGTTACTAATGTTCCCATTTGTTGACAATTCTCTGTCTGCTCATTTAATTCTTGGAGAGGAAACAAGGACCTCCTTGGAAGAAAATTGATTATACCAGTTTGTAGATTGGTTGGGAGGATCTTCAAAAGGAAATTTTGGAAGGGAAACAGATGGCATCTCTTTGGACAGGTGAGTGAAGCATATTTTTGTTCCTCATAGACTCTGTGTGCCACCATAGTCCTTTTGAGCAAAACACTGGAACTCTGAAAGGGCAAATAACATGGCTGCTGATGTGAATTCTAAGGAGTCAGGCTGGCTGAGGTAAACTCAGCCCATCTTTTCCCATACTTGGCATTGGGAAATTTGGTCTTGTTTTGATCTGGTTTTATTTCATCAAAATGTCCTGGTTGTAAGAAGCTAAGTTGAAGTTCTGAAGCAGGTAAAATTTCTGGAAAAGGCAACACTCCAGCACTAATGGGAGGCTTTGTTTTTATTGGATATTTTATTTATTTACATTTCAGATGTCATCCATTTTCCCCATTTTCCCTCCCTAGAAATCCCCTATTCCATCCCCCTCCTCCTTTTGTCTTTATACCATTTTAAGCAAGTATTAAGATCAGTTCTAGGTTGATGAACTAGCAAGCAATAGATGCAGATAGTCAAGACAGAATCTGATTACAACCATTTATTAGGGTGTTGTGTGGAGCTCTTCAGGCAGTCTGGCCTCTTGCTTTTGTTCCATCTCTCTTAAAGGGAATTTGACTAAAATCCCTTATGGTTTCCTTTATTTGGCTACTCTCCCTTTTGCTTTCTGTGTATGATTAAATGAGGCTGCTATACATGAATGTAACAGATTGCAGAAAATTTGATTATAGGGGTCTTGATTGTGAAATATAAAACTAGGCAGAAAAAATTAGGGCTGGGCATAAAATCCAGAAGATATGGAGTAACTTTGCTCAGGTATGTAGGCCTCACAAGTAGTTACCTCTAGATCTAGGGAGAATAAAGAGAAATAAATAAATGTGTATAGAAATACTATTAATTTTGGGGGGAAGGAGAGGACTTGAGATATTATGCTGTAGCTGGGAACAGCAAGTAATGGAGAGATGGAACACATGTATAGTAAGGATGGTTGGAAGTCTCAGCCATGGGTATGGTGGCATTTCTTTACAGGAGCCCCCTTAGTAGCATAGAATTGATAAAGGGATGTGGGATAAGAGAAACCTAAAGTGCTGAGATAAGATTATATTTCAAGGACTCACATGGTAAAGGAACAGAGAGGATAAAGGCACACATATGAAAGACAGCCACTAAGTAGAATGTACTGCCAAAGCCATAGGATGTTTTTATACAAGAAAGGGTTTATGTATGTAAAGAATTTGTCCTAAGGAATAATGTTGGATTTTTCCATAATGGAAAGGAAAGTTATGACGAACCTAGAAAGGAGTACGTACAGGAAGTTGGAGTAAATCGCATGAGGTTTGAGAAGGAGGGAATTTAGAGATGGTATATGAGGTTAGAATTCACTAGGGGAGTTAATAGTAAGAGAAAGAGTTGAAAGATGCTTTGGCTGCAAGAAAACCTCTTGAACTTGGAAGGTCAGAATGTTGTAGAAAACATAGAAAGGGGGCATGGTAGGATGCAGGAATGAACACAACCCAGGAGACAATTAGAGAAAAATGTTTTTAAGACCAGATGGTATAAGTCAATCTAAGCACATCTTTTTTACCCTCTTGGCAATCTGAAGAACATAAAATTGGCAGAGTATTAAAGAACTCAAAGTTGAAGTTAGGTAGGAGGAGAGAATCCTGATGCTTTGATCCTCTTTAAAAATGAGTGTCTCAATGGTTAGCTGTTGAACTGATCAAGGGATTCCCAATGGAGGAGTTAGAGAGAAGACTGAAGGAGGTGAAAGGGTTTGTGGCCCCATGAGGAGAGCAACAATACCAACCAACCAGAGCTCACCAGGGTCTAAACTACCAGCCTGGGAGCACATAAGGAGGGACTCATGACTCCAGCTGTATATGTAGGAGAGGATGGCCTTGTTGGGCAGAGGTGGGAGAGGAGATTCTTCATCCCATGAAGGCTAGATGCCAAGTGTGGAAGAATTCGAGGGTGAGGAGGTGGGAGTGGGGGGAGTAGGTGGGGTAACATTCCCATAGAAGCAGGAGCAGGGGGTATAGGATGGGAGTTCCTGGTTGGGGAGTGTATGGGGTAAGGGGATAACATCTGAAATGTAAATAAAATATCCAATAAAACAAAAAGAAAAAAATGAGTGTCTCTTGCAATTCACCCATAATGTTAGGAGTTTGAACTAAAGGCAAAAAGAGACAGGACCAAAGGCATACCCCGTCATCTTTATTTTTTTCTATTGGGAAAGTAATGCTCTTGAGAGGCCAAATCTTTTAAATTCAGACTTCATTTTAGAGAACCCGACCTAAATTTGATCTCAGATATAGTAACAGGCCAGTAACTAGCATTAGTTTCCAAGTTATACCCCCCCACACACACCACTTGAACCTAGAGCCCCAGTCTTTAGGTTCACTTCCAACACTTCAGTTAGTGGGGTTCCTCTGATTCTCAGACATTGAGGGAAAATGTCTAGTGTTTTCCAGCATCATATTTCAATCTGAGCATAAGCTTGTAAAGGAAGAAACCTGGCCTCCTGAAATGAGACATCAGATTTTACTCTCTTTAGATACCCCTTTAGCTACATGCTACTGATACACATACATTTGAACCACACACTCTCCAAAAGAGACAGAGGTGACTCAATTTCTTTCACCACATGATATGGTCCTGCTATGACACAGGCAATGTTGAAAGCTGATCTCTTAGTGACAATCTAACTTCTAACATCGTCCTCCAAGTAGATCAGTTCTTCAGATGAACAGGCAAATGAGGAGACATTCCCTGTGTGCAGATGTAACTTTCCTTAAGGTACAACCCCAACTTTAGAATGTAGTAAAGTGGATCCTGATGCAGGATTTATATATTTGAACCTTTGAACAAGTTTGCTTCTAGTACCTACATAACTTGTCAAAATTCTGTGGGGAATAATATTAAGCATTACCTTACTTTATCTTAACACATAAAAGTAGGCAATTTGAAATGCTAGAATGTCTAAGGGTGGCCCTTTGAAACCTAGAATTCCTTTGGTAGCTTTTCCCTATGTCTAGATAAGTGCTCTGAGAAAAGTAGAGACTGTTTTCTGACCCTTATTGACCTCCATCTCCTTCCTAACTCACATCTGTGGACAATGGGAGTACATGTTAGCAAATCTTTAAATGTTATTACAAGGACAATTGCTCATGTGTACCCTTGATTACCAGATTCAATAACAAACTTGTTCAGGTGATATCATCAAACTCTTTTGATTTTTGTTATCTTCCTCAGTTCTTTAGGGAGACAGATGCTCTCACATCCCAAACTGCAACTGAAGGGTTAATGTATGGGGATTTATAGCTCAAGCATATTTCATTTTCTTACTTCCAAGACAGTATTCTGCCCAAGGATATCAGAAGTTGCCTTCTCAGATGACCCACGCTGGAATGTAACACCTAAACTATCTGATTTTTTGTGAGAAGCAAAAGTTTGTGAAACAGCCTTTAAAGAAACCCAAGTGTTAATGAAGTTGACCTAAGGTTTGCCACAGATGAGAACCTTATAGGTTAATTATATCTGAATAGGCAATCTTGAATTTGTTGTGTTACACAGGTAATTTAAATTCAACTCTCTTTAATGTGTTTGTAAATTTGTGGTAGACCTACCAGGCTTTAACTATCTGAGAATATGTCCTTTAACAAAAATTCTGAATTTATTTAAATCCAGGTTTGTATTGAGCTTTATCTAAATGTTACATTAAAGTTAAGACCTGAAGCCAGCTGACCTGCCCTTTAGCCTGTTACAATCAGGATCCCGGAGACAAGGAACCCTTAAGAAACAGCTCTATTATTATGTCAACTCATTTTTTCCCTTAATCAGAGAGGCCATGGGCATTTGAGAGATTGTACTGTAAACATCATACACTCCCATAGAAAAGTCAATGGAAAGAGCAAAGAAAGCCGCCATTAGCAAAATTCTGAATATCTCACAGATGGCACAGCTGGCAAAGAAGCCATGGAGCTTCTTTCAGGGCCTTTAATGTGAATCCTGAGGAGTTTTAATTGATTTTTAACAGCACAAAGGTTAATTCTTAGCCACTTATATAATCTTGAATCACAACAGGACAAGTATAGTTAATGGGAAGTATGACTGGCAGTAATATGAAAAGTAATAACTCAAAATATGTAAAGGATATTTAGGCCTTTGACCTTTATGAGCATTGCCCTGGAAGGATAGTTATAATTTATATTTTTTATTTCAATAATTTATTTTTTATTGACTTTATATCTTTATCTCAGTCCCCACAACTCTCCTTCCAGTATGACCCTTAGAAATTCCTCTCTCCATTAGCCCCTCCCCTTCTCCACAGAGATCCAGCTCCAATTGTTATGGGACCCATTTGAAAGCCAAGCTGCACATTTGCTACAATATATAGGGGGCCTAGGCACAGACTGTGCACACTCTTTGGTTAGTGGTTCAATCTCTATGAGACCTCTGGGCCCACGATAGTTGACTCTGTTCTCTCTCTCTCTCTCTCTCTCTCTCTCTCTCTCTCTCCCTCTCTCTCTCTCTCTTTCTCCATAGATATGTGCTTATGAACATCTTACCTTGCTGGGTTTTTTATAAACATCAAGGGAAATTTCATACATTGAGAAAGCAAAAACTTAAATTAACCTGAATTATAAATGACAGTCCAGAGCTGAGGGAAGCGCTATTTAAACTGAAAGATGGACAACTGATATTAAAGGAACAAGCTTCATAACTACAATGTTTTTTATAATAAAGATTATTTTATTTAAATAAAACTTGCAAATTAAAAACATCATGCAGTTAAATTAACACAGACATTCAAGCAAGTACTTGCCCAGATCTGAAGCCTGCAGTTCAATGAATATTTTTACAATGGAGAATAGCCATTCTGAAGCCCTGGAGCTTCACAATGAATTATAAAACCCATCAATTACATATTTATATTCTTATCCATCAAACACACACACACACTCAAAGTTCATGACAGTTACAATTAGAAACATAATTAACTTTAGATACCCTTTACATGGCTCCTGTGGTTTGAATAGGTCTGAAATGCTAGCTCAGATGCTGTCCAAGATCCCCTAAGGTGTTCAAGTAAAAAACCATGGTTGGTAATCAAAGAATGGCCAACTTGCCTAAGAGTGGACACAGTGATAACAATTTTGGTCCTGTAATGCACAAATTAACTTGAAAAAACAAAGTTAACAGATCTAACCAAATGTTTACCTTCACAGACAACTTCTGACTTGAGACATTGGGAATTTTATATGGAGTTCATTTTTATTAATCCCATATGAATGATTTGATGAGAATTTACACTTTGTTTTTTTAACTCCTGAAGAGTGATAACTCCAGACAATTATCTGGGACCTCTCTGCTAACCTTCATAAAACCTCAGCAATAAAGATAGACATTACCTCAAAAGAAGGGCTAGAAAAAAAGTTTTCTAAACAAAGGGAGCCAAGAGGTAAGCTCAAGTAGTCATTCTACTATATAATAAAATAAACTTTCAATCAAAATTAATTAAGGAAACAGGGAAGGACATTTCATACTTATCAAAGAGAAAATCCACCAAGATGATCTGATTCTGAACATCTATTTCTCAAACACAAGGTCAACCACATTCATAAAAGAAACATTGCTAAATCTTAAATCACACAATGAACTTCACACATCAATAGTGGGAAAATTCAACACTTCATCCTCACCAATCAATTGATCATTCAGACAAATTCTAAATAGAAATGATAAAATTAAGAGATTTTGTGAAACAAATGGACCTAACACATCTACAGAACATTTCACCGAAACACAAGAGAATATACATTCTTCTCAGCACCTCATGGAACCATCTCCAAAATTCATCATATAGTCAATCACCAATAAAGCCTCAACATAGACGAGAAAATTGAAACAATGCCTTGTATCTTATCAGAACACTATGGATTAAAGCTGAACTACAACAACAAAAACACCAGAATACCTACATTCTCATAAAAACCAAACAACTCTCTACTCAATGATCTCTGGGTCAGAAATAAGGATTTTCTAGAATTCAATTAAAATGAAGGCACAATGTATTAATGGGTCACAAAGAAAGCAGTCCTTTGATGCATGTTTGTAGCCCTAATGAACACCATAAAGAAAATAGAAAGCATGAATTAAAAAATATATAATATATAAAAGCTCTAGACATAAAAAGCAAACACATCCAAAAGATGTAGATGGCAGGGGATAATCAAAATCAGAGCTGAAATAAATTAGAACAAAGAAAACAATACAAAGAATCAATGAAACCAAGAGGTGGTTCTTTTAGAAACTCAACATGATAGACAAACCTTTTGCTAAACTAAAAGACAGAGAGACAGTAACCAAGAAAACAAAAGCAGCAATATACAGCAAGCCAATAGCAAATTAAACTGAGAAAAACTTAAAAAATTTCCACTAAAATCAGGGACAAGACAAGGTTATTCACTCTCTTCTTATCTATTCAACACAGTATTTGAAGTTTTAGCTAGAGCAATAGGAAAATCAAAGGAGATCAAGGGGACACAATTTGGGAAGAATGTTGTCAAAGTATTGCTATTCACAGATGGTATCATAGTTAACATGAATGTCCCTGAAAATTCTACCAGAAAACTCCCTCAGCTGAAAAGCACCTTTGGCAAAATGGGTGGATACAAAATTAACTTAAAAAAATCATTAGCCTTCTTTTATACAAATGAGCTTATAAAGAAATTTGGGAAACAACTCCATTTACATTGACCATAAATAACATAAAATATCTTGGTATAATTCTAACCAAGCAAGTGAAAGACCTATATGACAAGAATTTCAAGTCTCTGAAGAAAGAAACTGAGGAAGATATCAGAAGATGGAAAGATCTTCCATGGATAGGTAGGATTAATAGAGTGACTATGTCCACCTGACCAAAAGAAATCTATAGATTCAGAGCAATTCTCATCTAAATTCCAACACAATTCTTACAGACCTTGAAAGAACAATTCTCAATTTTATATGGAAAACCAAAAACCTCAGAAATCTAAAATAATCCTGAACAATAAAGGAACTCTTAGAGATATTGCCAACCCTGATCACAGCGGTACTATAGAGCAATAGTAATAAAACCTGCATGGCATTGGTATAGAAACAGACAAATTGTTCAGTGGAATAGAATGGAAGACACTGAAATAAACTGCCAGTCCTATAGACTTGATTTTTGGCAAAGAAGGCATAACCATACAATGAAAAAAAGAAATAATCTTCAGCAAATGGCGATGGTCTAACTGGATGTCTACATATAGAAGAATTCAAATAGATCCATATCTATCACACTGCACAAAACTCAAGTTCAAGTGGATCCAAGACCTCAGTGTAAAACTGGTTACACTAAATCTAATAGAACAGGGAAATAACCATGAACTCATTGTTACCAGAGACAATTTCCTGAACAAGACCACTGATGGTTTAGGCCCATTGAAACTGAAATGAGACCCAATGAAACTTAAAAGCTTCCTAAAGCAAAGAGTACTGTCAATATGTCAAAAGGGCAGCCTACAGATTGGGAAAGGATCTTCACCAATCCAACATATGATAGAGGACTAATATGCAAAATATATTTTTAAAAAAACTTAAGGAATTAGACACCAATAACCTTAATAGCCCAATTAAAAAAATGTGCTTCATTCATACGATGGAATACTATTCAGCTATTAAAAATAAAGACATCAAAATTTTGCAAGGAAATTGATGAAAATTGAGAATATTATCTCAAGTGAGGTAACCTAGTCCTATAAGGATATTCATGGTATGTATGTATTCACTGATAACTGTATATTAGCCATAAAGTACAGGACAACCATGCTATATTTCACAGACCCAAAGAAGGTAAATAAGGAGGAAGTCTCATGTGAGGATGCTTGAATCTCACTTAGAAGGAGGAATAAAATAATCATAGGAAGCAGATGGAAGGAGGTAATTGGGTGGGAGAAAGGATGGGGAAAAGAATGGGAGTGATTGGGAACAGGTATAGGAGAGACAGTAGAAAGGGCCAGAGGGCCAGGAGAATAAATGGAAATCTGCAGCTTTTGGAGAGGGCAGGGGAAGTGGGGGTATCTTTAGGATGTGCCAGAGACCTGGATGGGAGAGAATCCTAAGAATTAATGGGGGTGTCCTTAGTTGAGACTCATAGCAGAGGGGATGTGGAACTTGAAGAGGCTACCTCCTGTACCCAGGCATGAACCCCAGGGTAGCAATAGGGACACTGTACTATCCATAAAACTTTTGACTCAAAATTTATCCTGTCTACAAGAAATATGGAAACAAAGATGGAGCAGAGACTGAGAGAATGGCCAACCAATAACCAACCCTAATTGAGACCCATCTCATGGGCAAGCACCAATCCCTGATACTAATAACGGTACTCTGTTATGCTTGCAGATAGGAGCCTAGAATAACATTCTTCTGAGAGGCTCCACCCAGGAGCTAACTGAAACAGATGCAGATACCCACAGCCAAACATTGGATGGAGCTCAGACTCTTAGGAAAAAGTTGGCAGGAAAGATTGAGGACCCGGAAAGGGATAGAAACTCCACAGGAAGACCAACAGAGTCAACTAATCTGGACCCTTGAAGGCTCTCAGAGACTGAACCACCAACCAAAGGGCATACTCATGCTGGACCTAGCCCCCCTTACACACATATGTAGCAGATGTGCACCTCAGTCTTTATGTGGATACCCCAACAATTCGATTGGGGGCTATTCCTAAAGCTATTGCCAGTCTATGGATATGTTCCCCTAGCTGAGCTGCCTTGTCTGGCCTCAGTGGGAGAGGATGTGCCTAGCCCCCACAAAGATTTGATGTGCCAAGATTGGGGGATACCTGGGGACCTCCACCCTCTTAGAGGAGAAGGGATTGGATAATGAGGGGAGGGACAGTATGAGTGAGAACTTGGGGGTAGTGATTGAGATATAAAGTGAATATTTTTTTAAAAAATAAGTGTCAAAATTTATTTATTTATTTATTTATTTTTAAGTTTTGCTGTTGTTTGATATTTATGATTCTTTGCAAAAATATTAATTAAATTAAATTTTTAAAGAGAAAAGAACTTCAAAACCAATCTTGGATTACTCCTTTGACATAAGTTGTTTATTTTTGTCTACTACAGCATTTTATTGGTCTGTATTTGTTGAAACAATTTTTTTTACAGTAACCTATATTTTTAATATATTTTTTAAATGAGGATCTCTTTTTTTTTTAACTTGGAGAAATGTATTTACTTCTTTTTGAAGTCCTAATATTGATGAAGCACTTGATTTTCTTTACTTTGGTAAGTTTTTATCTCCTCCTTACTAAAGGACAGTGTTGTTAGCTTCCCCCAATGTATAGGATTCTTGACTATTTTTATTTCAGCTCCTGGATTATGAGGTTTACTGCAGAAAAAATTCACTCACAACCTTATCCAAGTTTGACAATTCCTGATTGTTTACATTTCTCTGGTAGTTTTCTTCCTTGTTTTACTTGAGTTTTATGTGGTCACCTGTTTAGGTACAGCCACTCCATAGTCTGTTTTGAGTCATTTGGATTATGACACTCCACTGGATGCCTTTTGAGTCAGAGTTGGAAGATTTCCTTTATCGATATCTCTTTGAATAATTTCCATCGTTTTCCCTTTTCTCTTGAGCTTGTATGACAAGGCATTCTCTTTCTCGTAGTTGTATGAAGTCTCTCATTCTCAATCTAATTTTCCTCTTATTCTTCTAAGTGGGTCCTTTGTAATGACTTATTTCTGAGTTTCAAAGTCTTTTTTTAAATTTTATGTGAAGAAGGATGCCTTTGGAAGTCTATTGAAATTTAGTGCTCTGGCAGTCATTCATTAAGTTCCAGATCTCTGTTTGGCTTGATTGGTAAAGCTTCTCATCGTTGACCCGTGAATTTCATTTTGTTGACTCTTGTATCCTCCTATAACTAGATGAGCTTCTTCAAGATGATTATTGTAGATCATCTGCTACGTACATACTCAGATGGCCATTCTTGGGGTAAGTCACTTGGTCTTTATTTCTTTGATGGTATGCTTTTGAGATACACACACACACACACACACACATATATACATACATATACACATACACATACACATATACATCATATACATGTACATATATGCATACATGTCTTTTGTGGCAGACATCTTTTTTAACCTATAAACTGGGTTTGACAGATAAAGGCCAGCATCTACCAAATTAGCTAAAGACTCTGACAGTTTTAGTCCTTCTCAATAACTGTACCCTACCCACTCCTCTTGCCTTTTCTGGGGAGGTAGTGTTAGAGTTAGGGTGTTTGTTCAATGTCCTAGAGCCATATTTTGCACTGAAAGCCATAATTGTTGTTTTCTAGTACAGTGCACTTTAAAATTAGGATTCACATTTGTTATTCACATGATAGGTGATTTTTCTTCTGGTGAGATGAGCCAATTTAAGCCAAATTGGAAGATATTTTGGAAAACCACTTTAGGGAATAGGAGGCAGTAAGTTCACTGGCCCCAAGAAAGATGGGGGGGGGGGAGAGAAAGAGACAATGGGTGCATGCACAGGGAGAGAAGAGAAGGATTAGGAATAGGGGAGGGGGAGGAAGAGGAGGAGGAGAAGGAGGAACAGCAGCAAAATATGTGGATTATATAGGGAGGAACCTCTGGAGAAATAGCAACCTAGCTTCTGGGCTGAAAAATTCTGCAATGGGAACAAGATATACCAAGTATGGACTAAGGGATGCTGAGAAAACCTGGAGGCCAGCTCTGCTGTAAAACATGCACCCCAGTCATTTTTCCAGGGGTCTGAAAACCAAACGATGTAGTCTTCCTTATCTACAGGAGTTCAAGACTGGATATCTGCCACAATTTCCTTTCCACATGTAATTCTTACTCTAAATAAACTGTTCAGTCTGATTAGACTTGGTTATTTTCTGACTAATAGGAGATTACTGCTTCGGTCTATTGGAATCCAGACTAGGTGTGGCCTAGAAATCTTTCTGTTCTGCTCAGTACTGTATTTCTAATACCTGAGTTTTACATGATTAAATTTTACAGAGAACAAATGTGAATTCTCAGACAGGTGACTGGTTGGAGTAGTGTCTTTGGAGTGTTTCAACTTCTGTTGTGTTCTTTTTTTTGTTTTGAGGTTTTGTTGCAAATACTAGGCTTAATTCCCATCATAAGTGAAGAAAGAACAAAGGAACAGTCCTTCCTGGGAGGACTGTGGAAGGAAAAGGATGCTTTGCTATCTGTTCACCAGCTGATGCTGAATAAAAACTCTGTACAAAGACTTGCTCCATTATCTGATCATTGAAGGCTCTTGAACCTGATACCTGAAGTTCAGTAGAAAACAACTGTCTGTTGATTGCTTTTGATCTTTAATTACAAAATAAAGTATGAAAGCATAGAAGCCAGTTATATATTTTCATATATATAACTTTGCAGAATCCTTGAGAAATTAACATAAAATCATATGTGGGAGAATAGCAATGCTGACTGGAGAAATAAAAAAAGATAAACAGAGGATAACTTCTGTATAGATTTAAACTGCCTTCTATAGTAAGTAGATAAATTTTTATGATCTTGAACTATCCCAATAAAGATATTGAGTTTGTTCATCTTTGGCTACCCACTTATTATCTGCTCTGTGGAACAGCATGAGCTGAGCTGAGGGTAAAGGACGCTGTAGGAGTTGTAGGTGGCGTTTATATAGGGACCCTGCAGAGGCAGTGGAAGCTACAAGGGCAGTCTGGGAATATCAGTGTGGACACTCTATAGATGGTATGATGTTATATGGGAGAAGGGATATTACAGTTGGATTGTATTAGAATAAAAACAAAATGGTTATCAAAATTAACAGATTAGAAAAAAATATGTTTGAAAAATTCTGAAGAACAGGAGGTTTGAGAGCAATAATACTAAGATTATAATCCAGGAAGACTTTAGAACTTTAAAAAACTTTACCCGTGTCTTTAAAAAAAAGAAACAACAGAATAAAAATCAGTAAGATGCAATGAGGCTCAAACAGACATTTTAAAGGTAGGAATGTGAGCTGGAGGGATGCCTCATTGCGGTTTAGTGTGTACTGCTGTTGCACAGGGTCCAAGTTCAGTTCATAGCACTCACATTGGGTAGCTCACAATTGCCTGTCACTCCAACCACAAGGTTTTCCTCCACCCCTGGCTTCCACAGACATCTCACTCATGTACACAGTCCCATGCACAGATGCACATACAAAATTTAAAAAGAAATAAACATTAAGATATAAAATTAAAAATAGGAATAAATCTTATAACAGATGAAGTGAAAGTGGTAGAACATTCCAAGTCTCTCATAAAGCTATTTAAAAAACTAATGTTGATGAATTGTGTGAGGAAAGCCAAAGACTGTCTTCTAGAGTAGCATTTAGGAAAGCCTTGATGATGTATCTACCTGAAAAGGGCAGTAACAACATGTAAACTGATTTATTTTTAATATAAACGTTATCAGTGAATTAATCTGTCAGCTGTATTTCTTACCTTTGCTAGTCCCCAATAATCACACAGAGAACCTTGAAGTTCAGTTCAAGGTTCACCTCAATACTGGGCAGTTAATTGACTTACAAAACCTCCTATGCTAATCTGTCTACCTTACAGCCCCCTCTTATTATACTTGCATATTATTATTGATCTGAATTTTTGGGCTCCACATTGCTTTTCATGGCGACTTCTCAGGCCTTCTCCTTCTATGGCTCCAATTCTGAATCCCCCCGCCCCCACTCCTTCCCGTGGCTGGTGGCTGGTGGACCTTCTGCCCTATTTTCTCTTCTGTCTAGCTATTGGGTGATCAGTACTGATTGACAATGCAGAGACTAAATGTTAAGAAATGCTTATACAAACTTGAGACAGGAGATTCTTGACCTAATCATTACAATGACTTGTCTGGATTGAAACAAGTTATGATGGACAATAAATCAGTATTTGAAAAACAGAAAGACAACTTCTACACAATGCACAAAACCATTATATATGCTTGTAGTAATGGCCTTCACTAATACATTCATGATAATTTACAAAATTTACAAATTTTTTATTTTGTAAATTACTTTATACTAACAAAATTATTACTTTAAGGGGGAGAAAAATAACAACTAGCATGTTTACACATGTCTGGAAATGTTGGTAAGTACAGAAATGTGTCACATAGAATCATATAAAAAAAAATCAGGATTTTTTTTTTATACCTGATCATTAAAAAAGTAGAAAGTATAAAGTGGCCACAAATCATAATTGATTGAATTTTTGAAATGCATCTTAAAATATTACTTAGTAAGACAAGAAAGTTACCAGCAAAAAAGCCTTTTGGAATTGTCTATATTAACAAAACTTTGGAAATTCCTAAATGACTAGCTACCTGGTAACAGTGTGTGTGACTAGAGCATCGATCTGTAGATTGATGTTGACTGAGGCTCCTGAGGGGTTTGTCCCACTTAATGTCTGCCTGTCGGTTGCTCATTAGGTTCTTTGGTCAACAGGATTGTAGTTCATTTTTCTTTTATTACTAATTTGGAATTTGCACATTTATTGACATAAGATTATAAGAATGCATTATATTTATAATTAGAAAGCATAAAATGAGTGCTACATAAACAAATATATCAAGTTCTGTTTAAAATTCAATCCCCCGCCCCAGAAACTGTTCCCTGATTAATCTCAGGGGCATTGATCATCACGCTACAGCACACCCCACACTTATGCATTCAGTTTGCACAGTGCTCATTTGCATGTTTAAAAAAACAATTTATGAACATAATTACAGTGTTTCTACATTCATATAGGATGGTCTCCAAACTGAATTATAAGCTGGAGGTTACAAGAAAACACAGATACATTTCCTATGCATTTCCAGAATAATTCATGGGGAACTTTTCAAGCAGTGGCTTGTTACCTCACTGAGAATCTGACAACACCTTGGGCTGGACTTGTCTGACAGGAGGAATAGGTAGATGATACAATCCAGCATCCCCACCGTTCTCATTGTCACTCAAACTGAGTTGCTGAATTAAAATACACTTGTGTAAAAGATGCATTATCTCATTCTTCTAGATTTTTATTTTTATTTTGGATTCATCCAATAACGCAGTCACATAATTATTTGTTATATACCAGTTTCCTGTTCATACACTGTACTCCTTTCCAGTTTCTATCAAAATTCACCTATTTTCTTATACATTTTTAATGGCAAAGGTGAAATGCATTACTGCCTCTAGTAAATAGAAGCCATAATCACCTGCTTGCTTGATGAACACACTGTTTCTTGTGTCTCAGGTGTCCAGGCATACGGGAATGAAAAAGTCAATGAGTTGAGATTCTTGCTCCTGTAGGGCTCAATGATGATCGCCTTATCTTTGTAAAGGAGCTGCAGTTGTGACTTACTGATGTTGCTAAGCTGATCCTGACCTCATGTTCTCCATTCTCCATCCACTGGGACTTCTTGTTTCTGATCACAGAAATGGGTCAAGATCGATGCCTTTACATGCATGTGCCCCACATGTATTTATTAGCTAAGCAACACTGAAAGTCTTTCTTGTCAATGTCAGGAGATGAAGTGTGACATCTTAACTGTAATAATTAATGGATACTATTACTCATTGCAGGGAATAGGGGTTTGACCATGAACTGTGAGGAAATCTTTAAAAGGAAAACAACACTGAAGAAAATTAAGAAATAAAAACCAAAGGGATTCAAAACTAAGATAGGGAATGAGGCAGGTGGACACGGTCACAGTGCTTAGTGAATGATACTAGGAAGGTAGGTGGATATGGTATCAGAGTTTTTGTCAGTTTTGCTCAGATATAAACATAACTTGAAGAGGAAACCTCCAATGAAGAACTTTCCTCATCACACTGTCTTGCAGATGTACTTGTGGGGGAGTTTGCTTGCTTGATTACTGATGTAAAGCTGCCCAGACTGTTGTATGCGGTCCTATCCTTGGGGAGGTAGGCCTGTTCTAAGGAAAATGGCTGAGCAAGCCAGAGAGGACAAGCCAGTAAGCAGTGTTCTTCAGTGGCCTCTGCTTCTGTTCCTGCCTCCAGGAACCTTGTGTTTCTGTCTTGGTGTCTCTTGATGAGGGTCTGTCACCTGTAAAACAAACAAACCCTTTCCTCCCCACATTGCTCAAAACCAGTGTTTTATCCCAGCAGCAGAGAATCAAACTAGAATATATGGTTATAGTGCTTATTAAATAGAATTAATGTAGGCAGATCTAAGTAGTTACAATGGCTACTAAAGATATTATTAGCAGATAGATTAGTCCAAGTTTGGGTTAAAAAAATATTTCAGACACTATATTTAAACTGTGGATGACAAAATACATATAAATACTAAAACAGGATGGACAGACAAAAGTAGAGAGAACAGAGGATGTACAGACTGAGCTGGCCTGACATTTCTATGGCTTTAGACTGTAATTCCACCAGCAAATTCTAGCTACAATGTGTAACATCAACATAATACATATACAACAGAAAGATAAGGATTCAGGACTGGAAAACGACTCAGTGGTTAAAGCACTTGCTATGTTTCAGGACTAGAATCTGGATTCCAGAAGATAAATAACAGATGGGTGCAGTGGCTAGCCTATGATTCCAGCCTATGGAAGGCTGAGACAGGGGATCCTCAGAACAAACTGGAGCCGGACTAGCCATATATATGACCTCTGAGTAAAACTGAGAGATTCTTCCTGAATGAAAAGTGAGGAAAAGAGACAGAGTTTGATACCTGACAGCATTCTGTAGCCTTCACCTTTGCATACCCATTCCACCCCCCATACACTCAATTTCATGTTCTCTCTCAGTCTTAGAAACAAAATAAGACAAATTAAACCCAGGAAGTCAATTCTGTGTTGGCAACTACCCCTGAGCATGAGGCCTGCCATGGAGCATGGTTGATATGCCCAGTGTTACTCCATTGAAGAATATTAACTTTCATTGTTTCATCAGCTATCGACTGCCAGCAGTCCCTCAGTTAGGGCTGAGATTTTATACCCACTTCCATCCTTTTGAGCTGGGAATTTGTCTGGTTGGAGCTTGTGCAGGTCTTTCTCATGCTCTCAGACTCTGTGAGTTCATATGTGCACTTGTCCAGCGGCGTCTGGAAAACACTGTTTTCTTGGAGTCATCCACCACCTCTGGCTCTTATATTTTTCAATTCCCTCTTTACATAGATCTCTGAACCATGACGGAGGGAGTGTGAGATAGCTGTCTCATTTAAGACTGAACATTCCATAGTCTCTTCTCTGCTTCTCTGTATATTGACCAGTTGTGGTTTTCTGTGTTAATTTCTATCTACTAATTTCTACACATAGCTGATTAAATCCAGAACTTGGCACAAACCAAAGGTGGAAAACTGAGATACCTATCAAAACATGTTTGATGCAAGAAACTCTGATAGTACAATAGCAGAGAAAAATTCTAACACCAATGAAAAGGAATACAAGCTGATGAGAGAGAAATATCTAATCTCAGTATTGAGGAAAAGCTTCAGGATGAGTTCTGCTCAATTGCAAAATAGTTCAGTAAACATATTGCATTTTTTCCAAATGAGATTAACATCATATTGGATTTTATAAGATTTGGATGTGATACCAAGACAAAGATTAATACCCAGAAAGACTTGTGTTAAATTAAAGAATTTGTTATGCTCTGTTTATGTATGATATACCCTGTTTCCAATATTAATATTTTGGCAAGATGAACGTGTCTTATATAAGCCTTGGCTCCAAATTTTGATTTGATTGTTACTAATAAAATCATTGGTAGAAAAAAAATCATCTGCTGTCTAAAGTGAGGGTAGGCTTATAGAGTTTGTCCGAATAATGGAATTTAAACTGAGCTTAATGAGAATTATTAACAATGTTCTGATATTTGGGAAAGGACTGCTGATCTGCACAAGGAGCAGGAATAGACTTACTCTTGGGAGGTTGCATGGCTCTACAAGGGCTTCCATACAGTATGTTTAAGGATGTCTAAAATGCAAGAAGAGGCTATGGGAACATTACAATCCATAACCAAACAGTTCCCCACCCCAACACTGAGTAGTCACTCACAAATCATCCTTTTCTGTACCATTTGTATCCACAGACAATGGGTCAATATAAGTTCAGTTGCTATAACTGAATTCTATCGACTGGGTAATTTAAAGACAAAACATATACTTCATGGGAATCTGAAAGTCTGAGATGAGGTATCAGCAAGGTTGAGTTCTTCATCCTGGTTTGCAAGTTATTGTCTTCCTATTTTTCTCTTCTCATTCTATACCATTATTATGTGTGTTTGAGTGGGAGTGCTGTGTCTTGAATGTTACCCTTGCTAATCTAGCACTCATTATGTAGACTAGGCTGATCTTGAACTTTTGGTGACTTCCTGACTCTGTGTTCCAAGTACTAAGTTTATCATGCCCGCCTGGATGGCTACCTTGCTTTATTTCTTCACATGGCCAAGAAACAATCCTGTCTGTTTTGTTTCTTACTTACAAACATATTTGAGGGATCTGCCCTTATCAACAAATTATCCACTGGAAAATTAACACCTTGAGAGCTGGGATTTCTACATAGCACAAGAACTAGGCAGAAGCATTCAATTCACACAATTAATAATGCCATTTTAGTCTAGCTGGGATTTATTTTCTCTGAGGGGTAGATCATAAGTGAGCTGAATTTTTGTCCTCCATCAGTCTGGGCTAATGCTGCCTTTCCCCTCTTTTGTTTCTAGTAGATACAGAGACTTGAGTTTCCTTGAGGTTAACTCTCTTCAGCTATCACCACTAAGAACTCAGTAAAGCACGCCTTAGCTTAGCTTGAGTATAGTTTTCATTATGAAAAATAGATGTAAAGCATTGCCCCAATTTTGGAAATGTTGACTATGTTTTTGTGACAAAAATGAAGTAGAAACTAGTGGCATGCTTCTGGAGAGAAAGTAGGTTGGTTTGTGGCATTTTGCAGCTGTTTGGTCTCTCCCTTGCATGTGTGTGTGTGTGTGTGTGTGTGTGTGTGTTGGAGAGAGAGAGAGAGAGAGAGAGAGAGAGAGAGAGAGAGAGAGAGAGAGAGAGGGAGAACTTTTTTTGAAAAATCAGTAGAAAAACTGTTACGATTTTTCTCACCTAAAATTGTGGTGGGTAACAAATAAATCCACTTAGGCCACTCGACAAATATGATGGCCAGAAAAGGGATTATCACATATTGGAAATTTAGAAGAGAAGCTGACATCATGTCAAATTTGAAGACAAGAATATTGATAGATACCTAGTAAAATGGAATTTAGAACAAGTTTTGCACTGAAATCTAAAAGTGCTAGAGTAAGGTTGGTGGAGTGTTCCACTGTGGAGATTTGCCAGTGACACTGATTTCTTGATTTCTTACATGATTTGATTTTTAAACTTATGTGAGATTTGTTGTAGTTCATTTGTCTTTTCGTTTCCTCTCCTTACCTTATTGTATACAGAGGAGCTTGTGACTGCCTGTATGCACATGGTGTGGACTGTGTAACTTTCACTGGGGATGGAGTGACCCTCCAGTTGAGCCTCAGTTTTGTATATATCTATCTTCACTGTGTACAGAATGGGATCTCCTCTTGCTCTAGCAGGAATCGAGTAACACAAAGATGAAGTAAGAGAAGGTCATTAATAAAAATGAGTTTATGCAGGCTACAGGTGTCGCCTGCCTTTCTTCCTTTTTCTTTGATTTTAACTGAAGAAAATATCAAAAATAGCAATGTGATAATATAACATTTCATAATGCTTGATTATGAAATGAACCATATACTCTATAAACAAATCAGATGTGTATGGAAGTGTCCCATTGTCCATACTCCCACTTCCTATTGTTCCTGGTGATGGTTTAAATTATAACCCAAACACTTCAATTAAAACACACACACACACACACACACACACACACACACACACACTCTTAAGCACACACGTGCATGGGTATGTGTGTGTGTGTCTTTTAAATATAAATGGAATGTGTTATTTATAGAATAACATGATGTAATGTTTCATTCAAAATCATATTGAAGCCAAGCAGATGACTCGGTGAGTTATGTGTTTGGAACCAAACCTAATGACCTGAATTCCGTTTCTGGGACTATATGGTCACAGTCAAGAGCTGATTCCTACAAGTTAGGATCCCTGCACATGTATGTATATATGTGCACACACATACACACATGCACATAAAGCAAATAAACATAATTTTAAAATGTTAATGTACTTTGAAAACTGGGTTATAGAGATTGACTAGCACTAAAGCACTTCTTTCTCTTCACAGGACCCCAGTTTGGTTCCCAGCAACAGTGTGGTGACTCACAACTATCATGAGTCTAATTCCAGGGGAATCTAACATTCTCTTCTGTCTTCCATAGGCACTAGGCATGCATATGGTGCACATGCATATCTGAAGTCATTTAATCACCTGCCATTACAACACCAATAGAATTTTTAATTAATTGAAAGGGGGGTTTTAAAAAATAGATTACAAAAGCTGAGGCAAATAAATGCTTTGATAATTTATAATCTTTTTTTTTTCTTTTGGTTTTTAGAGACAGTGTTTTTCTGTGTAGTCCTGGCTGTCCTGGAACTCACTCTGTAGACCAGGCTGGCCTTGAACTCAGAAATCCATCCACCTGCCTCTGCCTCCCAAGTGCTGGGATTAAAGGCGTGAGCCATCACCATCCCGGCCTGATAATTTATAAATTTGTAAAGAATACTATCTATATTTTGAACAGTGTATTTGAGAATCAATATGGAGTTTTATTTTTTAGAAAAT
Source organism: Rhabdomys pumilio (assembly GCA_030674055.1). Lineage (NCBI taxonomy): Eukaryota > Metazoa > Chordata > Mammalia > Rodentia > Muridae > Rhabdomys > Rhabdomys pumilio. The sequence goes on along the minus strand of JANHMN010000002.1, from coordinate 187,571,347 downwards.
TTAAATTATAAAATAAATAAAAAGAAAGCTATCATTTGCCTATTCCAACAAAAGAAAAGAATCAAACCATGCTACTCCTGAATGCTAGAGACCAGATGATGTTTCAGGCAGATTCTAGTAAACTCAAAAAAAATTAGCCTGTGTTTTGTATGTAGGTATTTTAGTTAGCAAGAGGAAGAGGGGGAAACTCTGTCTTTAACTTCATTATTGACATAGTTTGGAAAATACAGTTAAGTGAGAAAAATTCCAACTATTTAGCTGAAGGTAACCAACCTGAAAGTTGTTAACCAGAATCTGTAGAACTGTTCTAAGAACCACACAATTGAGCTCATCTTCAGAAAGGTCCAGAGTGGGCATGAACACTTGAGCATGTGTGACATACTGCACATTAATACTTTGTGCCTTCTTGAAAGTATAAAGGGATGATAAGAAATATATTAACTCATATAGGGAGTCACATTTTTTAATTACAAAGTACATGGATGACTGATAACTTATTTACCTGATGAAAGAGAGAACAATTCTTATCTGGCAATAAAGAAAGGGAGGGTAGGGCAAGGCTATGGCAAAGAGGACTGTGTCTGCAAGCCCCGTTTCATCAGTGCTAGCACTGTCTCTGGATCCTATGGCCATGAATTAGATTTGTTTTCTTGCAGAGAGGTAAAACACAATATCTCAGAACAAGCAATAACAACTTGACTGGTAATGTATCCAATAGAAGTTAAAAGCAAACAGCCAATGCCTGAAGGCTAAGACCTCCCTGGTCTTCATCTCTCTCCAATCGGGTTATGTCTATTATCTCTGTGTCTCCAAGACAAGGAGCTGGAAACTTCACCTTAAAGAAATCAGTCAATGTAAGGGAGTACAGTAAGGAAGGTGTCCAGTAGTACGTCCTATGTGTAGTGACCCACAGTGGACAATGGTTCCTGATGAATTAAAGCTCATATATGCTCCTGGGTGTAAAAAGATTGAAGAGCAATAATGGAGATAGGATCTTTAAAAAACATGGGGAACATAAAATAACACAGAACCAAGCTATCTATGCAGAAATGGAAATGCTATGTAGCTCTTCTTTCAGAGAAAGGGGGAGAAGGAGGATAGTGATGGAGCGAGCAAGGGAAGGAGGGAAGAGGGGAGAGAGAGAGATACACACAGAAAGAGACAGACAGACATGCACAAAGAGAGAGAGAAAGAAAGAAAAAGGAAAGAAAGAAAGAAAGAAAGAAAGAAAGAAAGAAAGAAAGAAAGAAAGCAAAAGGAAAGAAAGAAAGGAAGAGAGAGAGGGAGAACATGTATAAGGTATGCTACAAAACAAATATGCAAGCATTATAGTAGATGAAGCTAAAATTTTGTTGAAAAGTGTTTAATAGGCAATGTGAAAGACAAAGCATCTCTTGAAAAACTGATTGTACATAGGAGAAAGTAGAACAGAAAAATGGACTGAGTTAAAGGCCTTAGCACAGACAGTGACACACAGACATTTAAGAGACACAAATAAAGTGAGAGATGGCAAACATATAAAATACTTTTGAGATGGTTAGGAAGTAAAAACACAAATTTCAGAGGGTGTATTTCTATCAGAGGCAATGTCAGTGGATAAAATCATATGTATTTTAACAGAACATAATCAGCATACTCAGGAAATAAAATCCAGATTTCCAGAGCAGAAAAAAATGTGGTCACTAAGAGACACTGAAGCAGTTGTTGATGACATCTCACACTTATGTCATCAAACATGGAGAAATGGCACTGGTGTCCGATGAGATGCCTCACTCCTATTAACTAGTGTTCACAGTGATGGGAGGCACTATACATGCTACTGGAGGAGAAAAGTACTCATCAGTCACACCCAGATTTGAAAACAATGAGATACAATAGTAACCAGCTAGCAAGATATACCCACTAGTACAATAGTGGCACAGACATTATGGGGTAATAAACTAATATTTTAATTTTTTTCTGGATTTAATTCCTACTCCATGGAATGGAACCCATACTCAATGCTTCTAATGAAGATGAGAACCCAAGTCCAGATAGATTATGGCTCCAGGGGAAAGCCTACTATTATTCTGCTAAAGGAAAATGGCAATAAACTGACCTCTATTGACCTGTTACTACACTCATAGATTAGTGCATCACTCAGCCCACATAAGAGAAGCTTTACCTTGCAGTGGATAATTAACACAGAGACCTACTACTGGCCCATATGTTTAGTGTGACTTTGGAGTATTCAACCTTAACTGGGATGTCTTTATGACAACCTTCTTCCCACAGCTCGAGGAACTATATGAAAGTGGAAAATAATTAGAACTAGAGGTAACGGATAATTCCAAGAAAGCCATGTTTTTCAGATAAAACAGTGCTGATACACATATTCACTCACAGAGTCTGTGGCAGCATGCATAAGACCTGTACAGGCTCAAGCCAGACAAAAGCTCAGCACGAATAGGGGAGAGTAGACACACCTCTAGCCAAGAAACTATTCACAATGCTAGCTGACAGAAAAGGTAATAATCAGTTTCTTCAATAGAGAGACACTGGTATGTCAAAAACATTTCAGAGTACAATGTATGGCCAAGAGTAGTTGGCCCACACAAAAAAGTCTCTATGCCTTGAGGCATACACTTGTCAGTATATGTCTACTTGCTTTTTGTACTTGTTTTTGTTTGTTTGTTTGTTTATATCCAGATTGATGCCCTACTCCTGGTTCCCTCTTCACAGTGTTCTTTCCCTCAACCTCTTTCCCCTTCTCCTCTGAGAGGGTGGTGGTGGGGAATCCTTTGTATCCCTTCACCCTGGCACATCAAGTCTCTGTAGGGTAAGGTACAACCTCTCCCATTGGGCCAGGCAAGGCAGCCCAGTTGGGGAACAGATTCAACTGACAGGCAAGAACTTTAGGGATAGCCCTCCCCCCTCTCCAGTTGTTGGAGGACCCATATAGTGATTGAGTTACACATTTGCTACATATGTGAGGGAACCCTGGGTCCAGCCTGTTTATGTCCTTTGGTTGGTGGTTCAGTCTTTGAGAGCCCTCAAGGGTCCAGGTTAGTTTATTCTGTTGGTCTTCCTGTGGAGTTCCTATCCCCTTTAGGGCACTTAGTCCTTCCCTCAGTTCTTCCATAAGAGTCCTCAAACTCTGTCCAATGTTTGCCTGTGGGTCTCTGCATCTGTTTCAGTCAGCTGCTGGATAGAGCCTCTCAGAGGCAGTTACACTTGGCTCCTGTCTGTAATCATAATAGAGTATCAGTAGTGTCAGGGATTGGTGCTTGTCTTTGGGATGAGTCTCAAGTTGGGTTGGTTGTTAGTTGGCCATTCCCTCAGTCTCTGATTCATTTTTGTCACTGTATTTCTTTTAGACAGGACAATATTTGAGTCGAAAGTTTTGTGGGTGGATTGGTATCTCATTCCTCCACTGGGGTTACTGCCTGGCTACAGGAGATGGCCTCTTCATATCCCATGTTCCATATTCCCACTGTTATTCTTCTTAGCTACGATCATTCACATTGACTCCTGGGACCCTCCCAGATCCCAAGTCTCTGGCTAGTCCTAGAGGTCATATCCCACTCGCCCTCTAAGAATATTTTACTCTCTTTACTGAGATTCACGTGTCCCTTGAGTCTTCCTTCTTATTTAGTTTCTTTAGTCTGTAGAGTGTATCATGGGTATCCTATACTTTTATGGCTAATATCCACTTATAAGTGAGTACATGCCATACATTTCTCTTTTAGTCTGGTTTGTTTTGTTTTTTAAGAGAAAGGAAGAACATGAATTTGAATGTGTATAGAAGGAGAGATCTGGCAAGTATTGGAGGGAGAGGAAGGAATATTATCAAAATATATGATATGAAAACCTTTTTTAAAAGCCATTAAAATGAAACAAATGTTTAAAAGCTTGAAGAGGAAATTCAGTATCTCCTGATTTTAAAGATTCATTTGTATGTGTTAATATGATGTGATGTGATGTGTGAGTGCGTATGTGTATGTGTGTTGTGTGTGTGTGTGCATGTCCATGTGTGTGAGTGCAGGTATACACTTGCCACTCTGAACATGTTGTTTTTGGAGAATTACTGTAGGTTTCATCTTCCATTTTGTTTGAGGAAGCATATCTCATTTGATGATTCACTCACTAAGCTGTTTAACAAACTCCCAAGGATTATCTGCTCCCCATCTACATCTTGTCATAAAAGATGAGGGATTACAGATAAATCCTACTTCCTGTGAATTTATGTGGGTTCTGAGGATTAGAACTCAGATCTTTATGTTTGCACAACATCACTTTAGTTGGTGTGTTATCTTCTCACTCTTGTTATTGCTAACATAGAATATCACCAGTAGGTGAAGCTAAACTGTCAGTTAGGTATGAAAAAATAAAAATGTTCAAAAATTTTATTTCTTATACACCCTACTTCCAGAAATCAGTTCTGTCTCAAGATAGACAACTGTAATACAATTTTACTTGCTTTTTAATACATTCACATAAAGCCAAATAAAACAAAAGCGGAGATTTTGAAACATAAGAAATTTGAGTGTAGCTGTGTTATGATAGCATATGACTTTAACCCAACACTCTGGAGACAGAGGCAGAGAGATCTCTATGAGTTCAAGACCACTCTGGTCTATACAGTGAGCTCCCGGACAGGAACTTTGGTCTTGAAAAACCAAAACCAAGCAAACAAAACACTTAACAAATAAAAAAAATCCAAAATCTTAAAAAACAAACAAACAAAAACAACAACAAAAAAGAAAACAAGAAAGAAATTTAAATGTGTAATAAAGAATGTAGCCATGTTTGCATTCCAGAGTCAACGGTGGATAGACTAACCTATTTGTACCAAGATACAACAGTGTTGACCCAAATAATGACACATGGATGTAGTGGACTGAAGGGTTCTTTGGAAAGTAGGTTGGATGGTGTTTTGCTGGGGCAAACATGTGAAGGAGTGCTTTCCTGAAGTGGAAACAGGTGAAAGACTAAGGCAGACTTGTGAAGGAACATTTAGCTGAAACAGACACAGGAGAGAGGATGTTCTGCTAAAGCAAACACATGAAAGGACATGTGATGGAGGATTATTTTCTAGCAACATGCATGTATTGGTCTGCCTTACATTATGTAATTGAGCTGCATTTGTTGGGACCCCATAGGGACAAACACACCAAAAAACTTCTGATGGTGTGCTGCAGTTTCTTGTGGCTTCCTCAGACGAGGGTTGATTGGCAGTGATGTCAGCTGAGTCAAGTGTACATTTTAAAGCAAGACAAGTGCTGAGGCAAGACCTGTGAAGAACATCTGATGCTTGGAGAATATAAATAGGACTCTACAGACAGTGACAGGGCTGAGCTAGGCCTGGTTATAAAGCTAGCTGTGAAAAGCTTGTTAGTCTTGAGTCTTCACTGATCTTTTCTTAGCTGAGAGAAGCACAGCCAAGAAATTCTCCTTGACCCTCCTGGTGACTTGTGCAGAGGCTGAGGCCTGACTCTCTCTGCTAGGTTGTGTCACTATTGTTGCTAACTCAACTATGACAAACTGGATGCTGATGTATCTGTGAAGTATTTGAAAGTGGATCTAGCTGTTGCTGACCTGTGAACTGAACTGATGATTTCCAGAGAACACAGAGGGGAGTTGCTTCACAGAACCTTTTTAAACAGGTCCACTTCCCTAATCTCCATATTCTTTTTTTCCCACTACCTTTGGTGGGTGGTGGACTAAAGGTGGGGGTTAAATCATTTAAGAATCATCATTAAAAATAGATTTAAAAAATTAAAGTTACACACAGAGTCTGTGAACAAGAGCCCAATCTACAAACATCTTGGCATGTCTGTAGAGCAAGCTCAGTGATAACTATGAGGTTTGTTTTCTCCCTTTAATGCTTTTGTGAGACCGATAATTAACATGTGCAAGGCCAGTCCAAGGAGATTCCAAGTTACTTGCAAGTAGATCTTCTGAAGATGAGATGAATGAAAGAGGGAGTTTGGGATGGTGATATTTGATCTATCGAGTCTTGGAAAACTTTCAGATTCTCACAGCTATGTCCATGTATAACACTATAAGTAAAAATTAAAGATAAAAAGAGAAAAGATTTGTGATAAAGATTTTTATTATGGAGCATGAATGTCATACACAAACTGTGCCTTACCACTGTCATGGTAGATATCACTGGGCATGTTAAGGTGTCTTTCATCTGACTCTTGGATGTCAAAGATTATTTATAAAAAGTTTTAGGCTTTAAATTAAACTTCTCATCCTCTTGTTTGTATATCTCACATTTAAAATAATCCTAAGGAGGACTTTGATTAATGTTTGCTTCCATTTACAACTTAGTTAATTAAACTCCCTTAAAGATTTCAAACTTCATTTATAAATTTAATATGTTCAATTATCTTTGTGAACACTTTAATTATTCTACAAACAAAACATTGTAGAATACCAAAGAAATCCATATAAAGCTAAGAAGTTAAACTTATAAAACCATGAATCTCTAGTTTCCTTAAATAGTAAATCACTATTGGCAACTTAGCAGAACTGGAGTCTTCTTAGCTCATAAACAGATGCCTGAATATTCACCTGTGCATTTAAAATAGGAATCAGATGTTAATCTAAAAATATACTCTTGTTATCTCTAGTAAATATTAGATCTAATGGCTCTAAAATGTGGACATCATACCTTTTCAGATTTCATAACCTTTAGTATATTTCATTCCAAGTTTATTTAGTAAAGAAAAATGTAATGCTGAAAAAACCATGTAATATAATTACAAATATAAATTATAAATTATAGTAATTCTTCTGTTAACATAACGAACAGGCTGAGTTCTTGTAGTTAGTCTAACAGAATCCACTTCACAAACTCAGGGTGGATAGAATGACATCCATGTTCCTCATGTCTTCAGGCTGATGTTCATATCTCACCACTCTCCTTGAGTTGATTAAAATATGTATTTATTCTATCAGCCTCAACATAGTCCTATTAATGATATATCTGATGAGGAGTCATTAATATGTGCATATGTATAAAGTGATGTATGTAAGGATTCTTCATGTTATAGGTCTTTCACCTCATCTTCTGGCTCTACCCACAAGTGGCCATATTGTCCAAGGCAGAATATTGTCTCTAGTATTCCAGTTAGACAACTGTCGTGGTGAGATATTGGGACATTGGTGAATAATGTTACACACACACACACTATATATATATAATTACTTTAAAAGTAGCCTCAACTGTCCCTTGTTATCATAATTCACTCTGCTGGTGTTCTATTTGGTGTTTTAACAAACAACTCAGATGAAAATGCACCTCATATGGAAATAATAAAATAATACCCTCTCTGCCTATGTGGAACATACTTCATGTTGAATGGTGAAAACAACAAGAGCGATATGACAAGTAAAGATAGGACTGAGAATATACCGCATCAATTAGCTTGAGTTCCAAAGGTAACGACATCTGTAAAACCTGTTTCATTAAATCAAAGAGGACTCTGCAGATATGCGGATACAAAGAGAGATACAAGGAGAGATAATGCAGCTTAGTCAGTTGTCAGGTGAGTACAGTGTATGAAAAGGAAGCTTACCATAGATAAGAAAGAATATAAATACCTCAAACATATCACACTAGAAACAGCAAGATGAAGAATAGATCCTTTAGCAAAAGAAATGAAACACAAGCAGGAAAATGCAAACGAAACATTACAGAAAGTGATAAATGACAGGGAAGACATATTTAGAGTTCTTTGAAGATGAATGAAGCTGACCAATCTTTGGTCATGCGCTGTATTATCCAGGTGTGTAATCTTATATTCATAGCTTGAGGGTTAATTAGTCAGTGGTTACTTTATCATGTGTGTAAATACAATTTTTTCAAACTTATAGCCTCCTTTCCAATAGTATTAGATTTATATAATAACAATGCTTTCATTATTGTATTAGTTTAAAAAATATTATACATTGTGATGAGTTAAATTTAAAAATCATCAATGAAATATCTTTAGAAGAATGACAAGTGTTTTAAAAATTAGAAACAGTTACTAATGTTAGGAAAACGAAAATTAACCTAAGAGCTGGTTCTTTTTAAAAGAGTTGGAACAATTTATAATAATACAATAAATCATAACTTTCCCAATCAAGATGTGAAACAATATCAAGTCTTAAAAATTGGCTTCTTATGGAATAGTACATATAAGGAGCAAGTTAAATAATTTCATAAGATCTTTTCTTAACTTTGTGGAAATATAAATTATGACTACAAAATTTTACAAGCTATTAGTAGCTTAGCTTCATATGACATCTTTTGCTAAAATCTGACAAAAGCATTGACATATCCCCATTGCACAGAGGTCAGTAGGCATAGACATTTTCAGGGGACATTTATCAAGATGTTAAATAATTGATAAACCAGTACTGTTTGAAATCTTCTGCTTCTCTTTCTAGCTATGACAATTTAATTTGGACCAAGCCCTCTTATCTGAAAACTAGCTGTGGAATCAGGATAAAAATAATTAAGAGACAGTGGCTTTTTAACATTACGGACTAGGGATAGCTTGGGAAAGAAAGTTCTCAGAGATAGGAAAAAGATGTATTGATTCTAACAAATTTTTACTTGATACATTTGTGAGCAGCCACTCAAGAAGAAAGCAGAGGCTCAGAAACTCTTGACATATACAGAGATTTCTTTCTTTTCATTTACTTTTTGATTTTTTCTTATCCACATTTTTTATTGTACAATTAGTGTTACTTTTAAGTTGCCTTTCTCTTCTCTCTTCCTACATTCTTCTGTATTTTCCTTGCTTTTTCAATTTATTTCCTGTTTAACCTGGACACATTTATTCCCCCTTTCCACTGCCATCTCCCTTAACCTTCTTAAATTATTATTTCTACTTTTACTCTCATTAATTTTTAACTGGGTAGATTAAATTATTTTTGCTGTTTCCCTTTTCTTTTTTTTTAACATTACTGGTGGCAAAGTATTTGACTTTAATGGGCTTATATTTATTTCTACTTCTAGTTTGATTCAATGCCATTGCTATTACAGATACATATTTGGTTTCAGTATGTAAATGACACTATATTCCCCAGGACCACACATTAGATCTGGTAAGTAAGCATAGTAAGAAAACGAAATCAACATCTAAAAAACAGTATCTTTTTCTTCATATAAGCAAAGAACAGCTGAGAAACAATGGGATGGACCAAACATTCACAATAAACTCGAAATAAAATAAAATACTTAGAAATAAAGCCAAAAAAGACAAAAACCCTCTACAGGAAAAAGTCTATTAGCCCAGAGTGGGGAAAATGGAGATATTAGAAAATGGAAAGATTTTCCTGCATTTTTATTATAAGAAAAAGTATTGTAAAGACAGTTATACTGCTGAGAGTTAATTGCAAAATGAATATAATCTCAAAATTCAGTGATAAACAGAAGGAAGTAAAACAACACTGAAATGTCTTGGGAAGCACAGAAGACATGGAACTGCAAGAACTAAGCAGAAAATATGCATACACATTATTACTCTCTTTGTCTTGCACTGCGTGTTATGTTGTAAAAGTCTGCATGGTACTGGCCCCAAATGAACATTTAGACTAACAAAAGAGTAAAAGGACCCAGAAGAAGCTTGCAACCTGCAGCGATAGAGATGTCCAAAATATACATTTGTGAAGACAACTTCAAAAATTCAGCCATGGAAACTGAATGTTCACATGTAGAAGACAAAATCAGAATTCGTCTCTTACTCTCTCTAAGAACCAATACCAAATGGACATGTCCTTCATAGAAAATTAGAAACTCGAGACTTTTGGAAGACAACACAGGAGAAACACTTCAAAGCACAGGAGTAGATGAAGACTCTCTGAAGTGTAGGAAATAATCTTATTGATTGACAGATGGGGTTGTGTAAAATTTAAAGGCTTCTGTACAGAAGAAAAACATTTACCACTCTCAAGATGAAATCCCCACTATGGGTCTAGCCAAAAATTAAGCTCAAGAATCTAAAGAATCATCAGATCAGTGGATAGACAAATTAATTGAATGAGGAGTTCTTAAAAGAAGAAATAATGAATAAATAAATAAAGAAGTGTTCAACATATTTAGCCCTGAGAGAAATGTATATTAAAGCTACATGGAGATTCCATTTGGCCACAGTCAGAATGACTGTCATGATAATAAATAAATAAATAAATAAATGACAAACAAAGGTTGATGATCAGGCAGGGAAAGGAAACTCACATATGGAAATTTAGCATGGTACAGCCACTCTGGGAGTCAGAAGTCGTTCCTGAATTTTCTACTCAAGGAACTAGAAGTCAGCTCATCACAAGGTTACTTGCCCAGCTGTTCATTGTTGTACTATGAACAATAGTCAAAGCATGTGACCAGCCCCAAGGCCCATCCACAAAGAAAACATCCACTTTAGGCCCAGTGCAATTTTAGTCAACCATAAAAACAATGAAATTATGGAATTTTCCAGAAAATAGAATTAGCTATCAGGTTAAATGAAATAAGTTAGAATTCTAGAATCAAATACACATTTTTTGTTTATATAAAGAATCTAGATCTAATAAGTGTGTATTGAAGAAGGGTGACAACTGAGGAAGGGGACAATGAGAGGAGAGGGAGGGGTAGTAGAGGCAATGAGGGCTGAATGTGAGAAGCCACAGTAGTGCATTTGCAAAGGTTATAATGAAACCCAGTGCTTTGTAGTTTAAATTGAATGTTTTGAAAAGGGTCAATTCTTGAGAGGATGGAGCTACAGGTACAAGAGAGAATGAAGCAATGCTATCTACATTATTGTTGCTAGCAGAGCTGCGTTTCCCTAAAATTTGTATGCTGAGGCCCTCATTCACAGCCTGATGGTGATTTAATCTGGAATGACTGGAAGTGAATTAGGCTTATATGAGATTCTCCAGGTTGTCCTCCTATCAAAGATGAGCTCCTTCTTAAAACCTCCATCAGAGTCTCTGCACTATATCTCTCACTGCCATATGGACACCCTGGCTGTCTGCAGAAAGGCCCCACCAGAAACCACCTCCTGTCACAGCTGGATCTTGGGCTTTCTGGTTTTAGAACTACTGGAAAAACAAATCTTTGTGTTTAAATTACCCAGTGTCTGGTCTTTTTGGGTGGTAGGATGTGCTGGCTAAGAAAATGACACACAATCAAATCTGCATAGTCCAAAACCCAGACAGCATTGAAGAACAAAACTTTCCTACAGTAAGTTAAAACCTAAAAATTAGAAAACATCATGAATGAAATATTAATAACTATAGGCAATTAAAGAAGCATGGCCAGGAGGATGTGAAAGATCGGTCTTAAATGTCTGCTAACACCATTGCAGCAGCTTTTAGGCACCGGAAGCATTGTAAGTGACAATTGTTCTGGTTACATTGATTTTGGTATAGCCATATCTTTTAAGATAGTGTAATAATTTAAAACATTTATGAAGCACATTTTGGTGTATCAGAAAAAAGTTTAATGTGTCAAATAAAGAATTCTGGATACTAAATAATTTATAAGGTATACTATTAAGGTCATTTGCAAAATTATGTAGCAAAATACTAAAATAATGTAGCAAACAGTTCTAGAATTTTATATTCAAGAAACTGTAATAATACAAATCCATTATGTTTTATTTTTTTCAGGAATTCTCAACATGAGTAAATTTAATATTTTTATCTTCTTAAATCATTAGATTTCAACAAGAAATTGTGATCTGGAAGCTGTTATCTTAAGAGAGACATAGGTAGGTGAACATAGGTATCAGTGTGTGATCATTGCCTAAGCAAAATTGTTGATACAGTATCTTTCATTTTCATAGTTTTTCAAGTTTAAAGAAACAATTATATTACATATTATATGCGTGTGTGTGTGTGTGTGTGTGTGTGTGTGTGTGTGTGTGTGTAATTCTTGGCAGATCTTCTGTCCATGGAAAACTTTGATCTATTGCAATGTAGAAAAAAACATGACTGCACGATGCTTGAGCCCTCAGAGGACAGTGCTCCCACATTGGATTGTCCCATTCTTGTCTTAGCTTGCTGAGTAGAAGACAAAGGAAATCAGGATTTTATAAGGCTCAGCAGTGAGACCAAGTAAGTCTTACATGCTCTGACAGTCCATATTCCATAAATGCCCCCATAGTCACAGTCAAGTGGACTCCAAATTCTCAAATGTACAAATGATAAGACACATAGGTTACATTTGAGTCTCCATAGGTGATTCAATTAAGAGTTATATATGAGTGCATTGTACCTTCCTCTGTGGGTGAAAACATTGTGTTCCATCAAATGCTAACCATGTGGAAGCTTTGGAAGCAGGACAAAGACATTCATTAAGGTTGAAAGCGGTGCTTCTGAGCCAGACAACACTTTGTAAATTTGTAGCATTCCTTTAAATCAAATCTATTAGTTAGAGACCAACAAAGTTCTTCTGAAACTCAGGAGAAAGGGTGTATCTCCTTAAAATACTTCCAGTACTTCAAAAATTAGGTATCTTAGCCTGGTACAAAAAGAACTTCCTTGAAATTATTGCAAATAAAAATCAGTAAATCAGGCAAGTTCCTGGGGAACAAGAATTGCATGAAAAGGAACAAAAGAACTGGATGGAAATCCTAAAGATGTCTCATAAATATGGTGGAGTCTCTTTGATTAAGGCATCAAGGGAACCCCTGAAAGTTCTGCACTTTTGGTCCTTCTGATCTATCTCCAAACAGTATCCTTGTCCTTAGCGACTGTATCATACTTGATGAGTAGATTGTGGATATTGGTACCTAACTATATCTGACACTGGAAATTCTTAGTAAACCACAACTTTGTGTCTTTCCACTTGTCATGCTGTTGCTCTGTATAAAGTTCACGCTTGATCTTACATGTCCATCTTCAAGAACAAATCATCTTTCTTCCAACTTTCCATTAATATATTTTTTTCTTTGAAGTGTGCAAGAAGAAAAGAAAGCAAATCTTATTGTTTCTTTATTAGTTAGAAATTTTCTAAATGATAAAGTCATTATTGGAGAATTTGTATGTAAAAGTGAACTAGTTACTTAGCATTGTGTTAGTTACAAACAACAAAAAGAGATTAAAAACTGGCATTTAATAAAATGCTAATTTTATTCCATGTTAAGTGGAACATAAACATAAGGAGATAATTTTAATTCTCAATGAGTAAAAAGATTTTGTTATTAATCTTAAATACATACTAAAGTTATTTTCACGTTTTAGTACTATGGTATATATGTGCAGAAATATCTCTTTAATCAAATAGACATATTTCCAAATCATGGTGATCTAGAATTTAAAATAATATTCTGAGGAATAGTATAGCATGAGGAGATAAAATGAACTTGAGAGAGAATTTCTTGATTATAGAGACCATTTTTTATGCTATTACTTTAATGGTTTCTGGCTTGCATTTTAAAAAGTATGCCTTTGTTAGCAGAAATTTCACTTTTACTGCATTCTTTCTTTAGGCTTTTTCTCACATTGCTTCCAAACTTTAATAACACAGTATTTTAAGAACTATGCAGTGAATGGCCTATGTACTGTTTCATGTTCCATTCCTAACCTTGGTGTGATTAAGATGTGAAATCTGAATTCATTTGGTTTCTTCTCTTCCCTCTTAACCTGGGGCTTCTTTCTGCAGCTGTACTTTCAGTGTCTTGGCTTTCTCAGTCAGCAGGATTTGGAATGTATTGTAAATACAAACTGATTTTACACTTTTCCTGATAAGAGCATTCTGCTTCAGGACTACTCACTTTTGTGTGCATTTTGTCACATTAACTTTATAAAGTTATGGGTCAGAGCACACCAGACATGTTCATTTCTGAACAGCTTTCCTTTAAGATAATTCTGGGTTTATTGTCTGACCTGGGGAATTCCATCACAATTCTGCATGACTCAGTTTGATACTGTACATCTATTTTAGGCAGCGTCCCATATCAACAAAGATTACAGTAACACACTTCTGGCAAAAACTTACTGTGTTCTGTGTATGATAGCTATAGACTGTGCTCTCTCTCTCTCTCTCTCTCTTTCTCTCTCTCTCTCTCTCTTTCTCTGTCTCCTCTCTCATGTACGTGTGTGTGTGTGTGTGTGTGTGTGTGTGTGTGTGTGTGTGTCTGTTTGTATGTGTGTGAGCTTATATGGAAGTGGAGAAAAAGTTGATATCATCAATTTCCAAGTTCTTGTTTTGCCTGTTAAACATCTGCATAAATGACAGCAGCCCAGCTTCAGTGGGAAGTTCCCTCTTGCTTGGAATTTTAATTCTTAAATTTGGTTAGATTTGTATCACTCACATATGCAAAGCACAGAATAATTTATGCAGTATCTGCATTGATGATTTTAGCTTAAGCTCCAATTTAATCACCAGTCCACTCAGGATGAACCTTCTGGGGATGCATTTTAGTGGTAGGTACTGGGCTGGGTTTTGTTATTGAAGTGTGTGCAAACTGACTTCATTAGTCTTAAAAACTACTCTCCAGTGCCTCTCTCTTTGTGTATGTTGAGCATACTTATGTGTGTGCATGCTTAAGTAAGAAGGATGAGAAATAAGGGCAAGTTTGACAGGGCACAAAAAGTTCACATATGTTAGTTTTACATGGAGCCAAACTTGTAGGATATCTTTGTGAAATGCCAATATACCCATCTGATTCAGACCTAGGGTAAATTGGAACAATATGAGTGCTACTAGAACACACAGATTCCTGCCACACTCGAACATCAGCACACCTAGCTACCACATCCTAGAAATGCATCTGTTGGCTATGCCAAAGCTCCTGCAATTCATTATGCATTGAATAGGTATAAAATTTATTTTATATGCCTCACCTGTTATTATTGTGATTATTAAAAAACCGAATATAATACAAACAGAATTATGGGTAATATAAGTTCCAAATAAGAGCTATGAAAAAAAACTGTTTTCATTATTTTCATTGTTATATCTGTATGAATTTAATTTAGTTGATTTTATAGCAATTGTTTTTCTTTTTAATAAAAATACCATATATTTAATATATTAAAAATTGAGCAGAATGTGCAAAGAAAAAACAATCAAATCACCAAAAAATTCTGAAAAGAGCCATTAGTAATGGTTGATAAATACATTTTGACAGATTTTTTCTTTATGATATTTGATATTATTCAATTTAAAATAATAAATAATCATTATAAAATTTATAATAGAGCTCATTGTGTATAGAATTCATACTACAAAAGTATGTATATATAAATACACAAAAAGGAAAGGTGATTACACACACTAATTGAGAAAGACAATGAGCTAGAAAGTATAGAAACTAGAGTAGATGTTATTTCCACAATATACTTCAATTAAGAACAATAACTGTATGAAAGTCAAGACCAATAGACTCATGATAACTTCTCAAATTTTTGATATATCTGTATAATTCACAAATGCAAAGCATAAAAATAATTGTATGCAAGTTAAGGACTTATCATATCACTACAGTCCAGCAAGAGCCACTAGGGATGAATGTCCTGTGTAAAAACTTTCAGTCCCTTCAGCAATTATCTCAAAAAGAGCTCTGTTTGCTTGCATTTCCATATATCTTATATAGTTTAATGCTTCTTTAAATAATGTTTAGAATTTCGCCTTTATTTTTATGTATATGCAGTAGATATCTTGCTCTTGTGCATTTATCACCTATCTACAACACTTATTAAATATATTTTATTTTAATTTTTATAGTTGTTTTGTAAGTTTTTATCCATACACTCATACTATCTGTCGGGCTCTGTTTGGGCCCTGGTTTTTGTCTTTGTGGACAAACTGGAGTCTGGCTTGAGTTTCTGTGGCCTTGTGGAAGAGTCTAAGCCTGGCTCAAGTTTGAGACCTGTCTTAGTCATGTCCAAACTGGAATGACTGAACACTACCTGTTTATCTCTGCCTCTGTTTAGCTGTTGCTGATGTAGAGCTTTGCCATTGGTCCTGTCAGTCACCCCATACCCTCTGTCACCCTTCCTTACCCCCTATGTTATCTCACTCCACCAAATCTCCTCCTCCCTATGCTCCAAGTCTATATAAACAAGAGGTTGTTACATTAAAGTTGAGTTCCTGCTTCGACAAGACTCCTGGCTCAGTGTGTTTCTTTGGGCTGCTGACATTGACCATTCTGCTCAGTTCCAAAGAGACCCAACTGGACCAGGGCCTCTCTCTCCTCTTGCCTAGACTTGCAGGCTTTAAGGAGCCAACACTATCTATAAGATAGCATTTGTCTTTCCCTTGTAATATATGTAACTTAACTTCTCTTATTGCCCACTACACTAGCTGACATGACTAGAATGGCTCTATAATTTCTTTGGTGTTACAGAGTTTATAGTATTGTCCTCTCTCTATATGAGTTACTGATAGTGATAGTTTGTTCTCTGAGCTGATCTTTCTGTATAGTTCTAATAAAAATCTGTTTTGCAATATATTTTGACAGTGCTATAATTCACCAAGTTTAAGATGTTGGCACTTACTCAATGTTTTATTGTCAGCATAAACAATATAGCACTGTTAATCACCTTGTGCTAAATTTTATTTATATTCTTGAAATTTATTTAAACAGATTTTACAATATAAAGTATTTTATTGAAAACAAAAGGATGTTTTACTTTCAACTTTGCTAATAACACAATTAATACAATATTTTTTCTATTCCTTATATTGTGCTTTTAATTTGTAGACTTTAAACTTACTTTTAAACTTATTTAGATTTTTGGATATACCAGAACTTGAGAGGTAGCTTAGAAGTTAAGAGCAGTGGCTGCCCTTGCAGAGGACCTGGGTTTGATTTCCAGCACTGACATGGTACTTCATGCTTTTATGTAACACCATTCCTGGGATACACATAGGTAAAACACCCATACACATAAAAATAATAATAAGGATATATATATATATATATATATATATATATATATATATATAGGCACATATAAAGCAGTTTTTTATTTTCCTTTTTCCTATGTATTACTAAATTAACAGTGCTAATTTACTTATTTTTAAGTTTTTTATTACTTCTTTGAAAGTTCTACACAATATATTTTGGTTATATTCATATTCCTTTCCCTAGTTTCTCCCATATGTATCCTTGCCACCTTACCCAAAAATTCTAGTCTCTTATTTCCTTTTGAAAAGCCTGTTCAGTCCAATTTTTGCTATTCAGATACTTTTGAGTGTGAGACCAACCCCTGAAGCAGCATAGATTTATCAGGAATTAACACCCTTGAAGAAAACTGACTCTGTCTTTTCATAGGTATCAACTGGCAGAGGCTCTTTGACTGTAGAAAAGATACCTGCCCACTTTCCCCTTCCATATTGAGACTACTGTATGGTGGTATACAACAGGGTAATTGCACAAATAAATTCACAATTGTTGTGACAGCATGCACTAGGCTCATGCAAGTTCAAGCTAGACATAATCTCTTTATTTTTTGAGAAAGTCTCTCACTACATTGCCTAGGTGACCACAAACTCACGATCGTTCTGCCTTAGCTGCTAGGGTGTTGGGCTACAGGTGGGTGCTACCATGATCTTCTTTCCTATTTTTTTTGATGCAAAATCTTTAGGACTTCTTTATCCCATTATTATTATACAATATTTTACAAAGAATGTACCAGCACTGTCTCCAGGATTTGCTACTAAGTCATTCGGGTAGATTTAAGAGCTATTTTACCAGAATGTGTCCACAGGAGGTTTAAGACCAGCAACAGATGATGAATACCTTGGGTGAAAATTGTAGTTAAAAGCATCTGTAATCTCATGTTTTCCAACCTGTCTACTTTGTTCCCGGGAATAATGACTCTGAGACTTAATATTTCGTGAATAAATGTCTAGACCAAAAGCTTTGCTTGTTCCCCAACTAGCTCATAACTTAATTATCCAAGTATTCTAACTCTCCAGAATTCTCAGTCCTGAGGGGATGGATTTGGTGGAGATATCCCATTAGGACTGAATATTTCAAGGATTCTTACTGTCTGCACATTGTCCAGCTGTGGGTCATTGTCATTTACTGAGGAGGTAAATGGGATGGAGTGGGGCAGAACCCTCTCTGCATAAAAGTACTACAACAGAAAATTAATCACAATTTGTAGATCAAACTATATGACCAAGATGTGCAGCTCAAGTTATTTGCAAAAGAAGGGCAACTCCAAAACTCCTGCTGCCTTACCAACAACAGTTGCAAGAAAGGATTGTCTGTAAGTCACTACTTAACTTCAAATATATTAAAGTGTGGAAAAGCACATGTTGGGCTTCTCCTGAATATTATTTGAATTACAATTCACAGGTTCTCTGATTTGTCAATTTCCCTTATTATTTCTAGCAGACAGCTATCCAATAGATTTAGTAACAGCACCTTGCAAAGCTGTAAAGGACCCAAAATAAAGAAAAAAATAACAATTACATTTGTAGTCTTGGAATGGACATCATGGAGTTCTTGTATTGATTTTGATTTTGTAAAATATTGTGTGATCATTCACCTTTATTGCTGAAGTCATTTACCTCCCTCTTGATAATTTTCTCCCTTGCTACAGTGGCATTTCTTTGCTCACCCTAGCTCAGAAACAGGTTGCACCATGGGAGTAGAGACTTCTATGTGTTCCCCTCTGTAAACTTGCTGCTGTCTGGAGAACCCAGCCAATATGACTAAAGTGAGAAAGACGAGCTGGACTCCCATTTAAGGAACTCTGAAGGAGCTGGTAATAACCATCTATCATCTTGCTTTCTACAAAATGGGGACACACTTTACATTTTAAAATTGAAATAGTTCTAATTTTTAGACAATATATTCTGATCATTTTTCCTCTCCTAGATCCTCCTCACTCGCTTGCCCACCCAAATCCATGCTTTTAGATAGACTATGGATCTAAGGAGAAAGCCAAACACTACTACTGTGCTATAAGAACACAGCACTAAAATGAACAATACTCTGTTATTCTCATAGAGCAGTGTCTTGGTCAGCCATCACCAGAGAAGCTTCTTCCTGAACCAAATGGGAAAAATGCAAAGACCCACAGCTGGACAACATGCAGAGAGTGAGAAACCTTGAAACACTCAGTCCTAAATGGGATATCTCCATCAAACTCTCCCCTCTGGGTTCAGAGAACTCTGAAGAAGAGGAAGCAGAAAGACTGGAATGTGAATATTTTTATGCAGACATTTCTCTTCTGTGCCTGTCACTTGCTTCTTGTTCATAAACTCAGGAAACATAGTTTATTTTCTCTAGTTCTTTGCTTTTCATCCCTCAACTTGACCTTGTCTCATTGTATTTGGATGGATATTAAGGGTGGACAGATCTTCTACCCTGCTTCCACACATGCCTTTTATTGCTGCAACCACACACAGCTCACACAGCCCTCACTGGTTGAGTTTATTCACTCAGAATTGGATAATTGTGTTGAAAAGGAGTCAGATACTTTAAACATTGCAAACAGAAGTAACCCTCTGGTTTCTTCTGGTGAGAATGGAAACAAATAGGATTGATGAATTACGAGAAACACTGACTTCTCTCTATCCTTCAGTATAGAGTGAACTTGTAACAATACTGCATTCAGTTCTAGAAACCCATTCTATTTTTAAAGTGTCTAGGTAGTTTTTAGCTTTGAAAATGAAAGTTAAGAAGAAAGAAAACATTATTCTACTTTGTTATATATAGATTGTTTTAAATATTTGACTTGAATTTTAAAAAGTAATATTGTCAGAGGTTTTATAGCTTCTGTGTATCAGACTTATTTGCACTAGACTATGAATATTCGTGTGTGGACAGGCAAATCAGACCCAAATACATAATAATTCTTTTCAGTGTATCCTGTTTCAATTACAATGCATTATAAATCAGTCTAGAGTAAACACATTTAATTAAAGCCAATAAATTTAAGTGCCCTCCCAAAATTGTTATTCCTTATATGCCTAAAATGTAGCCAGACATTTTCTTAAACTGGAACTTGTTATAATCAAGTGAAGTTGCTTTCCTTTAATATCCCAAAAAGGGAATTTTTATCATTAAAGAGCTTTAAAGTTTCTCTGTGACATTAGTGTCTCTTGAATTGCCTAGGGAGCATCTGTTCTGGTCTGGTAGACATTTTCTTTTTACTGAGTACTTTTGAGCTCTGGTTTGAATGAACACATACACACACACATACACACACACACACACACACACGCACATATATATACACAAACATACACACATTTACCTTCTCATAAACATTTTTGCATACACATGTTGCCACATGTACACATGTTCACACACATGCTTACATTCACACATGCGCATATGCACAAACACATAAACATTCACGAACACACATACCCTCTTTCACACACAGGCTGAGACACATGCTGACATCAGCACATACTTTTACACACATTCTGTCACATGCACAGATGCACACACAATGCTCACATGCATACACACACACACACACACACACACACACACACACACACTTTGCCTCAAGTAATGGTGGAGAGTCATCCTGTTAGTCACTATTTTGAATAAGTTTCCATAAGGTTTTGTTTATAATATTTCTATTCCCCTTAAACTAAATACTTAGGATTAGTTTAAGTTTCCCTTAAACTAAATCTTAGAGCTAATCTTCAAGGAAGAGAAAATACTATACATGGGAAGTTGTTTCTGATGGAGTCATAGTGGGGTGGCCATGGACAGTTATGGCAGGTAATATTAATTATCAACTTGATGGACTCAGAATCAACTAGGAGCCACTCCTTTGAGAGTGTTTTCCAAAATGATTTACTTATCAGAAAAAAGCCTGCCCTCAGAATGAACTATACCCCCCAAAAGGTGGCCCAGACATAATGAGCCCTAAGGGAAAAGGTGATGTTGCCTCTCCCTTGCCTTCCTCCATGCTGCATGACTGAGTATGGACAATAATGAAGAAGATACTATGAAGACAGCAAAGGCACCATGATGTGGACTGAAGACTGGTATCTCCAGGAATTTTCCAGGTCTTCCATGCCAGACTGACATGGCCAAGGCATTCAATTTGTAGATTAAGTAGATAACAGGTTCTTAGCTTCTCTGGTGCACAACCAGCCATTGTTGGATTACCCAACCCTTGTCCTACAAGCCAATCTAGTGAATCCTTTCTTGTAATATATACACATTTTACTGATTTTACTCCTACAGAGCATCATGAAGATGAGAATAAAAAAGACCCATTTTAAGCAGGTGTAATGTTCGTCAGGAAGGAGGGAAATGGTAAGTTAAGGAATGAGGAGGGAAACTGGAGGAAGCAGTCACTGATGTCATTGTTTGAAACAAATGAGAATGAATGGCAGTGAAGCCATACAGAAAGATTGAGGAGCACTTTCCAAATAAAATACTTATATTTTCTGTATTACTAGAGAAATTAAAAATGAGAATTTTGGCCTTGTAACAACCTTTTCTATAAGTAAATGAAGTCAGAATGTCAAGCATACATACAAAATCAGTACTATTTTAAAAATATTTGCAACAACTAGAGAGAATTTTTAATATTATGAAGAGAAGCTCTGGGAAACCAAGCAGGAGAGGGGTGGTCCAGCAGAGGAGTGTCACAGAATCTGATACAAATTAAGTTTGGATGTAAAAGAAGCTATCAATATTGTCCCCCAGCTCTTTCATGTTTTCACATGATTTATGAGATGTTTTCCAACCTCCCCTAAAATCAAAGCCCTTTCATATTTCATTCTAATTCTGAAATACTGCATTAGTTTTCTATTGCCACCATAACAAATTACAACAGCCTAAGCAACATAAATTATTACTTCACTGACCCACAAGTTGGAAGACTGCCTAGCAGCTGCTTTTCCTGTGGCTGCTCTCTGGAGTTCCAAATCAAGGATCAGTCTGATGGGAACCGATGGGAGCTGATACGATGACCCAGGGAGACTATGGCAAGTTCGTCAAGGCTCTTGGCATAGTTTGCTGCTTGCAGCTGAAAGAAGAATTTCTGGAATCTTACACTGGGTTGGGGGTTGCTGAATTATTGGTATCAGCCAGTGCACACCACTGTTGCCAGACTGCTGCTTCCAATCTCACTGTGTGAGTTCCTCACTTTAGGTTACCGGGCGTCTGCACTGTGGATAGTTTCAGTCTCTCCTCCAGCAGGAGAATGTTCTCTGCTTTTAAGTGTTCATGTGATTATGTAGGGCACACCTGGATAATAAGATTCTCTGGCTTAAGCTATGTGTGCTCAATGGTAGCTCCAAATCCCTTTTCTTATGTCTTGAGATTCTTTGTTAAGCTATGGACATCTTTGGAAAAATATTGTTCATGCCACAAATACTAAACTGAAGATAAGTTGTATATTGCCTGCTCTTCATTGAATCTTGTGTGCTCATTTTGTCAAAAAAATTCTCTCTTAGGCTGAAGAACAGGAGCCTTAGACAATTAAAAGTTAAAATTACACTAATAGGTAATAGGAATGCCAGAAAGAATAGCTTTTGTAGCATACGTATGAAGGTTTACTTTATCAAGTGTCTAGATATTTTTACCTTTGTTTTAATTATGATATTCTTTTGACAGTGTGTGTGTGTATGTGTGTAAGAGAGAGAGAGAGAGAGAGAGAGAGAGAGAGAGAGAGAGAGAGAGAATGTAAGGAGTAAGGAGATGTGTATGGGACTCAGAGGTCAACCTTCCACTTTGTTTGCACCAGGCTGTCTTTGTTCTTTGGTACCGTATGCACTGCTAGCTGGTTCATGAGTTTATGAGTTTCTCTAGCCTTTCATCTCACTACAGCAACATCAAGGTTATAGAAGTGTATTACCATGCTTGGCTTCATGTGGGTTTGTGGGATTTGAAATCAGTTCCTCATGCTGGTGTAGCGTGCACTTTGTCCTCAAAGCAATCTCAACAGCCCTTTGAATGACTTTCCACAAAGTAGATGAATAACTCATACCCCAATCAAATACAGAACATTTCCATGTCTCAGAATGTCTCAGACGACACCCAAACAATCTGTCTCACTCTTCCTCTATGTTCTAATTTCTGTTAAGATGATTATTTCTGCCCATTCTAAAACTTCAAAAGAGTATGATTCTACAAGGCACAGTTTTAGTGTTTAGTGTTTGCTGTTCTGGCCAGTATACTTCAGAGACTCCCCTGGGTCAGTGTGGGTATTCACAGTAACTACTTTTCATTGCTCAGTACTCATGAGTAACTTTGGAGTTGTTCAAGACATTATGGCTTTTGCATTTTGTTTTGTGGCATTTGACTTCATCTTACTTTTCAGTTATTAAGCATAAAGACATTGTTTTTTTCATGACTGCCAAGCTAGGTAATACTTGCAGTTACTGAGACTATAACTTATTAAATCATCAATGCTGAT
Source organism: Rhabdomys pumilio (assembly GCA_030674055.1). Classification (NCBI taxonomy): domain Eukaryota; kingdom Metazoa; phylum Chordata; class Mammalia; order Rodentia; family Muridae; genus Rhabdomys; species Rhabdomys pumilio. The sequence goes on along the minus strand of JANHMN010000002.1, from coordinate 187,548,025 downwards.
TTACAGGGAACCTAAAAGTTCTCTCTACCCTGCAACCAGAACTATATGTATTTCATTAGCCTGCTTTTAATTTTAGGAGACACCTACACATAAATATTTAAATAGTTATCCAGATCCATGGGAAACACAGCAAAATGTGACTATTTTAAGAAAACTCTGACTTTCGTTTAAAATACATTGAGATACGTAGTCTAGAAACTTGATGACATTGTTATATGAAGTGCTGGAGAAGAATGCTCTTCATAGATTTAGTAAGCTAAAGTTTTGACCTGGGTACGTCCTTTTCCCAAAGTGTTCTAGATTAAATAAAAATTTTGGATACAGACGTTCTGATAGGTACCTGGATATTACTTAATTTTTTAATGCTATTTTATGGCATTTTATGCCATTAAGTAATTTTAATAAAAATTACTTAAAATTTTTACACCATTTAATATATTTTATTATTTAATGTGTATGCGTGTTTTGGTTGCATGTTAAGTCTGTGTGCCATATGTCTGCAGTATCTGGAGTATCTGCAGGGGCCTAAGAAGGCATCCAGTCCTCTAGAACTGTAGTTATAGGCAGGTACAAGCTACCGCGTGAGTCCTGGGAATTAAATTTTTGTCTTTTGTAAGAGAAGCAAGTACTCATAACTGATGGATCATCTCTCTGGCATCTTACATTATATCTACATTTGTTATTTAGATTTTTTGAGAATTCCAGGCAACAATGCTTTTTACCTTGTGTTTTTTTGTTCAACCCTTCAAACTCCCCTCATATCCCCCTGAATCACACCCTCTCAGATGTATGACTTCTTTAATAATCATTACACATACTATATATTACATACACACAGATACACCCTATTGAGTACATTTTAGTTTTTGTTATATATACCTTTACTCTTTGATAGGGGACACTTATTGCCTGTGGCTCTTCATCTAGGCATAAAGGTCTTCATGAACTTTTCTCTGTTCACATTGGTATGCCAACTGGTGATATCATGTAGGTATGGCTTATTTTGGCAACCATATTGTTGAAATTTCAGTGCTGTCGCTCTGCTACATCTAGAATACAACATCTATCAGTAGATGTTGTGGTACTCCAGCTTTAACAATCTGGCTATCCTGCTTCCAGAATTTCCCCCGAGTCTTAGAGTAGGGGTTGTGTTGCAGACATATAGGCTGGGACTCAGACCACAAAATATCTACTCTCTGCATTTTGACCAATACGGGCCTCTGAAATAATCCACAGCTGTTGTAAAAAGAAGCCTCTTTGGGTCATGGTTTCTTAACTAATATAAGGAATATTTAATAACAAGTCCACACTTAAAAATATTTGACTCTTATCTTTCACCTTTTCATTATGTTCTCAGAGCTTCAGTACATCTATAGGATAAAAGCAAAATATGCAGAATATTGTAAGCTTTCTAAATGTAAAAACATCCAAGTTCCTTTCCCTTATCCAGCTATGGTGGCTCATATATTTATTGGGAAGACAACTCTGGATATGCCCAGTTTCTCAAAATGTGTCTCTAGACATGACAATTGAAATGATAACCTAAAACTATCAGGCAAGGATACTATTGTGTATTTTCCCATTGAAACATTCTCTTCTTTACTATTCTTAGTTTGTTTAAGAAAAACTGGCTCCTGACAACCAGTTTTGTATTGTGCTTCTTCAATGTTCTATTCGGTCAGCAATTGGCGTGTCACTGATTATTCAGTTTATAAATTGTAGCAAATATATTATTTATAATATATTTAGGGCATGTTGATGACAATTCAGTTTAGGCATATCTAAAAAAAAGATACGCTTCCCTTCTCTGTTGCTATGAGAAGCTTTATAAATCATAGTGAAAGTCTAGAATTTCTAGTAATTTAAAATTACATATAAGGTTTGTAAACATTTGTTTACCACTGTAGAAGCAGAGGGACCTGGGAGAACGGAGCTGACACATGAGTCAGACAACAGTCTCATGCAATAGGCAACTTTGATTAGAGCACCAGACAATTTATACTCTGAGGGTTAAGGGAACTCTCATGAGTAAAGTGTATAGTCAGGCAATATGCATATAGCAGACAATCCACACAGGTAAAAGTTTTTTTTTTCAGTAGAGGCATATAACTAAATAATAATAGCCAGTTGTAATGAACAACCTGAAGTAAACTCACTACTATCTGCTATATCTGAAAGTGAAGCAAAAGTATAACCCAAGAATAATTCCATGATTTTAAAGAAACCAGGGTCACATAACTCTTGTCTTGGTTTCTTGGAATTTTCTCACAAGCACTCAGAAATTAATTGAAAAAAAATCTATCAAGTTCAAAACAGCATGAAACAAAATTGCACAAGCATGAAACAAAAATGACCACAGGAGTAATGTAAATGGTAAGAGCAAACAGTTGTTATCACACAGAATGAAGAGTAGAGGTCTAGAGCGGTGCTTCTCAACCTTTGGGTGAGGACTTTTTGTGGTCATATATCAGATATTCTTCCTATCATATTTTTACATTATGATTCATAGCATTAGCAAATTTAGAATGATGGAGTAGCAGCAAAAATAATTTTATTGTCAGAGGTTGCTACAACAAGGAGAACTGTATTAAATGGTTGCAGAATTAAGAAGGTTGAGAGCCAATGGCCTAGAGGAATCTACCACTGAAAACATCAAGTATCCTGAAGCATAGTTGCACTCTGCAAGCTAGTATTCTGAAACCTGCTGGGGTGCTGGTGTTTCAATGGGATGTCTAGAACTTTGGTGCACAGCATCATCATTGCCATTACAGACACAGATGCTGACACATTTGGAAAGGGAAAGAACACATGCACACATGTGAGCTGGTGTGGCACTTTGATTTCCACATATTTCTTATCATTTCTTGTCATATTAGCATGCATTTTGTTTTATATATATATATATATATATATATATATATATATATATATATACATATATACATATATACATATATGTATATATGCAATATATTTTTCTAAATCTATTTATGTATGTTTTATGCTATGTGTACACATGTGTGTAGGACACATGCACATGTGTTCCTACATGAGAAGGTCTGAGGTTGCTGCCAGTTGTCTCCTTCACTTGTGTATGGAGTTCACCAACTCAGCTAGACTGACCGGTCAGTGACCTCCAGAGACACCTACTAGCTCACTCAATTCTATCCCCCACTCGACTACAAGACTTCCTGAGCTCTGCCTGATGTTTGGCAGTGGCAGAGGGTCTCTGCATCGGTTTCCTTGTGCTTCTAGATGAAGCCTCTTAGGAGACAGTTATGCTAGGCTCCTGTCTGCAAGTATAACAGAGTATCATAAATAGTGTCAAGAATTGGCTATCTTACATGGGTTGTCTCAAGTTGGGCCACTCATTGGTTGGCCATTTCTTCAATATCTGCCCCATTTTTATCCCTGAATATCTTGTAGGCAGAAAAATTTTTGGGTTAAAGCTTATGTCAAACTTTTGATGTGGGTGTGGTGATCATACCCGAAGCCTACCTGCTTACACAGAAAGTACTTTATTAACTAAGCCATCAACCCAGCCTTCTGTATATAGTTATTTTTGTCAGAGGGCTGGGAGTGTGGGGACATACTCATGGAGACAGGAGGTTGGGGAGGAGGTATATGATGGGGAACAGTCAGAGACTGGACTGAGAGATGAATAAAATCTGGAGTATAAAAAAGATTACATAAATTTTTAAAAAAGAAAAAATATGATGCAAAAGTATTTCACTTACATAGTTCTTTCTAAACATTATTATATTTATTTATTTTAGATTAAAATTTGTCTCATTAATATCTGGGGTTGAAAGTCATTTTAGTATCTTATATAGTGGTATTTAGTTGGTAACTAATTCATTTATTTTCAAAATTCATTTTGTTTTCAACAATTATATTTACTAAAATGACCTTTGTTTCTTTTTATCAGTTATATTTTCTAGTTTATGACTGTTCTGATGAGAACTCAGCAGTGGCCTTTCTTATTCTCATTTACATATCTCTCTGCTGATTTCCTGGATATTCTTCTTCACTCTCTTTAAGCTGCAAAATGTGAAGATATTTTAATATCTGATACATGATTTTTTTTTCTCCTAGTAGCATCTTGGTTATCTCCATGTCTCTTTCTACTATTTGTTGTGTTTGTTTATTGTCTTATGATTTTCTGGGACATGTCTTAAGAATTGTGTTTGTTTTATGCTTAATAGTTTTCACACTGTATTTCTTAAGAGTCAACAAAACTGATTTACGTGTGTGTTGAATGGGATATTTGTTTATTGTCGTGTCTACTTGCTGCTGAGTTTTAAGCCTTTAAAGGTGAATTTGAGAATATTTCTTCTAACAGCTCTAAAGTAACTCTTACAAAAAAACGTTGCCTTTCTAGGCTGTGAATGAAACATTTGAGATTGTTAGCAGGGTCTCTCAAGGTCTCTCCTCTTCTACTCTATTGATTGAGTAGATCTCCTTTCAACTCATTGGTCCACAGTAACTGTTCTGTTTGACCTTGTGAAATCTTAAAAGCATGAAAACAATAAGTCTAAGAAATCTCATGTGTATAGTTTGGAATTTTCTTTCTTTGGGAAGCATTTTCTGCCTTGATCGTCCCCTTGACCCCTGGCCTTCTCATCTTCATCCTCCATACTCTTTGTTTTTCTTCAGGTGGTGAAGTGCCTTATATGAAAAAGCAGCCACAGCATTGAAGTGGGATTTACTGCAAGGCTGGGAGTTTGGAGATGTTTGTAGCACAAGACTTTGACCTATTGGATCACATATTGGGTCTAATTTTATGATTTTTTTTTATATATAACTGTAAGTTCAAACTCTCTCATTTTGATGGAATAAGCATAAGAAGTCAAAAAAGTTTTTGCCTTTAAAAACTGTGTTTCTAATCACCATCCACCACTCTAAATCTATTTAATAATCCCACCATGCACCATTCTAAACCTATTCGATGACATAATCTAATCATCTTTTACTACTCAGTGTCCATCAGATAGGGCTCAACTTTTAAGTTTAATTTATTTTCTAACTGGAAGACTAAATGGTTACTCCTGCCTCCCTCCCTGAATCATTCATGCTGCTTCTGGTAAAGTTCTGGGACACTATCTACATCCTGATATTCCTTGTGACATTTTTGGAATCTCATTCAGTTTTTTTCTTATTACTCTTTTTCTTTCTTTGTGTAATTTGCCTCCCAAACAAGCAGACTTTCTTAATTTGTTCATACTTTTATGTTTTTCTGGTAAGAGTATTTTTGTACTAAATTATAACTTCTTTCTATGAGTTATAAAAACCTGGGAATGTTTTAGGGCACAATTGTCTCTTTTCTATCTTAAAATTCTCAATTTGTAACAAAGATTTGCATGTTAGTTTATTTAAAAAGGCTTTTTATATTGAGTACCATGAAATTGAATGTCTACCAGCATCTCAGATAACTTAATTTTCATAATTCCTTATTTCTAGGTAAAGAGATGATATTACTGAAATTCAAGCTGCATCTTTCAGCTCCATTGTGTTGTGCTAACATCCATCATTGAAGCACATTTGTTATGCATTTCCCTCATTCTGTCTCAAGTACTGTTTAGTTGTTGCTGTAAAAAAAATTCTCTGACAAGAGCTACTTAAGGGAGAAAGGATTTATTCTGGGTAACATTTCATTGATACATTATGGTTCAATAAAGACAGCCATGTCACAGCAGCAAGAGCTCATAGCTGGTCACATTACATCGACACTCAAGAAGAAGCATGATGAATATTTCTGCCCAGATCCCCTTCTCCTTTAAATAAGTCAGGATCTTCTCAGACAGTACAATGGTTCCACTCCCAGTGGATGGTTCTTCCTAGTTCAAGGAACCTAAACAATCCCCCATCGGCATGACCAGAGTTTCTTCTCCCAGATGATTTTAGAACTCACCACATTGGCATTTTAGATTAGCTATCACAAATCCCATTAGCCCAATGGACAACAAAAAGAGACTATCATGATCCTTAAATAGTTGTTCACAACTTTATACAGTGACAATCCAGCTGCCAGTGAAAGGGTCAATAAAAAATAGTTAATCCATGTAATACTCTCCTTTATCATCACATTGACAACATACCTGACGGAAGTGATTTAAGGTAGAAAGGACTTACTTAGAATTTTTGTTTAGGAACAATTGTCCACTGAGGTAGAGAAATCATAGCAGTAGAGTCTGGACTGAAGATTTTTCAGATCTCAGTGGATGAGGAGCAGAGAGAGCTGGGACCAGAACAGGGTATGCCTGTAACCCTAGATATCTTACCCCAAGGGTTGACTTCCTCTAGTGAGGATGAGTGTCTTAAAGGTTCCATTATTTTCCAAAACAGCACCACCAACTAGAAATCAACTGCTCAAATGAATTACTCTGTGGAAAATATTTCATTTTCTAAATATAACAGTGTTACTAACTACATGATGCTTAAATTTCTTACACAGCACACTTATCAATGAGAGTAGGTTAGATTCCCTGTGTTTGTATCATCAAACCTTTAAAGTAATCCACATTTGATAATTTTCATTTATCCCTTATAGACGTTCAAATAGAAAACTCCAAAGCTTATATGAAAATTTATTTTCTCCCACCTGCATGGGAGTATAAAATATGTCATCCTGACTATGACTGAAAAGTTTTCAAATATTCGAAGACAGCTTTGATATGATTATCTTTAAAACAATATTTTTAGGCTAAATATCTTTTGATATTTTTTGCTTTAAAATATTATCTAGGTGCATCATTTACATCAAATGTTATCTGGCCATGGCCCAATCTTTAAAGGAATATAAAAGTGTGAAACATTACCCTGTGTGATCACCCTGACCCTTCTGAGTTTTTGATCTGAGGCATCATTGCCAAGCTTTTACATTCCTTCCCAAGATGAAAAATATAAGAAAATATATAAAATAATATTCCCTCCTGATCACTAAAAGAGTTACAAAAGTTATGAGTTACAGGTGAATGCTTAGGATCCAAGTATTCCTACAGGAAAAAAAATTAGTCTGTTTTGAATATAATATTTTCTCCTTTCTCTTCCCTTTCTTCAATCTATCCTATTGGTGTCTACTGATACCTAGAAGATGAAATGAACAGTAGATGGGAAGCACACTTTGCCTTTCATTGACACTGATTCAGACAAATAACCAATGGAATGCAAATGTGCCTATGAATTGTATGTGTCTGTACCGATGGTGAGCACATACCTTCAGAGCACATACCTTCAAATATTAATTCTACAATATTATAATAGCTTTCACTCTAAATCAACAGGTGATGGCTAGGAACTGGTACTGGCTGGAGAAAATGTGGACTACAAAGGATGACAAATATAGAAGATTCACATTTTAATTAGGTAAACGAAGCGAATGCTGGTCTAGATAGGACAGTTGAGTTTTGTATTTTCCTAAGTTCCATAAATAGTTACCTTTTGATTTTAAAATTTACAAAAAGGAAAGGATCCACTTTCTCCCCCATAAGAGTATCAATACTGTAATTACACCAACCATCTTCTGTAATTTTCATGAACTTTCAGTAATGTATCACCCAATTTTTGATGTATAAACATCAAAGATACACATACACTTTCTTTAAGAAAGAGAATTGACCCTTGAGCTAACATATGTGATAACATGTAAGGGAAGACTCAGCTCCTTCTGGCTCTATGGGACCATGCCTCTGAGCAGTTTATCCTGTTGCAACTTTTCCAGGACTCTGGAGAGCATGTATCTCATGCAAACAAACACGTACTATCTTACACCACAGCCATATCAAGATTGTATCAATCCACAATATTAGTCTCTCTCGTGAACCACATATCCTGAATATTCTGAGGCTATTATTAACTAAGGCATAATTGCAAAGCTTTTCCTTTTCCTTTCTGTGATGAAACATGTAAGAACACAAATAAAGGAATATTTCCTCCTGGTGACTGGAAGAGTTTAGTTACAAGCTACAGGTAAACTCTTAGAGGCAGAGTCTTCCGATAGGAAATTAGTATGTTTCAATATAACATTTTACCCTATCTCTTTACTTTCAGTCAATTTTAAACCTTGTTTTGTTAACGTGACATACTTACATGGTTACGAGGTATGATTCAGCACATATATAAAATGTCTGATAATAAAGCAGGGTACTTAGCATCATCCTCTTCTTTGTCCTGGAACGACTCATCTAAGAATTTTAAAATGTTTCATGATTCTTGTGGAATTGTTGGTTTTACTACAAAGTTGTGAATTCCAGAAAAGAGTCTCCTAATTCTCTCCTCCTTCTTCTTTGCTTATAGCCTACCTAGTCTATAGAAACCAGTATTCCATTATTTTCTTCTATGATAGCATTTTTATAAATTAGACAAGTTAGAAAAAATGTGGCATTTATCTTTATGAGTGTGAGTAATTTCATCTAAAATGATTTCTATGAGTCTGCCTATGTTAACTATAAGTTTTGTCATTTCAGATTTTGTGAATGGAAAACATTTAGTGTTGTTTTGTTCTGTATTTTAGTGGTTCACTCACCAATTTGTGGTCACCAGGCTGATTCTACAGAATACTGAAATAAACATGAGGCACATGACCCCTTTGGAGTCAGCTAGCATGTGTGCAGGTTAATGCTGTAGATTATCCTTGTATACATGCAGCCTCAGGACTACAGGCTAGATGTATCCATTAGGGTGATTTCTGGATTGCATGGAAGTTTTACTTTAGGTTTGCTATGCCCTTAAATACCATTTTCCACGGTGTGTCTCCTAATTTACATATTCACCAAGAATAGGCTAGTATATCTTTCTCTGCATCCTTACTAGTATGCTACTATTTCCCTTCTGATAAGAACAATTCTTATTAGTATAAGATGCCATCTCACTGTGGTTTTGATTTATATTTCCCTGATGACTAGTGATATTGAACCTTTTTTTCTTTACTTGTTGGCTTTCCTTCCTCTTTGTCTCTCTGTCTCTTTATATACATATAAATATGCATGTATATATGCATATTATATATGCCTAGCCAGGTCATTTTCATATTTAAAAATTAGGTTATTTATGTTTTCTGATATTTATTATGTTTTCATTTTTCTGTTGAGCGATTTGAAGTTTCTTATAGACACAAAAACATACAGAATAGTGTATAATCAACAGAAAACATAAACACACAGTGTTGTATTATAGGAAAAATGTAAAATATAGAAGGCTTTCACAGTAGAAATCATTAAACAAGATGACAAATTTCACTGACACTCTGTGTAAATGCATTAAAATTAATAGAGAAAATGTACTTAGACAAGAAAAATTATTTTGACAAGTCTGTTTGTTTTCCTCAAATCTCCTTTCCAGCCTTCAATACTCTGAGGTGAATGCCTCAACTTGATTTTTTTATTCCCCTATAACTATCTTCTAGTTTAACTGGATCAGCACAAGACATTGCAGGGAGATAGAGAGGAAGGAGGGAGACAGGTCCTGGCTTCTGATGTGTGGGGAGCTGACAGAAGGCGGCTATCACCCTTGCAGCCATCTTGAGCCATATACCCTGACAAGAGATTTGATTACAATAGCCTACAACAGCTGAGCACACTCTGATAACATCTTATTTTAGATACCCAGGATCTTCCCTTGGGTGTGTGAGACTTAAAGGTATGTAACTTAAGGGCATGACTTAGAGATCAGATTTAGAGAGAAGACCTAAGGGCATGACCTAAGGGCATGACTTAAGACCATGACTTAGAGGCATGGCTTAGAAGTGAGACATATAAAAGGCAAGAGGCAGACAGATGGAGTTAGTTATTAGGCATTAGGTAGAAGACACTTGGACTAGAGAACTCAGAAGAAACAGAATTAGGCATTAGATATTAGGCACTCAGCACTTAGAGAAAGAACTTGGAATTGGGAAAGAGACTAGCAACTGAAACTAGGATTAGGTGCTAGGAACTAGGGACTTGGAACTAGGGACTTGGAAAGAAGAAGAGAGACTGAAGAATAAGCAAGATTGAATCACGCTCTTTCTGGTCTCCATTCCTCGAGTCCGTCCTCACTCTCTCTCTCTTGCTGAACCCTGACCCGTGAACCGGAGCAGCTTGGGGCAGTATGAGCTCTAACAATTTAGCCCCCAAGGCTTTTGGCAGTGCAGGTTCCAACACTGACAGAGTGGTCTGACATTTTGGCTCCCCAAGTGTGAGTCAGCTCGGGCCGCAACATTTCTGGCTCCCAACGTGGGGCAGCACAGTCCGGAACACTGATGAATGCACGTTCTACCAGGTAATTCTCTAAAAGCATGGACTCATCCTGGTTCAGTGCAATTTATACTCATGTCCTTTTACATTTAGGAATGGTAATAGTAATTGGGCTTCTGATCTCAGGTATTCTGGCATCCTTTCTTGGGTTCCTAAGTCCTGGTCTCACAGGCAAATTATTCCTCCAGCAAAGTCTCTGTGGTTGAACTGTCAATCAGCTTTCACTGTCGTTTAAGTATCTTGATTGGTCACAATAGCTAATACACACTGGGACAAAAAGGAAAATGTGGTTTTTTTTATAGAGAATGACAGGCAGCTGCAGTGCATATTCCCCCCTCTGCACCAGAACAGAGGGATACCCCTTTGAATTCTAGACGCTAAGTTACTGGGTCTGTGAGAATTCGATCATGTTCACATGCTAGTTTACAGAGTACTGCTCTCTAGGAGACCAGGACCAATGAACTCTCTTCGATGGGGTTAATCTATGCTCTAATCTCCACAATTACTTGGACAGTGTGATGCAGTCATTCAAATCGTAAACAAATAACTGAGGGTGACAGAGATGTAGTCAAAACTTGTAGTTAGCATTCAAGAGACAACTATGTTTCACACATCTAATGATTCTGAGGAATCATTTCAAATAGTCTTTTCTATTTTAGCAGCCCAGCTTACCACTGTGTCTAGGGAGTGCTAGACAATGGAAATTTAAGTAGCTATATGCTTCGAAGAATTCATCACTGACTTGATACCAGCCAAATTTTGAAGTCTTAAGTTGTGTATATAAATTATACTGACATTCATTATAAAGTGGGAGGCTTCTGAGCTCCTGGAAAGCATTACTTTCCTGCATTTTTCCTCATGCATTCCTTGTATGAGAAGTATAGTTGCTAAGTAATATTAAATCTAGATGCTGGTGGGAAGTATTATGAATTGCTGACACTTTACCATGGTTTAAATGACCAGTACAGTGGTCTTTTTCTGTGGAAATAGTTTTGTTAATCTAGGCAAAAGATAGGAATGGATGATGAGCAGAATTTTCTCTTTTGGAAGTTTTCGGTTTGCTTTCCTAGATTAATTTTCTTCTTTTGTTGAAACTGCCTTATGCTCATAGATGAAGAACATTGGTTCTGATAACTCCCAGATCCCTGTGCAGGCTCTGTTCTGTCATGGGGTGCTCAGTAGGATATTTCTGTGGGGTCTTATTTCCTATCTTCCCAATGGCCTGTTGCCATAGTTGTACTGGAGGCTGTATGTCTCTTAACTGGGATGCATTCAGGGAAACCACCCCACACAGCCCCAGTGTCTGCCAGCCTCGTGTAGCACTTCCTCAACTCTGTCACGTCATGGTTCCTTTGCTTGCCTCACTCTTGATTTCTCTTACTTTTAAACTGTTTCTCTAATTCCTTTATTTTTTCCTTATGTGTCTGGAAACAGATCATGATCTATGGAGTCAGAACTCCGGGAGGAGTTGTCATTTCTCCTTAGTAGCAAGGTCAGTAATTCATTGTTTATAAGATATAAATATAATAAAATTCAAGTCAAATGTTTGAAAATGTTGCTTCCAGCAAAAGCACTGCCCATAAAACCAAAACAGGATTGGGTATCTGGTTCAGCAGTGAAGAGAGTGCTATCCCTGGAGAGGACCCAAGACCAGATCTCAGCACCAGTGTATACAACCACCTGTAACTCTGACTTAGGGAATGTTATACCCTCTTCAGACCTCCACAGACACCACACGTGTGCAGACTCACACAAAAAAACACCTATGCATGTTATTGAAAATAAAAATAAAGATATAAAAACTACAGTAAAGTAGCACAACTAAATAAATTATCTGTTGCCAATAGTAGTGGAACAATAAGAGATGCTCTATACTACACATTAAGATAAGATACAAATATTTATTAACTATTATGCCTCAGCAGTTTCTAATAAAAGATTTATGTTATTTTTATTTTATAGTACGGGTGTTTTGCTTGCACACATGACTATGCGAGACATGTGTTCAATACCCACAGAAGCCAGAAGAGGGCATTGGATCACCTGGAACTGAAGTTATTGAGATATAAACAGTTGAGTTGCCATGTAGGTACTAGGAATTCAGCCTAGGTCCTCTGAAAGAGCAGTCAGTGCTCTTAACCACTGAGCTACCTATCCAATACCATGCCTGGGCAGTTTGAAGTAAAATACCAGTAAGTAAAAGGAGCTATTTTTCTCAAGAGGAAATTCATAATGCTTTTTTTGTTAGCTGATAGAAGCTCAGGTAGGAAAATCATGAGTGAGAACAAGGAAGGCACAAGAAACAGAGCAATAAGCTAGTGTGTTCACAATTACTCTGTTACTTATAGAATAAGAGCAAAAGTGAGTAAAACATCACCCCTTAAGGAAGTTTGTTGAATATTCACTTAGAAATGAAATTCCAGTGTCACACAGGAAGCACACCTTTCAAATGCAGTAGCTGATGTGACCCCTGTTTCCCAGGTGGTTTTCACAGTTGCATCCTAAGTGTTCTGTGGGAGACACCAGTTGCTCTAATTCTGCCCTTTAAAATGTAAAAAGGGAGATGTTTTTATAGACTTGTTAGACTTTCTCCTGATGAATCTCACCAGCATTTACTCAGTTATAGACTTGTTAGACTTTCTCATGGTGAATCTCACCAGCATTCATTCCTCTCCTCTTTTGATTGTGGACATGATGGAATCAGCTGCTTTAAGCTCCTTCTGCCTTGATGTCTCAACCATGGTGAACTGTACTTTAAACTGTGAGCAAAATAAACATTTCTCTTTTTAAGTTGCTATTGTCAAGGAACTTTATCACAGCAAAAAAGCATTAGATAACACACCATGATTACAAGAAACTGCCATGATTTACATAATACGTTCTTATGTCTGATAACCTACATACTGTTTTCAAGATGGTCAAGCTTTCTGAATTTTCAGCTACTTTTTAGAACCTATTTCAGTTTTAAAGTATTAAAATCCCCTTGAAATTGATTTGTATCAGAATCAAAATACCAATAATTAGGAAAATAGACACCTTTACAGTACAATTTTTCAATCCATGAGTCTATCACATATCTACACTTAAACATTTCATAAAATGCACTAATACAGTTTTATATAAACTTTTCATACATATGATTAGATATATGCAGAAGTATTTGATGTTATTCTAAGTGGTATCATTTTGTATTTTAATCTTCCACGTGTTGTATAAAGAAATGAAAGTTTTGCATAGCTTTTATACCTGAAGCTACATTAAATTGCATTATCAGTTCTAATAATTAAATAAGGAGATTTTCTCTTGGACTTTGCATGACCACAATTGTGTATTGCCTGAAAATGGAAATGGCATTTTGCCCTTCAGAGTCTTTACTCTTTAGCACTCTGCCTCATTACATGGGCTATTAATAGAATTGAATGAAATGGGATGGAAGTGATGGGAATAAGTAATTTAGCCCCATTCTCTCTCTCTCTCTCTCTCTCTCTCTCTCTCTCTCTCTCTCTCTCTGTGTGTGTGTGTGTGTGTGTGAGAGAGAGAGAGACAGAGAGAGAGAGAGAGAGAGAGAGAGAGAGAGAGAGAGAGAACATTTTAATGTTTTGTTTTTCCAATTTTTGCTGAAGAATCTTTCCTAATTTTGTGTGCGTGGTGTGTGGTATATGCATGTGCATATGAAAGCAAGCAGTTGCTATCATGTATCCTCTTTTATACCTTTTTACAATTTTTACCGCCTATTTGAGTGTTTAGCACACCATGTTTGGGAACTATTCACTCCCTATAATTTGTTGGGTCATGGAAGGGTATCCTGGTTCTTAGGTTGTACGTGTTGGGCCACGCCCACAGAACCCAGGCTCTGGAAACAAGGTCTAATCTCTATTCAGCCTGCACCCTTCACATAGGGCACAGGTAGAGGGTGTGATTAACAGGCTTCAGGCTCTAGAGAGATTTACATACTAATGAGGTACCTGAAGGCCAGAGGGTGGAGCCAATTAAGCATTCTTCCCCAGTCCCTCCCCCTTCTTTTCCTCCCTATTTAACTCAGGTCTACCCTGGGTTTGGGGGGCTGTGTATCCAGATCTATCCACCATACTCCATGACATTAAAGCCTGTAAAAACCCATGGACTTTCTCATCTCATTGGGGACATGCAGTGAGGAGCCGTGGAGAGGCCTTTAGTGAGCCATAGCAGCCAGGCCTAACTTCCAGCTGGAGGAACCCAGAGCGCTCCCAGCCAACTACACACAGCTTGACGTGAGAAACTCTGCTTCTCCTGCCACAATTACCTACAATAATTCTTCCCACATCTCCTCTTTCCTATCACACAACTTTGTGTCTTCTGTGAAACCCTTTAAGACAAATTTGTGCTGTTTAGATATTCTTGAATATGTGGTCTTACAGTAGCATATGGCAGACTTTCCAGAGCCTATTCTCATAGAAAACACTATATATTCCCCTCTCAGCAGCTAAAAGTTGCCAGGAGCTCCATGACTAGTGGGCGTGACTTGTATCCAACTCTACTCTCCTTGATAGAATTTTATCTGGATTGGACTTGCATAGAGCTTCTGCATGCTGAGGAAACTGCTGTAAGTTCATATGCTCAGTTGCCCTGCTGTGTCCAGAAGATGGTTTCCTGTAGTTGTCCCATTACCACTGGTTTAACACACTCTTCCTGCCCCTTTTTTGAGAGTTATCTCTAAAATCTTGGAAGGAGAGGGTGTGGTGTATATGATCCTTTTATGATTGAGCCTTCTTCACTCTCTTATTCTTAGCTAGTTATCCTTCTCTGTGTAAATCACCATTTACTGGAAAAAGAAGCTGCCCAGCTCAGGCAAAGGTTGATATATGAATTGTACTATGAGTATAATGACCATTCATTAGGAATCAGCTTCATGCTAAGTCTATTTAGCAACATAATAGGTGATTCTTCCTTAGGGTCTCTGACTTGTCTAGTAACAGGTCCTAACCTGATAATGGTTTCAGGGGTAGATTTCATTTTGGATGGTAAGATTTAAATCCAATCAGAAAGTGTTTGATTGCACTAAGATGTTCATTCCACTATTGCACCAGTGGCCATGTACGGCCAGACCAGTTGTTACTGTAACTCACATACTTCACAGCTGGGCGTGATTGACAATTTTCTCTTCTACTCCAAGCTCTCACACTGAAGATGAAGCTTGAAATTTTGCCTGGACCACAAGGACAGCCATCTCTGGAAGATCCTCCTATCCTACACACTGGCGCCCAGAGATAGCTTACCACGTGAGTGCAAGAGATCTGAACTCATAGCTTTAGGCTGTTCACTAAGTGCTTGTACTCACAGAGCCATCTCCCCATCTTCTCTTTTGTGTCAAGGATGTTTCTTAAGATATAAAACAAAACAGACGAAAGGGCAGTTTCTATTTACTGCGGTTCCTATAAATTACTTTAGAATTCTAGTGAATATTATTGCCCATCAATATTTGAAAATCACCTAGTTTGAACTACATTTGAGACACAATTATTCTGATAGATCCTTAGTATATAAGTATGTATGTATACATGTATGTTTGGCATATTTGGGCAGGAATAAGGAATAAAATCTGCAACAGGAGAAATGTAGGAATTGCATTGTATTTCTATTGAGATTTCAGATATGGCCACACATGGGCTGAATTGCTTGGAACTGCACATGTGTTGTTTTGTCTGCTTATTACTCCTCTCCCTCTCTATTCAAAATCACATCAGAAAAATTTGCCTGTGTCCTGCATATCAGAACTTCTTCCTGTATCCCTGAATGAACCATGTTGACTTCCTGCAACCAAATACATCCTCTTACAAAGAAACCAAATTTGACTGCTTAGAATTCTTGGATCTTAAACTCTTTGCATTTCTGGTATAAAAAGGAACCAATTTGTGTCTATTAAATCTTTTAAAAATAAAATAGGTTACTTGATTTATTTGGAAAACATTTATCTAAACTTTTAACCTTAATCTTTTTACCTTATTTTTAATAGTGTCTGAATTTGTTTTTATTTCATGTGACACCTTGTTAGATTTTATAGAGAGATGGTTCTAGATTTAGAAAATGTGGGGAAATTGCTTATGTGCATGTTATCCTCAGTGTCTCTAAAAACTGTTCTCTCTCTCTCTCTCTCTCTCTTTCTCTCTGCCTGTCTGTTTCTCTCCCACTGTCTCTGTCTCTCTTTTTCTTTTTCTGTCTCTTTGTATCTGTCTCTCTCCCTCTCATTTGATTTTTGTTTGTTTGGTCTGTTTTTTTTGGGGGGTGGGCTGTTTGGTTTGTTTGTTTGTTTTTCAGGGACAGAATTTCTCTGTATAACCCCGGCTGTCCCCAAACTCCCTCTGTAGATCAGGTTGTTATGGATCTCTGAGATTCATCTGCCTATGCCTAGCCAGTGCTAGGATTAAAAGCATGCACCACCACCACTCAGCTTTAGAGAACTATCATTATCTAAATTTTAGTGAATTTTTAAATCATTTAATATTTTCATATGTTAATATAACATGTTTTCATCAAACCCATTTCTATTCCTTCCCTTCCAATTCCTCCCTCATAGTCACTACCAATGTTCATTTCCAATTCTCTCTTTTTTAAACCCACTACGTCCACCTAGTTACAGTTGCCTCTGTGTGCATGACTGTAGGACCATCTGCTGGAGCATATGTAGCCTCTTGAAGCTTGTGTCCCTGAAGTGAAGCATCTATACCTTCCCCAGAAGCCAGAGTTATCAATAGCTCCTCAGTGGGGTAGGGCTTCATGAGCTACTTCTACACTGGTGCTGAGAATTTGGCTGACTTCTTTTGTGCTGATCAGGTATAGTCAATCACAGCCGTTTTGTGTTCACATGTACAATACCGTTTGTGGTGGCTTGCATCAGTAGACTCTGAAAAGGCAGCAGGAGAGTCACACATTCATTTGATTTTATTCAAAAATAGAAATCATAGGAAACTTCTAAACTTAAATATCCTGTATGTTTAATTAAATGAAGATATATTAAATCACCCATATTTTCTCTTTGGTAAATGGACCTTTTCTTAAAATTTTTGTCAGAAAATTATTCAGAATATCCAAAAGTTTAAACAGCATTTGTTAATGCATGATTCTCATTCGTAATGAATCACTCTATCTAGATGTGTAGTAGATGAGTGGCAATAGTCCTGGACTCAGCACTGTAACACAGATGCCACATGGCTCTCACCCTATTTTCTTCATTTGTCTTTGTGCTGACCTGGTCAACACATAGACAAACCTGGGTGGTTTGGCAAATACTCGTCTGACTTGCCTCTGTGGTTTGGTCTTTGCCAGAATAGCACTTAAAGGGAATGGGGCAGTCTGAATCCTTTTGCATCATTTATAAGTTTAAGGTACTCTTCTTCTGACTTGAAAATTTCTTCTATTAAGGTTGATCATGTTAGTAAATATGGTATATTTCTTCCAAATGTTTTGTATGACAAGCTAGAAGAGGAGTCTGCATCTCACTTATTTTCAGATGCAAGTGCAGTAAGGTCAGTGCTAGAAATGTCTGCATACTCACATGTCCCTGAATCTTTGTTTCCTCCTATTTAATCAAGTAAAATTGTAGAAGAGTTGTTGGCTTGAATGTAACAAAACATTCATAATAACACAAAATTACACAAGTGCGTCCATGGTGACTTTTGTACTTGGGGTTCATGCTACAAAGCACAACTGCCCTGTTATATCATATACCTGTTACTCTTATGTACTTGCAGTTTTCTTTTTAAATTTTTCATTTTCTGGATATATATATCTGTCTGTATATGCACCTGCCCTATACAGTAAGGCCTAAAACAATTCAAATGTGTGCTTGTAAACATATTTTCCTCTAAAGTGAGGCTGACCATCTTTCCAGAAATATCTATTAGATATTTTTGTATATCTTCTGATAGCACAACCTTCTTTTTCTTCTTTTAAACTTTTAAATAAAAATCTGAGATTTTATTGTCTTCGTGTACCTTACATTTTTAGTGCATAAGACACAGGAAGAATTGATTCAGATATATCGTAAGAGACTGCAGTACCCAAGAGTATGTGTGAGAGCTCAAACTGTGGCAGAGCTCTGAGTGCTGATCAGTAGACGTGAGGATGAGTTAGGGCTGTCGGGTTTTTAAAGAATGTGTCATTTTGTGGTCCTGGGTCACGAAGCCAAAGCTGATGTTTAGCTATAAGTTCTGGTCATATATTATATCAACTTCAGGAGGCAATTCCAGTCTTTCTGAGGATATACTTGTTTCCATAGCTGTCTTGGTGTTTCATATTTGTCACATTCTCCTATGTAACTGTTTGCTGCCATCACTGGCTATCTCTGCTCTAAAGCTGGGATCTTAAGTGTCCTTTTCCCACTTTCTTCAGCTTGTAACATCTGTTAGATATAAGACTTAAGTGAAATAATAAAGTTAGCAAAAAGTTAAATGAGCTGGAACTACATTGGATGAGATTTTAGATCACCACATTATTCCTTTGCTTCTCCAGCTTTCATGAATTCACCATCTATGATCTAGCAAAATAGAAAAGCCTAGAACACTTTTTAAATATGTCACACATTATAATTGGTCAGGTTCCTGGTGAGGAACTACGCAATGTCATTTCGATTCCTATTCTTAAGAAGGCTAACTTTGTTTCTGAAAGATTTTTTTTTAACAGATTGTAGTTTGCGAAAGGCCAGAAATACGTAGGCCTCTTGAGTTGCATTAAGTCCCCTAAAGTCCACTGTCAGCCAGAGTGATGGAAACTGATCATTCAGAAAACCCCAAGTCTTCATGCTATACTGCAGTCCTCAGTGTCTTGTACCACAGTCATAAGTGTGTCTTTCTCTTCTGGATGGAACTATTTGATTTGAAATATGACTGTTTCATTAATGAATGTGAAGCTTAAATTGGCAAATTAAAACTTCTCTATACGTGCTAAGATTCTCTGTGATGACACTCCCCTGCTCAAAGCACAGTAATTACACTGAGAAATCATCTATTCCAGGGTAACTGGGCAGTTAAAATATTTTATCAGGTAAATTACCAGCCACTATCAACATTCATCAAGGACTCATTTAGATTTTATTACAGGTTGACATTTACTTATTTGCCCAATTTTAAAAATTATAACTATTGCACAATTGCCCCAGGATGCAACTATAAAAAATTAGCACACTAATCACATTAATTATCATAAATAAAAGGTTATCAAAGAGCTGCTAGCAATAACATAGAATGGTTTTAAAGCAGCTTACGGTGTTCTTAATCATACCTTAAAGTCAAATTCAGCATTGCAATTTCAATAGTCTTTTACTTTCTACGCATTAAAGCTTCTTCTACCTGTAGATCCTGTTCTTAATACTGTTTTAGGAACAACAAAAAGAAGAACAAAGATCAGGTTGTGGATGTGAATCTATGAATCTGAAGAGATTTATTTTAAAAATGATAACTTAATAATCTTTTAGATTAACATCATAAGTATGTAAAATTAAACACGATAAAATGACATAAGGGAATTTTTATAACATTTTAGTTGCTAAATATATAATAAACACATTCATCTAAATTAGGAAGAGGGACCCCATTTGCCTTTTTGCTTTGTGTTTTTTTACAATTACATTTATTTTGTGCATGCATATGTGTATATGTGAAAAGGTACACAATATCACAGTGCACAAATTGCCAACGCAGAATTTGGGAATATTCTGTTCTCTTCTACAATTAAATTCAAAATATTTACCTCAGATTTCAAGGCTTGGGCCTGGGCATCTTTACCCACTGACCTACCTTTACCAATTCCAATTTCTAAATTCTTTATTTTCTAAAGTCATGAAAATATTAAGCAATGTAGTCTCAATGTTTACGGTTACCACAGTTGTCAGAAGATTACAATGACCAGGATTACAATTACCCAATCCATTCAGTTATCTTAGCCCTGTGTTCCAATAAAAAAAAAAAAAGACTGATTTCCTTGGGAAAAAAAGAAGAACAAGAAGAACATAAAAACCCAAACCTTAAACATCTAAAGTCAAGACCCCTCTAAATTCATGAACTGCATTCCAGGACCCCATTCTTCAGTCTGTTTCCACATTTTATGATCAAAGCTAGACTATCATTGGCCTGTTTTGGTCTACCGATGTATCCACAAGCCTGAGTTCCAAACTGCGTCATGCCTTACAGTACCATTTTGGTCATTTATTTACATTAGTTCTCCCCCCTATAAAAATACAAATGTAATATATCCTTAATGACCTTCAGAATATGAACAAGATCATGTTACATTTTTGCTTAAAGTAATTTGAGAGTTTCCAATGCATTGAAAACCTATCCAAATGACTCTGTCTTAGGACCCTTGCAATCTGATTCCGTCAACAGTAGCATCTTTTGTCTCTGTCCTCATTACAAAGCCTATCACTTTGACCACTCCTCATAGCAAATTTTGGATAGTTGAGCATTTTACAACACGACTTTTACCTTAGTAAGTCTCATACTTGGCCTGTTTGTGGTGTTTGATTCACAGAGTTTGGAGAACTTCAGTCTCCTTCAGAAAGATGGCACTCAGTATTAACCTGTCCTTTTCTCTCACATCTTTCTCTGCTCTGGTACAGAATCACTATACCAGCATCCTTGCTTACCTGCTGTTGGAGCATCAGTGCTTATAAGGGCCACTGTGGAAGAAGCCATCTTTCTCACTGCTTGTGTCAGATGCCAAGTATTTTCCTCTCTTTGCAGCTTCAGTTGACTATCCCTGCATTTACTACAGAAGATTTTATCCTAGCACAACATCATCTAAGAACAATTTTTTTGTGCTTTCGTCTTAGTTTACAATAAATGTCAGTTAGTTAATGTTTTAAGGGGCAAATCAATCAGGAGATCAAATCAGGCAATCACCAAGTGAAATACTGTACATACTTTTTAAATTCCTCCCTGGGATAATCATAAGACATATGTTGTATCTTTTAGTTACTGATATGATCAAGTAATAGAAATCAGTCCATTTGATATAAACAATTGTTGGCATGTATTTCTCCAAATATTTTATATTTCTTAAATAAAACATAAAGATACTTATAAAATCTCACATGATTTTCCATGTCCTTGACTCATTTCAGCACTTAATTACTTAATTATATGACTCTTTTCTCCACTGTTTGCTTTGTATCTTTTTATTCTCATCTTGTTGTCTTTATGGAGTTTACATCTGTAATTTCCTTTTCTGACCTTCTCCCCATATGGTCTTTGTCTTAATTTGCCAGGTAGACTCTGAAGTGGAAGCTAAGAAATCTGATGCTATACTACTTGATCCTACAGGACATTCCCTGCATGAACACATGATTTTTTATTCAAAAGGCATATAAGTTATTGAGTCACAGCAAAGAGTTGTTACTGTTGTAGGAGTTGACCAGCTGTTTTCAGTTCCCATGCTTCCCCCTTCATAGCGGAGTTTGTTATCAAATGAAATTTTCTGGTGCTCCTTGTACATGTTTTTGTTGTGTTCACAGGATTTGAGTTATTTTATATTTATATTCATGTAAGGAAAAAAAACATATGCATTTCCCTTCTTGTATTCTTTGGGCTATCACAAGGAGCTGATGGTAAAACCCAGGCAAAGAATCTTTGCATCCTGAACACATATCAATTATTATCTTGTTTCTGATGCTCTACAAACCAGGATGCTATCTCAACATAGACTCAATATGAAGGAGATGCTTTTCATAAACCAATTTTATTTTATTTTTCATTGTTCCTTATATAATTCTAATGGCTAGAGCTGCCTAACACATTGGCTCACTGTGGATACATTGTGCATTTGGAAATATATTTACTTCTACAACAAACTTATATAGTGATTTTAAAATAAAATGATAGATCTGGAACATGCTATTTTAAAAATACTATTTTACTATTTTATATTTACTTTTAAGATTTTAATAGTTCTTTGAGAATTTTATATAATAAGTTTTGGTCATATTCATTCCTTCCTCACATTCCTTGTAGACCTTTCCTCTTCCTTTCCTACCCATCCCCCCTCTGTCTCTGTCTCTGTCTCTGTGTCTGTCTCTGCTTCTATATCTCTATCTCTCTGTCTCTATCTCTATCTCTATCTCTATCTCTCTATCTCTATCTCTATCTCTATCTCTATCTCTATCTCTATCTCTATCTCTATCTCTATCTCTATCTCTATCTTTATCTCTATCTCTATCTATCTCTCTGATTGCACTAATCAAGTTCAGCTTAAGCTGCTCATATTTTCTTGAATGGGTGGACTTTCACTGGAGCCTGGTCAATTTACCAGGAACTACACTCTTAAAGGAAACTATCCAAAAAACTAATAATAATAATAATAATAATAATAATAATAATAATAATAATAATAATAGCAGAAACCTGTGGGGAGAAAAGAAGAGAGAAAAACTGGAAAAGAAGACAGACAGGAAGAAAGAAAGAAAGAAAGAAAGAAAGAAAGAAAGACCTATTTTGTCTAGAAGATGCTGTTTATTTGGAGTCATTTACTACCCCTGGCTTTAAAAGTTTTCCTATATCCTTTTCTGCATAGATCCCCAAGCCTTGAGAGAAGAGATCTGATAAAGACATATCACTTAGGAATGTGTGTTCCAAAGTCTTGTTATGTACATTGTCCAGGGCCTACATTATTGTCACTGTCTGTGTTAATTTCCATCTATTGCAAAAGATGTTTTTCTGATAAGAACTGAGTAAAGCATTTATCCATATTTATAGCAATTTGTCATTAGGAGGAATTTTATTGCTATATGCCTTTCACAGAATAATAGCAGTAGTTTTTTCCCCACTGAAGCTCATAACCTACCTAATCTTAAGTGTTTATCTACTTTAGCAGTGTCAGATGTGGATTCTATTTGATGGAGCTAGAAAGTCTTTTTTTTTTTTTAAGTTTTTGGTTACTCCAATAACAACTGTGCTACTATTGCACTGTTCTATCTTGCAGACAGGTCTCTGTTGAAGGTCACTGGGTTTATAATTGCATTGATGGTCACATTCCTCATCTGGTAGTGGGCAGAGTACCTTCCAAAACTGTGAATGCTGATCAGTAGGTTTAAAGCTTCTAATTATGCACCAACTCAATATCTCCATATTTGATGCCATACGCAAGCTCTCTCTTCAATAACAAGGACTTACCATCAGGTTATGGAGAGAGACTATGAATCTTGAAAATATCCAAATAGCCTAGGACATTTGGGGAGATCTGTGGGATTCCTTTGTCCAGTGACACAGACATATCTATTCTTGGCACTTGGTGGCATGAGATGTCTAGTTGGGGCATTGTCACCCCAGTTATACAGTAACTCCACTTAAATTCCTTTCACTTTGTATTTGTTTCTGCAGTAGTAGGTTTCCATATGTTTTTCAAAGGTCCCCTAGTGTTAGTTTATTTCCTCATATTTCCTCATTTATGTTCTTTCCCATTCTCCTCCCAATATGATACTCCTCTTATTTCCTCTTTAACTCTCATTAACACTATATTCTATTTCCCTGTCCTTTGGAGATGGCCTGCACTCCCACTTGGAAGATCACTCTTACTAGGTGCCTGACCTCTGTAGCAATCAGAACATAGCACATGTATTGAAAGTGTAAAAGGTAAAATCCACTTGCAAGAAATCATATAATATTTATCTTCTGGAGTCTATATTACCTCACAAAAGCTTATTTCTAATGCTATACAATTTACTGTAATTTCACAATTTTATTTTACTTAACATGTGGACAATATTTCACTGTGAAAATAGTAACACAGTTTTATTGTTTATCTGTCAGGTGGTAGACAATAAGGCTATTTCCATTTTATTGCTTTTATGACTACAGCACAATGAACATGGGTGACCAAGTATCTCTGAAGTAAAATGTAGAGTTCTCTGGGTATATGCCCAGGAGTGTTATAGCTAGATCTTGTGGTGGATCAATTTTCAGCTTTTCTGAGAAACCTCCACACTGATTCCCATAATGGCTGTACAAGCTTGCAAGCATTGTACAATCAATAGTTGAATGTTTTCACTAATCTATGCTGCCAATTGTTTTATTGATCTTAGCCATTATGACAGGTGTGAAATAAAAATCTCAAAGTAATTTTGATTGGCATTTGAGGTTGAGTTTTTCTTAAGTTTTTTTCAGCCACTTGTGTTTCATCTTCTGAGAATTAATTAATTTCAAACAATTTTAAAACATTTTTGAGAAGAGGAGGTGGTTCTGAGTAATAGAGAATGTTCATGGATCAGTTGGTAGATGGCCTGGGGAAATGTTCTTATCACGAAATTGTATTCTTCTGCACTAGCCATACTTAACTAATAAGCTCACTCTATGAAGAATGTGTCTTTATGAATATACACATAAAATTTTACATTATAAGTACATTTTCCTTTGTCAACATGCCAGTCAACTGTATTTTGAAAATTCTCAAAGAGAATAAAAATCAAAATTCTGTAAAGGCAGAAGTCCAAGGTTAATGGGTTAAAGAACAATTTTCTTGGAGATAAGCATTTCCTCAGTTATGTGATCAAAAGACATCTTTATAATCATTTCAGTACAAAAACCTGCTGTGATTCCATTTAATCTGATGAATTTTGCAACGCTGAGCTGAACAAGAAGTGTGGCGCATTTAAGAAACAGAAGCTGAGGAGTTAAGTGTGTCTTCAGGTAAATGTTCTTCAAAATACTGATTGGTCTTGCCTAATAAAGCTTTGCTCTAAATGTTGTTTTAATTGAAACTTTTAATCCAAATCATGTCTGAGTGTTGTTAAATGTTACCTTTTTTGCATCAATTCCAGTTTTCTTATTATTCTTTTTTTGGGCCGCATATTGTTACATTGTCTGGCTCATTATACTAAAAAGAAGATGTAGTAAGCTATTAACATCTTGAACGGCCGATGAGATGTTATGATATAGAATGTCATTCATTTTTATGAGTTGGCTGTCAGTTTGGGCTGCAGTAAACTCATAATTTCTCCTGGGCTTGATGCCATTCCTAGTGTCTTGGTAAAATCCTTATAAAAATTTCAATAATTATACATTAAATCAAAATAAACAGAGCTTTGATGACATGCCCTCGAAAAGTTGAGTGGGAGTGAGCAAGGCTCTACAAGGTGGCTGTTTTCCGTGCAGCCCCATGTCATTATAATGTCACTGCTGGTTCCTTCCAGATAAATGAGTGAACTTGAACTGCCTGGTGAGTTCATCTGCAGAGCCTGGTTCTTCAATGTCCATAGAAGGTGAGATAATAAAGCAATTTTATTCCTTCACCATGTTTCTCTAACATCGCAACATGAGTCATATGTCAGAAAATCCCAAAAGTTGTTATTTGATTAGAAAAAAAACCCATCTAGCTAAATATTTGAAGGCAATGGAAATACAGAGCTTTCCGTGCCAACCTCCTTTAAAAAAAAAAAGGATTTATTTATTTATTTTATGCATATAAGTACACCACTATTGCTTTTGTCAGACACACCAGAAGAGGGCACCAGACCCCATTACAGATGGTTGTGAGCCACCATGTAGTTGCTGAGAATTGAACTCAAGACCTCTGGAAGAGCAGTCAGTGTTCTTAACCAATGAGCCATCTCTCCAGCCCCTAACCTTCATTCTTAATAAATTAATGCTAATGATTCTTCAGCATTTCTTCACAGAACATAGAAAGAAGCCATGAGGAAGACTTTCCAGGGACAGATAATGTTATATTACATAAGTATATGTAAACCAAAACCACAAACTGTCCTTCAAAACTAAGGAGTTTATCTGAGTTCTCTGGAACATTCCTTGTTTAGCTGGCTATAAAAGAGGGAGTTACAAAGATAGGCATCACTGTAGCTTTAATTGATAATATGCTTCATTATGGCAAGTGAGACTGGGGATGACACAGTGGAAAACTATACTTGACTGCAGTCACCATCAGCAGCATTCTATTCTGAGACTGCATGTCTTGAGAATAAAACATGGGACCTTTTAAGCTCTGTCTCACTTTGTTTGATGCTGGTATGATGCAATCAGTGATCAGAACAAAACTAATAAATTTCGAAAGCTCAGGCAACATGCAGTGAGCAGTGTGCAGAAAACCAACAGAGACAATCTCAACCACTGACAGTTTTTGGGAATACTCAATTTAAAAATCTTTGGAGTGGCTTCTTGATTTTTACCCATTAGTTCTAGTTTCTACTTCCATGGTGGTAAAGTTTTCTCTTCTGAATGTATGGAGGTGGCTTGTGATATTTTCTATTAGACTTGACACTACTCATGCTCTCTCACCATCGTCATTGCCCTTCCCTGGCTTTCACCAGTTAAGTTTTGTCATCTGGTTTTGGTATGGGTAACAGACAAAGATAAAAATATGATGATCAAATATGAATTTGTATTATCCTATGACATTTCATTAAATAAGCTAAATGTTTCTCTAAGTATAATCCAAATGACCCAGGTGTCAAAAATCATCTGAAATGACTATTCTGAGGTCATTTAGAGGTCCCATCTCATATCTACCATGGCAGAATCCATTTGAGTGATTTTTGTTGTAATTTTTTTTTAACTTTTTCACTTTACATCACACTCTCTGTCCCTCTCCCAGCCAACCCTCCCACAATCCTTTCCCTCATTTCCCCTTTCCTTCTCCTCTGAACAGGTGGGGACCCCCCTTTGTCTCCTCCAATCCTGACACATTAAGTCATTGAGAGGCTACGCATATCCACTCCCAATGAGGTCAGACAAGGCAGCCCATATCCCACACACAGGAAACAGCTTTTGAGATAGCACTCTCCCTCCCTACCCCTCTACAGTTGTTAGGAACCCACATTAAGATCAAGCAGCACATCTGCTACACATATGTGGAGAGGCCTAAATCCAGCCTATGTATGTTCTTTGGTGGGTAGTACAGCCCTGAGAGACACAAGAGTCCAGGTGAGTTGACTCTTTTAGCCTTCCTGTGGAGTGCCTATCCCCTTTAGGGCTGCTATTCTTCCTCCTGTTCTTTCCTAAGAGTTCTCAAGCTCCATCCATTGTGTCTGTGGGCGTCTGCATCTCTGTGAGTCAGCTGCTGGGTTGAGCCTCTCAGAGGACAGCCATGCTAGAATCTTGTCTGCAAGCATAACAGAGTAGCATTAATAATGTCAGAATTTGGGCCTTGCCCATGGGATGAGTCTCAAGTTGAACTGGTCATTGTTTGGCCTTTCCCTCAGTCCCTGCTTCATCTCCCATCCATGAATTTCCTATAAACAGGATAAATTTTGAGTCAAAATTATGTGGGTTGTTGATGTCTTTATTGCTCTATTGGGGTTCCAACCTGGCTATAGGAGGTGGCCTCTTCAGCTTAATAGGATATTCTTAAAGGACATTTATGATTGGATCAAAAATTAGTGGAGGTACCCCACTAAAATTTTCATGCTGCATTTTATATATATATATATATATATATATATATATATATATATATATATTACACCACTACACCACAATGTTACACCTTTCACATACATTTACATTTGCATGTCATTTTTATCCAAAGCCTGCAGTTTACATGAAAATACTCTCCTGGTATCACATATTCTTAGTTGGGACAAAGGTACACTGACGTAGTTCCACTATTATAATCCTATCCATGGTAGTTTCAGTTCCCTGGAGTCCCTGTTCTGCTAAGTCACATCTTCCCCACTTTAACCAAGAACTTCTATTATGACATATTTTTATGTTTTACAGTTGGCTTTATTCACCTAGTCACAAACATTTACATTTCCTTTATTTGTATTTGCATGATTCCATTGTATATCTCTGTCTTTTGCTTTTTAAAAGATGGGTTTTATGTCTAATTGATGTGTTGCATGTCTTGGAGTTGTGTGTGTGTGTGTGTGTGTGTGTGTGTGTGTGTGCAAGCAAATGCTTGCACAGGCTGGAGGTATCAAATGGTCCTGAAGCTGTAGTGACAAGTGGTTGTAAGCCTCCCGACTTGGTGTTGGGAGCCATACCAGGATTCCTTGCAAGTACAACATATACCCTTAGTTGCCGATCTATCTTTCCAGCACCACATTTATCTCCAGCTTTGAATAGTCTTGCATGGGCAGGCTGATCCAGGTAGCAATTATAGGCTGGCTGCTTTAGTTTACTTCCCAGTTACAAATAAAGCTGTTATAGACACTCATGTGAAAGTTTTGTGTGGACATATATTTTCAAGTCCTTTGGTAAATACCAGGGCATGTAGAAAGGACATGTCTTGGTTTATAAGAAGCAACTGGCATCCAATCCCGGGTGGTTCTGTTTCTCACTCCCTCAATGCTTGACATTCTATTTCCTTTGGCCTTCAATATTGTCCTGGATTTATAAGTGCCACATGGTGATCTGTTACTGTTTTAATCTTCATTTCCCCACTAACATACGGAGTCAGATATGTTTTTGTATGCTTGCTGCTATCTGCATATTTTACCTAGCATGTTGTCTTTTAGGGCTTTTGGTGTCTTTTATTCATTGAATTGTTATTGTTTGATTTTGTCCTACTTGAGATTCAAGTGGTCTTAGTATATTTTGGCAGAGAGCCAACCATACAGACAAATTCAACACAGCAGATAACTGATAAATGAATTCATGTATTTACGGTCAATTAATTTTCAGTAAAGATGTTAAGAGTATACAATGGGGAGAGGACAGACTTCTCTCTACAGTAGTGCTGTGGAAGTTAGACATCCATGGTGGAAAATAACTTCATCTTTAATAGACTCAATGAAGAGCAGCTTTGTAGGTTGTCTGGAAGTCTTCAGGCTAAGAATAGGTATGGCATATTAAGCTCAGTTTTCTATATCAGAGATATTTAAATAATATGTTGAATCAATCTCATTCACAGGAAAAACACAGGTTATAAACAATTTAGAAGTAAATGTAACAGCAAATTTGAATGAATCACATGAAATAATGAAATAAAGGCAATTCTTTGAAAAGTGTTAAATGAACCGCAGACAACTGAAGGTCACAACTACACTCCGAAACGAGAAGATTTAAGTTTGAAAAGATGTTTGACTCTTCCAAAACATATTTATACATTAATAAGATTGTCTGCTAAGTCATAGGCCTGTTTTTTTTGTAGCATTCTGATAAATATCCTTTCAGGAGATAAAGGAATATTAAAACATTAAAGTTTATTAATCAAAAAGCCTTCAAAATGGCCAAGACTCAGACTTTTCTATGTAAATTTTATTAATTAAAATTAACAAATAAATTTGAGTGGGTCAGGAATTAAGACCATGACTAAATTGGCATAATAAGTTAATGGCAAAAGAGTGAATTAGTTTAAAGGTGGTATCTATGTAAATATTTGTTAAATTTAGGATTATACCTTTACCTTTCAATTTATAAAGAAATAATTTCATGAAGAATGAAATTCCTCTCTAAACCTGAGAAGAGAGGAAAGTTCGCAGAAACAGCTTATTTATTCTGTGATTACATATGTAATATGTTAAAAGACTCTAAAGGTTTGACATTGAGCAGAGATACTATTCACTACCAGGCTGAGCACATTAAGAACAAAAACAGTGGAAAATTATGCATAAGTATATGTAACATTAAAGAAAGTTTAAGTTAATTAATGGTGATCAACCAAATAGGAAATCTATAAAGTGAATAAACAATTTATGGAGGAGGAGATGCAATTGACAGGTAACACATTTTATTTTAATCATTAATATATTTTATGTTTGCATGAATATCTGTATATAACATACCATTTGTGTGCACATGGAATCCATAAGAGAGTGTTGGAACCCCTGGAACCAAACTTATAAAGGATTCTAAGCTACCACGTGGGTTCTGGGAAGCAAACTCAGTTTCTCTTCAAGAGCATCCAGTTTTTTACCATTGAGCAATCTCTAGTTCCAGAAAATATATTTAAAAATCTTATTACTGGTGATAAAGGTGATATCAACTAAAATGTATACTATATCTTTTGCATTTTATTATTATGTGTCTTATATTTTATTATTCTATCTTATATGTCTTGGTATTTTGCCTGCATGCATGTCTGTACCATGTGTGGTCCTGGTACATAAGGTGGCCAGAAAAGAACATTTGGTTCCCTAAAATGTGGAGATACAAATGGCTGTGAGTCCCAAGGTGGATGGTAGGAATGGAATTAAGATTCACTAGGTACTCTAGAAGAGCAGCCAGTGATCACAACTACTGAGCTGTCTCTCTAGCCCGTTTAAATCTTTTCTAGCAATCACACTGCTACAGTATTTTTAAATAAGTCTCTTGCTTAGATTTGGGAGAAATGCACTTCAACAAACACCACGATAATAATAGTATTCTGATATGACATGACAATATCTGCATGAAGTGTGTATAATGTAGAATTTTTTTACCAGAATTTCAAAATTATTCTAACAATTATAAAAATGAGCACTAAAATGTATCTGATAACCCATCACATTTCCATCTTCTCTATGTAGATATGGAGCCAGCCACCTTTGTACTTTCACCACTGACAAGAGCATTGGAAGAAAAGAATGGAAACAGGCACCAGACTGCCAACCATCCAACTTGGAGTCCTGGAGAGTCTTTGTGATGCTTCCCCAGAGGTCCCTGGCATTGCTCCTAGTGCTAACAGCAGTATGTGTATGTGGAGTCAAAGGAAGCAAAACTATACAGGATGGTCTCATGTGGCTGGACCGATGATGCATATATATATTGGTTTTTCGAGACAGGGTTTCTCTGTGTAGCCCTGGCTGTCCTGGAACTCACTCTGTAGACCAGGCTGGCTTTGAACTCAGAAATCCACCTGCCTCTGCCTCCCAAGTGCTGGTATTAAAGGCATGTGCCACCACTACCTGGCCTTTTTTTGAATAATTTTTCTGAGTATTATTGTGTACTATACTAAGACTGTAACTTTAAAATTGTATTCACTCTTATATTTTTGGTTGTGAGCCTAGCCTTTAAGGGTGTATTCACTCAGAGACTGAAGGAAAGGCCATTCATTGACTTGTCCAACTTGGGATCCATCTCAAGTAGAGGCTTCAAGACCTGACACTATTACTGATGCTATGGTGTGCTTACAGGCAGGAGCCTAGAATGACTGTCCTCCAAGAGGCCCAACAGATAGCTGACTGAGACAAATGTAGATACTTACACCCAACCAATGGACTGAAGTCTGGGATCTCTGTGGTTGAATTAGGGAAAGGCTAGATGAAGCTAAGGAGGAGGGCAACCTTATAGGAAGACCAGAAGTCTCAACTAACCCAGAACCCTGAGATCATTCAGACACTGAGCCACCAACCAGGTAACATAGACGAACTGTTCCGAGATGCCCTGGCACATGTACAGCAGAGAACTGCCAGATCTGGTTTCTGTGGGAAATGATGTGCCTAACCCTAGAGAGTCCTGAGGCTCTAGGATGTGGGGAGGCATGGTAGCAGGTGGAGGGTGAGGACATCCTCTTGGAGACAGTGGAAGGAGGAATGAAATGAGGAACTATGGGAGGACAGACTAGGAGGGGAGTAATGACTGGACTGTAAAAAATAAAAGTAATAAAGAAATTGCATTCACTCCACTCATTCTAATTCTACTTTTCCTGTTACTGTGAGAGAACATCTGAAGGAAACAATTTGAGGTAGGAAAGATTCATCTTGACTCATGCTTCAGGGAAGTAGTCCATATTGGTTAAGGTCTGTCAGGGTGTTAGGAGTATGTGGGGGTTGTGGGGAAGCAGATTGCTCATGTTAGAACAAAGGAGATATAGAAATACTGAAGCAGGTTAAAGACCCACTCCAACACACTGGCTCCCCCTAGGGATCACACCCTTAAATTTCTCAGAATTCCAAATATAAAAGCCTGTGTGGGACATTTCTCATCCATGCTGATACTCAGCTCATGGTCTGTTTCAGAGAAAATAAGATAGAATCTGAGCAGTTAAATGCTTTCCTCATAGTCTTATTACTAGTCACGTGCCTTTATTGAAGTGAATTGGCAGTGGCTTGCTGTGAACTTCCTAATGCTTGCAGTATATCACACAAATCTTTACATGCTGGGACTTCATTTTCCTTTGTCTTGATGTTTCTAATTTTGTATTCATTCTGCTTCAACCTTTTGGCAAGAATGTGTTGCTTATTTTCCATGTATTTATGAATGACTTTGTTTCTTCTTACATATTGATTTCTTGTTGAGTTCTATTACAACTGGAAAGCGTACTCTGAGTGATTAAAGTCTTATAAAATAGGTTAAGAGGTATTATATTACTCAGGACATTATCTCAGAGAGCAACCCGTGTGTTCTTGAGATGACGGTCTATACCCCTGATATTTTGCATATATCTGTTTGGTCCATTTGTTATATAGTGTAGCTCAAGTTGTCTTTGTTAAGGCAACTTTGTTATTTTTTTTTTTTTTTAGTCTGAATGATGTGTTAATTTTCTTATGAGGAGTATTGCTATCTCCTATTATTGTTTTGTTACATTTTTCTCTTTTAGCACTGTCAATGTTTGCTTTGTATATATAGCTGTTCTGGTATTGACTACATCTATAGGCAGATTGCTATATCCTCTTGTGGGTCCTATTTTACTGGAATGTAGCAGTCTTACTTGTACCTTGTGATGGTTTCTGACTTGAGTCAGATATAACTGGCTGAAGCTCGGCCTCTTTGGCTTCCCAGTTGATCACGACTCACCTATATTTCTTCTTGCCATTTACACTCCTTTGTGCACCCTAGAAAAAATATAGCTGAGATATTTCTTTACAGTTTATCCTTCCCCTCTACTTCTTAATGTTATTGATTTTCATCCTTTAATATCTGAAAAAAACTAGTCCCAAGTAAAGCTACTTTGCCATTTCCAGAACTACTTTCTCTTTTAAATTCTTTTGTTCCTGACTTCATCCATCTTGGTTTTCCTTGAGTATTTTTGTACACACAAAAGGTTCTTTCTTTTGCTTGATGCTAGGATTCATGAAACCTCTCCCTGATGGACTAACTCCTTTGAGATGACAACTTAATTCCTCTTTGTATACAATAATTGTACATTGTACCCTCATCCAAACTTTGACATAGTTGTGTCATGTCTTGTTATATTCTGTATCAACCCATCAATTTGGGGGGTTAGTTCTTCTTTCTATTTATGTCTACAGTGTTTAATCCTTGGTTAAAGGTGATTTGTGCACAAGCTTCTCAGTACTCTCTTGTGTTTTTCTCATCTGCCCATTTATGTCTACTACACTTATGTCTGGGATACTTTCATGTTGCTAGCTACTGCTCTTGCTTTCAACTTGAAAACTTTCTGATCACATGTTCTTCTGAGGCAGGTGTAGTTGAAGAAAGAAAAATGAAAAGTCTCCTCATTTTTTTGTCTAGTAAAATAATTGTCTCTTGGACTTTTAAAGCACATTTCTTTTCATGTCAAGTATACTGTTTTGGTTGGCATTTTATTTTTTCCATTTGACTTTGAAAAGTTCATTCTACTTTATCCAGGTCAGCAAGGGTTTTGCTGAAAATTTACTGCAAGTCCATGGAAATGTGATGACTTGCTTTCTCTCCTTTCACCTTTCTGTCCTTGACATTTGACAGTTAATTAGTCCATGCTGTAGACAGTCATAGGCTCAATCTACTAGGAATCATCTGATCTTCTTTAGGGAGATGGAAAGGTTTTGCTGAGGGTTTGGTTAGGTAAGTCTCTGGTGCTTTTCTGTATCTCTAATCCTCCTGTGTCTTCTGCAATGTGAATATTAATTTAGTTAATAGCATCTTATGTGTCCTGTTAGTTTATTGTGCTCTGTGTTAGTCTCTCTTTGTTTGCTGTTTCTCTGCTTGTCTTGCTGCCTGATCCAGCTGTGGTGCTCTGTTGGGGTCATTTGTTGCTTCTCAGCTCTGAAACTCTGTGTGATGCTCACACTTCCCTTCTCTGTGCTGTAGTGCTCTTATGCACATACTGTTTCCCTGATACATGTCTATCATTTTTTCTATAGCTTAAGAAACTTATTTAT
This sequence comes from Rhabdomys pumilio, assembly GCA_030674055.1. Classification (NCBI taxonomy): domain Eukaryota; kingdom Metazoa; phylum Chordata; class Mammalia; order Rodentia; family Muridae; genus Rhabdomys; species Rhabdomys pumilio. The sequence goes on along the minus strand of JANHMN010000002.1, from coordinate 187,513,852 downwards.
TTTCTTGAATAATCAGTTGATTTCTAGACCTCCATTATAACTATTTTTAATGTGTGCATGAGTGTGTCTGTGTGGGAATACTCATTTGCCACAGCATCTGCATGGACTTCAGATGACAGCTAGTGGGATTCTGTTCTCTGAAGCTCACTTTGAGAGGGTTGATGCCTACTACTTTGACCAGTGAGTCATGTCGCTGTACCCAGACTCTGGCTTCTTGATGAGCAGGCAACTCAGCTTTATCTTGTCCATTTGGTGGTACCGCATGTTTGATTGTTTTACTTTTTCCATAGTATACATACATATGAAGAAGTAATTACTTCCTGCATTTGAAGATCTTCTTCAACACAAAGGCTTGCCTTGAGATTATGCCTAGGCAGATCTTTGGTACCATGCAGGCTTTTAAAGACTAGGTTTTAGATGCTAGAGGGGGAAAGGGTTGTGGGTTTGTGGATGGGTAACTGGGAAGGGGCATGTCATTTGAAATATAAACAAATAAATTGGTAATATAAAAGAAATCAAAGACAAATAAAAGCTTTTGGGTTTGTGGGAATCTATAACCTAACTTAAAAAAAAAAACAGCAACCTACTACTACCCATATATCCAGACAGCAGGGCTGCTCCCAGTTTCTTAAGCAGGCAGACCCTATAAGTCTTGATAACAGCTTAGACCCAAGAACCTCGGAATCAGGCTTGTGATCCATGTGCCATGCCAAAATGCTTTACTGTGAACTTCACTTTCATGGTAGTTTAGATTTAGTTCTATTTTAAAAGACCTTGTTGAGCATAATTTATATTGTATAAAATTAATGCATGAAAATACGAACCTTATTATTTCCCTTTATTCATTTACCCTAGACCAGTGATCACTACATTCAATTTAAGCATTGCCGTGGGAAACAACCTCCAGAACAGAACATCAAGAGCTCAGTCACTAAGATCAACAATTAATAAAGGAGACTTCTTGAAACTGAAAGGCTCTGTAAGACAAAGGACACCATCAAAAAGACAAAGCAACAGCCTACAGAATGGGAAAAAATGTTTTTACCAACCTTACATCCAATAGGGGGGTGATATCCTAAATCTATAAAGAACTAAAAAAGCAAATATCAGTAAGCCAAATAACCCAATTAAAAAATGGGATATAGAGCTAAACAGATAATTCTCTACAAATGAATGTCTAATGGCTGGAGAGCACTTAAAGACATGTTCATTGTCTTAAGTCATCAGAGAAATGCAAATAATACCATTTCTGGGATTCCGTCTTATACCCATCAGAAGTTCAAAAACCCAAATGATAGCTCATGCTGGCGAGGATGTAGAGCAGGGAGAGCACACTTCCATTGCTGGTGGGAGTTCAACCTTGTACAATCACTTTGGAAATCAGCTTGCTACATTCTCATGAAGTTGAGAATAGTTCTATCTCAAGACTCAGTTTTACCACTCCTAGGCATTTTATACATAAAAAATGCTCTACTGTACCACGAGGACACTTGCTCAAGTGTGTTCATAGCAGCTTTATTTGTAATGGTCAGAAACTGGAAACAACGAGATGTCTCTCAACCAATGAATGGATAAACAAAAGTGGTATACTTACAGAATGAAATATTTATTACACTGATATTAAGACTTAATAAAATTTGCAGTCAAATGGATGGAATTAGAAAATGTCATACTGAGTGAGTTTTTCTCACTGATCATGGGACTTGTTTATTGCCTTGCTTGTTCTTTGACTATTTGTGTTTATTGCCTTGGTTGTTCCTTGACTATTTGCATCTATTGTTTTGCTAGTTCCTCAACCTAGGACTGACCTTATAATTGTATGTAATTAAAATGGTATAAAAGCAGCTTGGGAAAAAATAAAAAAATAAAGAAAAAAAGAGTGAGAAAAAAACAGTAGTGGGGGGGCAAAATATATTGCTAAAGATAGAGTCGTTGGGATTTACTCACATGTTTCCTCTAAGGGTTTTTTGTACTTTCATCTGTTACATTTAGGTTTTTGATCTATTTTCTGTGAAGTTTTACCTAACTTAGGAGTTAGGTATTCAAAATCACATGTGCAAATGTCACTTTGCTCTTGTCTCAGAGTACAGTGCTGAAAAGATTACGCTTTTACCAATGAATGTCCTTGGGACTCCATTCAATTATTATGGACCCTGGGTAGTATGTCTCCATATATTTGTATGTGTTTTTTGTTTTTATAATTTTTAATCTCTTTATTGACATTCTCTACTTATGGTGATATTGTCACACTATCATACTTTTATTTTAATCATGTTCTTCTTTGGCAATATTTTAATTCATTCTTCAGTGGCTCTGTCTATTAACCTTGTACCTAATTTGTTTCTCAGGCACTTCCATTTATCTGTTCTTGTCTGATATATGAAGCACACACTTTGGCTTCTTAGTATATATCAGCCACTATCTCTCACTCCCAATACTTGCCACTAATATTTCCTTTTAGTCCACTTAGGTCATAGCTGGCTGGATAGTTTTGTCCAGTTATAAATTCTACTATGCAGTAGAATGGAAAGTTGTGAAACTCTGATGCTGTAGCTCATGAGTGTTTCTGTGACTATGCCCAATGATAGCTTTGGATGGAATTGGTTTGCCCAGGGGATTATTATTGTCTGTTTATGTGACAACACTTAGCTCTACTAATGTTTTACTACAGTCAGTTGCTCTGTGTTTACAGCAACACCATAAAGTACACATTGTTCCACATAGTAAACCAATTACCTTGCATCAGACAAGAATAGATTCTGAGGAACCAGCAAAAAGGACCAGTAGGTAAAGGCGTTACTTGCCTTGTAAATATCACTGCATGAGTTTGATCTTTGAAACCTACAGTGAAGAGAGAAAACCAAATCTAAAGTTGTCCTCTGACCTCTACACACCTGCCAGAGAATGGATGTACCTCTACACACCACTAATACACAGACACACACACACACACACACACACACACACACACACACACACACACACACAAGCACGTATTAAAACATCAAATCAGAAAGAAATATCTGAAAGACAATATCAAATCTCAAAATGCTTGGGAAATGATACAAAGCTACATTGTCTATGGGTCAAATGGGTATATGACACCTTAATCATTGTGAGTCTAAGCCAATGCTGAGCTGAGTGGGCTTACAGCAGAGCATGCACCCATCAGAGAAGATGGAAAGACTCAATCCAGTAATTTTAGTTCCTATCTCAAGACATAGAAACTAAATGCAAATTACCCTAATACTAGAAGAAGGCAATAAACATAATAACCCAAAATAAGTATAATTGAAAACATAAACAAAATAGAGAAAACTCAATGAAATGGAAAACTGACAAATCTCCAATAAGAGTGACAAGTTATTAAAAGAAAGATGATAAACATTGGCAGTGTGGGGAATGAAAAGGAAGCTTTCCCTCCAGACCATGTAAACATAAAAGATATAACAGAGAAATTCTATAAACAACTCAAAACATAAACCACTGACAGCTTAAAATCATGTCTTTTAAAAGTTCTATCACAGGTCATCACGCAGTAGATAGTTCTTGTTGCCTTATATCTGAAAAAAAAAATTTAAACTTGACTTGAAATTTAACAACCACCCAAAAAAGAAGGAATCCAGGCCCAGATGGTTCCACTAGAGAAATATTCCAAATGTTTAAAATGAACTAAAACAAACTCAAAGTGTTTGTCAGAATACAGTAAGAGAGATCTCTCTCATCATTTTTAGAAGCAAGTAAGACTGTGATACCCAAACCAGAAAAAGACAGAACTGAAAAAGAAAAGTACTCAGCTACAATTGTATGTGAAAGGATCTTTAAAATATGTTACCACGAGAGTGTGACAATGTATAAAATCATATGATTGGGGATGTCAACCATGGCCATGCTGGATTTATTCCAGGAAAGAGAAGCTGGCTTTATTATGGAAAATCACTCGGCAATTCCTCATAAAGCAAAGCATGTAATTATTATATGACACAGCATTTGTAAGTTCAAGCATTAATACCACAAGGAAATGACTTGTGTTTGTACACACAAAAGCAACTGGACAAAATTTTTAAACAGTTTTAAATGTTTTTAACACAGTTTTTTAACATGGAAAACAATCCAGATGCTTCTCAGTTTAGCACATCCATATGTTGAAACATCATTCTGTAGAAAAGAGGTACAGACTATTGATTAAACAACAGCTTGTGTGGAATTCCAAAGCATCACACCGCTCATGGAATCTAGTCACTTTCCATCTGCTTACTTTGGGGTGTTCTTCTAAAACCATTTTTGTATCATTAAGTTATTTATTTTAGTTATTTTTTCTTTTCTTTTTAAAAATATTTTAAATTTTGACTGTGTGTGTGCATGTGTGTGTGTGTGTGTGTGTGTGTGTGTGTGTGTGCGCACCTGTGTGTGTGCATGTGTGTTGATGTGTGGAGATGTACATGTGAGGCCATGTGCCTTAGGAAGCCAGCAGAGATGTCAGAATCCCTGAGTCTGTGCTCACACATAATTGGAAGGCACCTTATATGAATCCTGGGAATTGCTCTGTCAGATCAGGATGGTTCTCTGCTACTGATTCACCTCTCCAGCATTTCCTCTGATTTTTTGGTGTAGATGCTTACATTCTAGAAGTTACACTTCATCTTTAAATTTTTGAATAGCCTATTATTGGTCTTTAAAGACTATACTGTTCAACTGTAATTTTAGGTAGTTTCTGGAGGTTCCTTCCGCAAATGATTTCTGTTCCATTATTTTCTGATGAGAAATGGTGAATTATACCTTTTAAATTAGTTTTTAACACTGGTCTTATGACTGAAAATGTAATCTGTTTTGAAGGAAATTTCCATATTTTGCTGAGAAAAATGTGTATCTTACATTTGTTACTTGTTAGTTCCTGCCATTCTGTGAAATCATTGGGTTCATGGTGAAATTTAATTCAGTATTTCCTATTTGATTTGATTTTAGATCTGAGTAACCTCTTAACTGATGACAGGAGTTATTAAGACCACTCATAATTATATGTGTCTACAATTATCTGACCTTTTATTTACACTAACATTTCTTTCACAAAAGTGAGCATATCAATGTTATAATTAATATATATTTTATAATATACTTTATATAATCATATATATATCACACATATGAAGTGGCATTTTTATTTATTACAATTGTGGCTAGACATCTACTTTTCAGATATGAGTATTCTTTTTTTTTTTTTTTGGTTTTTCGAGACAGGGTTTCTCTGTGTAGTCCTGGCTGTCCTGGAACTCACTCTGTAGACCAGGCTGACCTGGAACTCAGAAATCCACCTGCCTCTGCCTCCCAAGTGCTGGGATTAAAGGCATGCGCCACCACTGCCCAGCCATGAGTATTCTTTAATACATTTTACTTCAAAAGATTATAGTAGAAATTAACGAAATAGAATCAGAAAGAACAAAAACAAGAAGTTGTTTTTCCAAAGAAAAAACAATATCTTAAAATGATTAGCTAACTAATTAAAATGAAGAAATAATTATAAATTAATAAAATTTTAGATGAAAATTGGACACTGTAACAAAAATAACTGAATTCTAATAGGCATAATTGGATAGCATATTTTCATGAAACTGTCTTCTGGAAGATACAGACATTGTTATCTTAAATATGAGCAGCCATTGCCCCTGTCAGACACTCACAAGATTAATTTTGTAAATATTTCCTTATGGAGACACAAAGGCCCAGAGAGTTCACAAGGCAACACACAAGTGGCTCATGAACTACTCACAAGCTAATGTAAGAACACTGTATTATAGGAAAGCATTAGATAGGTGAGATTATGTCACTCCTTCCATATGTATGAATGATTAGTGATTGCTGGGGCAAAAGAGTCTTCTTTGATGGTATATCTGACAACAAAGTATTTTTGCTTTGTGAGTAATCCCGTACCCAGCCACACCCATACAAGTAACTTCATTTATAGTCCTTGGTTGTCCAATCTAGACCTGGGTAGAGTCACTTATTTGGTCTCTCATTCATGTCTTATCTGGAACAGAAATTTTGTTCATAGCCTGTCAGGAAAAGTACCACAGTGGATGCCAAACAGAGATGCAATAGAACCAAGATTGGAAGAAACAGTTTATTGTCTTCATTATGAATGATGAGACATGCCACTGATGCTGCCATACATAAGAGTGGGGAATAGTTAATGACCATCACCATATGACTGTCATTCCCACAATGATACAGAATAACCTTTGTTGTAAACAGTTACATTGTCTCTGTTATGAGTGATAAAACTGGCAACCAAGGCTCCTCTGTTTGAATAAGGAGTATCTGTGATAGGAAGCCCAAGGTGTCCATCTTCAATTGTATGGTATAGAATAGGATAGTGGTGAATGGAGCATACCCTATAAGGAGCGTGGTCCATCCAATAGCTAATGGACTTAGGAATGTGTTACAATCATTGGAAGTAGCAGATAAGCCATGAGATTTTAAGTGGCTTGTTCTTACATGGTTTTTGTATTAGTGAAAATACATGTAATATAGGCTTTGCTGTTATCTCAGAAAGAACCTTCCCACATAGTGGAAGAAATACAAAGGGGAAAACACTTGGGATATTAGTCTTTATAGTAATACTGAGTTTGTAGGGGGAAAAATTAGATGGCAATGTTACCTTGGTATTTCTTATGGCTGACTAGAGGAACAAAGAGTGGAGAGAGTGAAAGAAGGCCTGTGATCCTGCTAGGACCCAAAGGTTTGGGAAGCATGGGACAATGAGGAGAAAGAGGGTGAAGACAAATGACAAGAAAGAGCCATGTATGGGGGCTCACACTCAGATTCCCAGCACTCTAGTGATTAGGAAATATGTCTCTGAATTGTTTGAGTTAGGACAGACTTTTACACAAACAATTAAAGAACCTCTCATGGGCTGTGTCATCAGAATATAGGATGAAGTGGATAGGTTCAGCTTAAGTGATTTCAAAGCTTAGAAATGGAAACAAAAGTGCCCATAATTCTTTGAGACAAAGTGAACAAACAGTGGCGATATATGGAAAATCATCTCCGATCACCTGGCTCATCTGGACCGTGTGAGACAATCTTCTGTAGAGGTCAGTATAAATATCAGAGGAGAGAAGGCTACAGGAGGACGACAGACATTTCTGGATAATAGAGATGAGAGAGATGTGCCGAGTTCACTGAGAGCAATGACATGTGTTCCCAGCAGAGATAAAAACGTTAGATTAGTAGGACCCTGAGACTCCATGGATTTCTAGTGGTAAGACAATCTTTACAAGGTCTGAGAGGTTCTGGCTGATCATGTGACTTAGATTGATGTAAATCTGGTTCACAAATCAGACAGCTCTTAAAGCAGTGAAAGGGTGAATGAAAGAAGTGTGTGTGTGTGTGTGTGTGTGTGTGTGTGTGTGTGTGTGTGTGTG
>JANHMN010000002.1:187462790-187506421 GCA_030674055.1 Rhabdomys pumilio | reverse complement strand
TGTGTGTGTGTGTGTGTGTGTGTGTGTGTGTGTGTGTGTGTGTGTGTTGGGGTGTGTGCTTGCAAGCCCATGTGCATGTTCATGTGTATATTTGCATGTGCGTGTGGGTGTAGAACATGGTACTAGAAAGGGCAACATGAAAAGAGAAAAAGAAATTTTGAGCGGAGTGGTCATGGAATACATGTGACGTGAGAGTGGAGAGGGGACTGTTCTACAGTGGCTGGTATGGCAGGGAGACGAATGAAGGGAGGATCAATAAAAGCAAATATACAAAAAATGCCACAATCAAGCCTACTCCTTTATATGGGAATTCAAACAAATGCACAGAATCTTCTCAGTGTAGATTCTAGAAGGTGGAGAACATGGAGAAGGCACAGTGAGAGGAATAAGGAAGCCGGGTGTGGGTTGCATATGATAAGAGGAATTTATGATGCATGAAGCTTCCATAAGGAAAGTGTGCTAATCAGACAAATAGAAGCTAATTAGACATTGTTTAGTTGATAATATTTTAGAAGCAGCTTATGAATAATTCCCAGAAATAGCCAAGGAGAAGTATGTATGGGGTGGAGTGTATGTATCTGGTACAAGACAAGGACATTTCTGATTGTCAATATGCTGGCTGTGCTAGAGCACTCTGGCTTGGTAAGGTTGTTTTGAGTGGGCAGAATAGCTGGCAAAAGTATACATGATCTCCTCATATTTTCAGAAATTTATGTGCTGGTCAGGAAGGCAGGGAGATACATGTTTTAATCCCAGACTTTGGGAGACGGAAGTGAGGTGATTGATTGCTTTCTGTTTGAGGTCAGCTTGCTTTACCTAGCCTGAACAGGTCTCGAACATATATGACATGTTCAAAAAGTATGTGTATCTATAAATCTCTTATAGAACAAAGGATTATGTTGTAGCTATGTGTGCTTTGTATTTTTGATTTAAAAAGTTAAATTAAGTCTACTACCATTTGTAAGGGAAGAAAACATAGAGCCCCAAAGATTCCAGCAGATACACTTTGGCTGGAATCTAAACTTGGTGAGCGTGTTTCCTATTTAGTTATGACTACAAAGTATAAAACTTGATATTTAGGATTTCTGATGTTAAAACACATTTACGCTGTTCATGTCCTTAGATGTATTAAAGAGAATAAAGCATTTTCTATAGGTGCCCCTCAGGCTCTGACAGTGATAGTAACAGTGAGATGCTGCTCACTCTTTCTTTCTTTCTTTCTTTCTTTCTTTCTTTCTTCCTTCCTTCCTTCCTTCCTTCCTTCCTTCCTTCCTTCCTTTCTTTTGCAAAAATCTACAGCATTTCTGTGAAGATATATCCAAATTTTCTCTTGCAATAATGTGCTAAAGACAAGTGTATAGACAGTCACAGGTAGGATAATACTTTTAAGTCAGGCTTATTAATATAAATTGATGTACAAAGAAAAAAATCAGTAGGGTTTTAAAGCATATACATTTTTATCCTCCTAGAGGAAGGGCTGTTTTTCTTTCGAATGTTAGACTGTGTTTTTAAATTAAAAATAGCACCCATCTGTGTTTCAGCCTTGCAAAATGCTGAGGGACTTCTGTGTAAATGCCTGGAATAGACTTACTACATCATTTGCTTTGGCAGCGCAGAGGGGAGAAGGTAGTAAAATATATCTGCACAGAAGTTAGAGAAAATCTAGTTTGGGGGTTGCCCCCCTTTTTTTCTTGCCAATCAGCTTGAGACTTGTTAAAGTCAAATGGGTAGAGGAACCTCAGTTGAGAAATACTTCCATTAGATTGTTTGTAGCCAATTCTGTAAGGTTTTGAATTGTTATTGGTATGGGAGTATGATGCAAGCCCGCTGCAGGCTGTACTACCCCTTGACACTTGGTCTGGGATGGTATAAGAAAGCAATTAAGAGCAAGAAACCCGAGAAAGCCATGGGGGCCAAGCCAGTAAGCAGTGTTGCTTCATGGCTTCTGCTTCGGTTTCCAGCTCCTGGTTTCTGCTCTGACTTCCCTCAGTGATGGAGTAGGACCTGAGAACTTTAAGATGAGCTAGCCATTCCAAAGTTGCTTTTGGTAGTGGTGTTTTATCATAGCAATGGAAAACTAAATCTCCCAGCTAGAAGAAACTGTCACATTACAACTTGGGCTTCATGGGAAATAAACAACAACAACAACAACACAACAACAACAAAACAACAACAACAAACAACCTATTATGGTGGGATCAGAGAATTATACTATATATATATAGTATATATATAATTATATATATAATTATATATATATATACTATATATATATTTATATCTATGGCATATATATATTATATCTATGGCAGAGTCATACATAACATGTGCACATGTGTGTCCACAGTGAAAGTAGATACTGAGAAGTTCCAAATGCTCTTGAAGATTACAGAACCAACTTTATATCTCTGTTCTTAGATTTTTTATACACTTGTATTAAAACGGTCCAGAAGAAGAAATAAGAATGCTGCCAAGGCCTTGGACATCCACCTTGGGGAGAAAGGCATGCTACACTATCCCACTGAAAAACTGCTGTGTCTGTCTTATCTTAAAACTCAGGGCTTCAGTTCACCAAAATATTGTGAAAGATAGAAAACATTGCAACAGAAGAAATAACACACATCAAAAAAGAAAGAATCTTGACTAACAGGTGATTTCCAGATTTTTTCGTGTTCTCTATGATTGCAGACTTGGCTTGGGCAGGATTGGCTTCAGATTGACATTTGAGAGCAGGACTGTTCACATGTCACCTGGCATCTTGATTACTTTTCTGATCTCTCTTGATTTTCTTGGTATAGTATTGAGAGGGATGGTTGTAGTGAAGTCTACCTGTCTTGCTCACACTCTCGGACAGATAAAATAATTGCCACATCTGCCATTCAAGACAGCCTCTTTGAGAGAAGTGCTTTCTGAGGATGAAAAGTTTTCCTTTCGCAGTCTGCTGATCTTCTGTATGGATGCTGAACATGATGAGAGTCTTTAGGGTATGGTCTGAAGGGAGTTCATGATTTTGCTTTTCTTTTCCTGAGAACACAATAAATTCCACTCAGTTATTAATTTGGAACAGAATTAGACTCACAGGGAGGCATTGCTCATGTGTTATGTAAATTATAAAATGTAGCTCAATGTTATTTGAGGTTGGTTTTGTGTTAATAGTGACATGTTAGTCTCAATTCTGCTCCTTTTCATGTTCTTTTTTTTTAAAATTATTTTATTTATCTGCATTTCAAATGTTGCCCTCTTCCCTGTCTCCCCTCCACGAGTACCCCACCCCATCTTCTATCACCTTCACTTCTAAGAGGGTGCTCCTTTATTCACCCACCCACTCCCACCTCACCCCTCTAGCATCCCCCTTCTCTGGGGAATCAAGTCTCCACAGGATCAAGTGAATCCCCTCCCACTGATGCCCGCCAAGGCAGTCCTCTGCTACATATGTAGCAGGGTAGGGGCCATAGACCAACCCATCTATGCTGTTTGGCTGGTGGCTTAGTCCCTGGAGAGCTCTGAGGGGTCTGGTTAGTTGATACAGTTGTTCTTCCCATGAGGTTGCAACCCCCTTCAGCTCCTTCAGTCCTTCCCCTAATTCCTATAGGGGTCCCTGGTTTCAGCCCAATGGTTGGCTGTAAATATCTGCATCTGTTTCAGTCAGGTAGTGGCAGAGCCTCTCATAAGACATCCATTCCAGGCTCCTGTCTGGAAACACATCTTGGCATTAGCAATAGTGTCAGGGTTTGATGTCTGCGCATGGGATGATTTTTAAAAAAATTTTTTTAACTTATTTAATGTATGGGAGTACACTGTAGCTGTTTTCAGACACACCAGAAGAGGGCATCAGATTCCATTACAGATGGTTATGAACCACCATGTGGTTGCTGGGAATTGAACTCAGGACCTCTGGAAGAACAGTCAGTACTCTTAACTGATGAGCCATCTCTCTAGCCCTCTTTTTATGTTCTTATGGGCTTTTGCCCTCATTTGTGCTGTCCACAAGAAAGCCGCTACAGTGTCTGCCACTCCTTGTCTCCTCCCATTTCTCTCTGTCTGTCTGTCTCTCTATCTTTTTCTCTGTCTCTCTGTCTCTCTGTCTCTCTCTGTCTCTCTCTGTCTCTCTCTCTGTCTGTCTGTCTCTCTCTGTTTCTTTCTCTAGTCTGCATTTTACATGTCTTTTGTTTTACTTTTAAAATGGAAAGATTTACAAACACATCCATCTGGAAAGTGTGCTTTATTTGTAGTTGTATGTTAAGTATAATTTAATATTTTCAGTAAAATACACAATTTAAATTTTCTGTTTTTTGTGTGCCTGCTTTTGGGATTTGATACTTTGAGGGAAATGTTCTATTCTCTGGCTAAGTTTCCTCAGAGATTACTCTTGTCTTTTTATGCTATTAGAACCAATAATTCCATATTTTGTCTTATTAAGTTTTCCTCCTTAATATTCCAAATCTCCATTTTGTCTTCTACATTAGCTTTATTAGATTATTGCCTCTTACACTGGACTTCTTAAAGTAATATACCTGTCATTATTTTCTTTTACAACATTTTCTTTTATATGAATACATGTTTTCCCTGCATGCATGTAAGTGTCCTGCTTGCAGATCTAGGTTTCTAGTGTTTGTGGAAGTCAGAGAAGAGCATTGAAATGGTCCTCTGGAACTGGAGATGTGGGTGGTTTGTAGCCACCATGTGGATTCTGGAAACTTAATCCATCACCTTTTCATGAGTAACCAATGTTCTTATGCTTCTAGCTTTTATTTTCTTAATGATATACTTGGCACCCTTTTCACTATTAGCTGTTGTTTTTTTCTTATTTCCATCTATGAATTTTCTCCAAATTTGATGTTATGCTGTTCTCTATTTTTTTTTTTTTTGGTTTAGATAGTGATATCAATTTACACTACATTTTTGCTATATCCTAACTTTTAAATTTCTTTGAGAGCAGTAATACTGCTGTATAACTTAAGGTTTTGTTTGATGTTACATTGGAATTATCATTCAGTGGAACTACTTTTTAATACTATATATATTGTTACTCTCATGTTATTTAAAAGTATGTATTGTAATAAGCAAACACCTGATCATCTCCTAGGTAAATTTTTATTAACAGATTTGCTGCTTCATTTCCTTTTGGTCAGAGAGCAATACTGAACCATTTGTTGTTGCTGGGTAATGAGGTCCCACTGTATATCTGATACCATCATGCAACTCACTACCTAGTGCAGTATTGCTCTTATGCTGCTGCCTCAGATCCTATGGCAGGCATATGCTACTGTGTTTGGCTAACACTGAGTTAATTTTTGTCATGTTTACTCCATAGTCAAAATGTTCACATTAGTGAAGGTAGAGCCCTGATAACCAAGAATCCTCTGGCTGGCAATGCTAGCTGATAGAAATACAGAAGGAACAAGGACATTTTCAAACACATAGTGAAAGAAGATGTGGCTCTATCAGACATTTGCTGAGAAATTTTAAGGGAGATCATGCGCTCTATACCAGAATCAGCTTCATGCTTTGTCTTCTCACAAGACTTTTTGAATCACGTGATTCCTAGCTTAGAAGCAAAAGCAAAAATTGTCCTATTCCCCAATGAATTCAGATGAAAAGTGGTAACAAAATCAGGTACAACTCATGTTAGACTTTCTCATGTCTAAATCAGGACTGTGGTTTGTCCAGTAATAAAATGTGAAACCTTTTTTAAAAGAAGAAATGTTAAGGAAATCTCTTCAAACTGAAAGGGACATATGCTAATAAGTAAGAAAAATTATTATCCGGTACAAAATTTACTGATAAGTGTTACTCTATGGACAAATTCAGAATTCAATGACATGGTAAGCATGGTACATTAACTATTTGGGTGTTCAGAATAAAGACTACAAATCAAAATGATTAATACTAATAACTGCATTTATATGTTGGGATAGCAATGCAGAAAACATAAAATTTAATGAAATATTAAAAATTTGAGAAGAATGAGGAATATGATTAGAAACTTCACTATTTTATATATCTGTTCTTTGTTTCTTACATCTATAACAATGTTAAATTACCATCATTTCAAAATAACATTATAATAATATAATGCTATAATAATATTATTCTGTGTATTATATCCAATGTAAAATGATAGTAAAAAGGTACTTTCATAATCTATATACAGTAACAGAGAGGCCAAACTCTTTAATAGGCAAATAAATATAATGATCAAAGAATCAAAACAACTACTGAATTTAGTCACTTAGAACAAAATGCTATTAGAGGAGGGGAAGAAAGAAAGGAACCTCAATAAATTTAGTGAACAAATTACAGAGTGGCTGGGCTAAGACCTTATCCACCCTATCTATTATCTTGAATGTAATAGGTTAAATTGTCCAGCTAAAAGACAGAGTGATTGAATGGGCTTAAGAAACAAGACTCCGCCATAAGCTGCTTACGGGAAACTCTTTATCTCAAAGGACACTCACAGGCTGAAAGCACTGGTTTGAAAGAAATATTTCATTTAAATTAAATCAAAAGAAAAGCAGGAGTAACCAAAGTTTGTTAAATGAATGACTCATAGTATAAAGAGGAATAAGCAACAAGAAAGGCAATTGGATGTGGACGGAGAGGTCAGTTTGGTGTGATGAAATAATATAAACAAAATATCCAGGTCAAGACCCATATGTGTAAAGAGAACAAAAATTCAAGGAAGAGATAGATGAAAACACAGGAATAGTTGGAAATTTTAACAATTGAAATTCAGGAACAAATACACTTCTCAGACAGAAAAGCAACAAACACACAGAGAATCAAATCACAACTAAGACTAAATGTATGTAACAGATATCTACAGAACATTCCATCACCAGCAGCCAAATATGTACTCTCCTTATCAGCATGAGGCGCATTCTCCAGGACATCACTTAGCAGAAGCAAGACTCCAGTTTCAACACATTGTTAATAAATAGAAACCGTCGAGTAGTGTGCTGTCTGTTGTCTGTCTGTTACAGGTACACTCCATTTCAGTTCTTTCACTATGTGTGCATGTATACACCTTAGAACAGCTCCACAGTAATTGTCTTCCATACTGCTTAGTTGAAAAGCCTTCAGTAATGTTTTTCCCTTTCTAAGCTCCACACCCTACTCTGTCCTTCTCTCCTTGCCCCAATTTGACCCTTACTGTTTCTTCATTCTCCTTTCAGCCATTTTTACCATTGTATTCTATCTCCCTTTCCCTGAAAGGCCCCTTGTTAATTTTCTGACCTCGTGAGTATTCAAAATGAAGCACATGTATCTGACGAGTTGAAGATAACGAGCACAAATGAGAGACAACATGTGACATTTAGTTTTCTGGGTCCACGTTACCTCTCTCAGGAAGATTGATTCCAGCTCCATCTATTCATTTGTGGCTTTTATAATTTTGTTTTTATTAATATCTCAATAATAATTCATTGCATAAACATATTATACCTACTTCACCCATTTATCGGTAGATGGATATCTAGGCTGTTTCCAGTTCCAGGCTTTTGTGAATAAAGCAGCAGTAAGCATAGATGAACAAGTATCTCTATACTAAGATAGAGAGTCCTTTGGGATTTGCCCGAGTTGTATAGCTGCATCACATAATAGCTCTATTTCTAGCCTTTTGTGGAACCTCCACATTGGTTTTTATAGTTGCTGTACCAGTTAGCACTCCCACAAGCAGTGAACAAGTGTTCCCTTTTTCTGCCAGCATTTGTCTCTAGCCATTCCCACCGGGGTAAAATTAAATCTTCATGTAGTTTTAATTTGCATTTTCCTGGCAGTTAAGTTTCTTGTACATTTTTAAAAATTCATTTTTTAGAGCACTCTCTGTTTACTTTCATGTCTCATTTTTATTGAGCTGTTAGTTTTCAGTGTTTAGGGTATTTTGTTTGTTTGCTTTGTTTTTGAATATTCTGTATGCTAACAATAGACTAACAAATGGAAAGCCATGATCTAGAAATGGGTTACTTCTTTTGGAGTTCTTGGCAAGTGAGGTTCCACAGGTTTCCAAATATTACAGGCTGTTGCCAATGCTGTTGATGATCCTTCAGAAGTTGATGGTAAGACATTGTTGCTGAAAGTACTATATATGTGAGGCAGCAACGTTGGGAAATTAAGCTGGTACTCATCTGGAAGTTTCATTCTTCCTGGCTAGCTTTTGTCCTACTGAAAAGTACTATGGAAACTACAGGAGGAAAAAAGAAATCATTACTCTTACTAGGTTATGAGCCCTGCAATATAATATTCAGTGGCACGAACGTCATGAGAGTAAAACAGATTTAAGAGTTGATTTAAGTCTCACTCCACAAGATAAAAACTTTACCTCACAAGATTGTTGGGTGAACTGCCTAGGTTTAGATGTATCATAGGACACAAAGGACAGCCTATTGCTATTCTGCTAAATAAACAAAGTATTAAAGTGACTGCTAATGACTTATCTTTATAGACTAGTGCATTTCTCAACCCTCAAAAGGAAAAATTTATTTTTGTAATAGATAATCTTTAACACAGAAACTCATTACTGGCCAAGATTGAAAGAATAAGTGATTATGTAATGCTCAGTCCTACACAGACATATATATCATACCCTATCCTTCCAAGGCTTAGGGATCATTGTGGCAGAGGGAGAATAAAGAGCATAAGAGCCAGAGGTTATGGATGATGACAAGGGATCCTTGTCTTCTGGACACATGTTTGCATATTAAGGCACAACAGTTATGAGAGAATGTACCAGATATGTGTAAACTCAACCATATAATATCCTAGCATGAAAAGGGGTGATAGGCATAAAGTCCCACCTCTAGTTGAGAAGCTGTTGACAACTGATAGATGCCTGGAGAGTAAGAGACAAGAGTGTAGTCTCTAGTAAGTTGACCAAGTTCTAGTACTACACTATGTCTTCAAGAATATATGGACAGCACAAATTATGCTTGCTGGGCCTTTTAAATAAAGGACACAAAATTGGGTGGGTAGAGAAGGGGTAGGTGTGGGAGTCATTATGTGAAGGTGAGGGTGAATATGGTAAATATAATCAAACATACTATTTGAAGTTCTCAAAGAACTAATATATATATTATAATTTATAATTTGTATATGCAAAAAATGTTCTGGGTGTCTTTTCCAATCACAGTGTAATAAAACTTGAATGCATGACAAGAAAGATATGGAAATGATACAATACACAAAACCATACAACATAATCTTGGGTAGAACAATCAATCTAGAAAAAAAAGGGCTAAACATTTGTTAAATTCTTGAAACACAAGAAAATGACAACACAAGATTATAAGACCCAAAAGATACAGCAAAAGTATAGCCAAGAAGGAAGCATGAAGCAATCCATCATAGACAAAGTATAAATCTCTCAAAAACTTTACTAATGTACACCAAGGAAATAGCAAGGCAAGAACAAATCAAGTTCAAACTAGAGGAAGGACAGCCACCAAAGCTTATAACTGCAAAGATAACACAGATGAAGATATAAAGGACCAATGAGCTAAAGAACTGATAAAAAAAAAAAAACCCACATATCGGCCAGCTGTTAGGTAGACAAGAAAACATAAGACTTAAGTAGATTGGGGATATGAATATATTACAATTCATGACATGGAAATAGAAAGCATTACCAGAGATTACTCTGGACAACTACATTCCAACACGCATGCTGTGGCATACCACAGGACACAGAAGATACACCCCTACTCTTCTGCTAAGTTTACAACATTAAACCCATTGCAAATGATTTATCCTTATAGATTAAAGCATCTCTTGACAACCTAGAAAAAACACGAATTCCTAAACAAATAATCTTTACTCAAATGCACCATGAATAAATAGAAAACAACAGTCAGTAAGGTTAGACCAATAAGAAAACATCTCCAATTAGGAACTGCCAAGGAGAAGAAAGCTTCACTGCTAGATTTTATGAAATATTGAAGGAATTAATTCACTAGTTCTTAAGCATGCCATCAACAATGAAGAAAGGATTCTTCCAAAACCTTTAGGTGTGGCAAGCCCCATCATGATGCCGGAAGCCGGAAGTGTAGAATGTGAAAAAGAGAGAGTAGATTCCAACATCTTGATGAGCACACATGGAGGAATCTTCAACAAAATATAAGAAAATTGTGTCTGCGTTGCACATTATAAACGTTGTTTTCAATAATCATATGGGATTTGTTTCAGAGATGCAAGGGTGATAGACATATACAAATTGATGGATGAAGCATGTGTAAACAGAATGGAGGGAATTTGGTCATCACCCTTGGGAAAAGGCACTGAAGAAAATTCAATATCCCTTCAGTATAAAATGTTTAAATAAATGAGGTAGAGTGAACAGAGCTCAACACAATAAAAGGAACATGAAGGAACAGCTGGCAGATTGAGTGGGAAATACTACAAGCTGCTCTCTAGTCTCCAGCACAGCACTACCCAGGGCCACGGCTTTCACTTGCACAGTATTGGAAGTCGTAGCAAGAATTAGCAGGCAGAAAAAAGAAATAAAAGACATCCATATTACAAGAGAGGAAGTAAGATTTTCACTCTTTGTTAATGATCTGATCATTACCTTATTTATTACCATTATTACTATTACCATTATTCTTATTATTAGGAAGTCATAAAGACATTTCCTTAAATTTGAGCAAAAATAAGTTAATTCAACAGTTACATGTAATAAATTCTACATACAAGGATTCATAGCACTGCTGCATGACCAAATCATTTGAAACAAAACTAAAGAAAACAGTCACATATATAATAGGTACAAAAATATATAACTAGGAATACATTATACCAAAGTGGTGAAAGATACCTAGAATCTAAAAAATGAAGAAAGATGAGAAGGAGGTGGAGGAGGAAGAGGAGGAAGAAGAGGAGGAAGAGGAGGAAGAGGAGGAAGAAGAGGAGGAGGAAGAGAAAGAGGAGAAAGAGGAGGAAGAGAAAGAGGAGGAGGAGGAAGAGGAGGAGGAGGAGGAGGAGAGTAAGACCAAAGCTGGAGAAATTTTCCATGTTGATGGTTTAAAAAATTGATAACATTTAATTAAGTCAATAGTCTGTAGATTCAATACAATCACTAACAAAATTTCAGAGATACTCTTCACAGAGCAAAAAACAGAACTAAAAATGTCATGGAATTGCAAACAAACAAACAAAATAACTTTCAAATAGGCAGAAAACTCCCTGGCACTACGCCGGAGGGCTAGAACAGCAGCAAACTCACAGACTTGCAGCCACATCAGTTTTGAAAAGATGCTAGGAACACATAAGGAAAAGAGGGTATTTTTTGTTTTGTTTAGTTTTCTTTTTAAATTATTAATGCTGAGAAACGTGCATATTCATGTACATAAGAATGAAAATGGACCACTGCATCTTAGCTGCTACAAAAATCAACTCAAAGTGGGTTATGGACTTAAATAAGACTTGCAACTACAAAACTACTAGAAGAAAACCAGAGAAATACATTGGGATAGTGGCTTGAGAAAGGCATACAGATGCAGATGGTTGTAACAAGAAAGCAAAGCCAAAATAGACTCGTGGCATTAATAGAGATTTAAAAGCTCTTCGTTGTGAAGGAAATTATCAATAAACAGAAAAACAACAGAATAAAAAAAGATCTTTAAACTGTACATCAATAAGGGTTAACATCTATTATACAGAAAGAAATCTTTCATCACAAATACAGTAAATAGCCTTATTACAGAATATATACATGCAGCAAAACATCATGTGGTTTATGTTGGTATGGTATCCATTAAAGTTTTAATGGGAAAGGAGTCAGGTGTGATACCACATCTGTAATCTCAGCAGTTAGATGGCTGGGGCAGTCGGCCCACCTGAGATGCATAGGGAAATTCTGTAATTAAAATGGTATAAAAGCAAAAAGGAGGAGAGGGGATGGGATAGGGGGTTCTTAAGGAGTGGAAATGGGGGAAAGGGGATGATACCTGAAATGTAAATAAATAAATTATCCAATAAAAAAGAGAGAAAAAAAAAGAAAAAAAGTGAAACTAAAGAGTCTGGCATGCAACCCAGTTGGTAGAGTGCTCGACCAGATGCACACACCCCTGGATTTGACTCCCTGCATCAGAATACAGGCAAGGTTTTAACAGCAAACCCTGTAACTCCAACATCTGGGAAATAGGAGTAGGACGATCAGAGGTTCATGGTAAATTTTGGCTACACAGGAAGCTAACCTGGGCTAAATAGAACACACTGTTTCAAAACAACAAAAACAAATACAAAACACTCCATTTCCTAAAACAGCTCCCCCACCAAAAAATAAGTGAAAATCAAACAAACAAAAAAACTGAAAAGCAAAAAACAAAGCCACCAAGCACAATTTTGCATATTGCATATCTATGTAAGCTTAAGATACTGTGGCTGCTCATATGTCTAGACTGCAGATACTTCAACAGCAGGCAATTTAACCCTAATTTAATACTATCTTACACCTCCTCATAGTAATGCCAGTGTTTGACTATGGTGGTGCATTTTTGACTGCATATTTGCAACATGTATGTTCTACAATGTTTCAGCTTCCAATGGGTGTGATGTGGCTTTTTCCAAAAGAGTCTACTCTGTGCCTTTGAGGAAGACTTTTCTTATTTGAAGGGGTGGATATGATTTTCATTGGCTGTACTAGAGATTTTTCTGCATTTAGCTCTCAGTCCTTTGGCTCTATTTTGACTAGATACTATTTTATTTGTAGTTTTCTTTCTTGTAATTCATTAAAGTTACTTAAACCTCAACTGTTTGATTATTTCTCTTCAAGTTTAAAAACCTCTTGGCCAGTGTTATTCCTTCTGTTATTTGGCTGTTTTGACAACTGTCTCTGGATTTGAAGCTCTGCTCACAGCTCCTCTAGGGCTAAGAAGTTGTCTTTCCTTCATTGATTGTACCTGTCTGAAGTTTTTCCACATGATGCTCCAGGTGTCTTCATTCCACTCTCTTAACGCTTGGGATGGTAATATTTTATTATGTGAAAAAATTCAAAGTGGGCTCTGGTTTTTTTCTTACTTAAGATATGCTTTGGTAGATACTTGTTTTTGTATGAGCAAAACTCATACTGCTATTGGTTTAGTAATATATTTTAAATTCTAAAATCATTGAATTTTATCAAATAATAGTTAATACATTGTTTTTGCTTTCTTCTTTAATGAGCCACACTTATGTATTTTATATTTTATTGAGTTTTGAATACATGTTATAAAATACAACATAAAAAATATGTAGTTGGATATTTTTATGTATGTATCACGAAGTACAACCATCACCACTAGTCAGTTTGAGAATTGTTACATCAGCTTTAACAACACCCGTCATCCATTACTTCTGAACACTCCCTCTTTTGAATTCTCAAACCACTAATACAAGTCTACTTCAAATCAGTTACTTGCCAATTCTGAGGATTTTATGCCAATAGAACAATTTGGTTGTGATCCTTTCTATTAAATTAGCATAATGCTTTCAAGACTTATCCATATTGTTTAAAGTATTAATAATTCATTCCTGTTGATTGCTAAATCGTAGTCCAGATTATGACTGTGATATATTCTCTCTGTATCTGAATCCATTGATGAGCAATTTGGGTCAGTGTGTCATTAAAATGATATAATTAAGTCTTTTAGAAACATTCATGCAAATGTTTCTGTATGTGAATAAATTTTCAAAATTTCCTGGTTATGTATTAAGGAATGGAATTGAAGGTCATTTGGTGCCTTCAGTTCTTAGCACCATTAGATTATCCTGAGCTGTTAATGGAGTGGCTGCAGCTCTGTGCATCCTTATCAGCAATGAGGGAGCATCCTCACAGTCTCCTCAATGTTTGCCTTTGCTTGACTTTGATTACAGCCCTTCTAGTGGATGTGAAGTATTATCTCACTGTGGTTTTAATTTACATTTCCCCGATGACTAAAGCTGTTAAGTTTTTCATGTGTTTATTACTGATTTGTTTTCCTTTTATTTATTTTTTTTTCAGAAATGTCAGTTCAAATCCTCTGAAGATTTTTAATTGGGTTATTTGTGATTCATGATTGTATTGTATGAATCCTTTGCACGTTCTGGATATCAGTTCCTTAATCAGATCTGTGATTCCCACATTCAATCTCTTGTTCTGTATGTTACTTTTGCAATTTCTTGACAGTATCCTTTGAAGCATAAATCGTTTTAATGTTGAGGAAATCCAATTTATTTTTTACTCCTGTGATTGCTGGAGTTTTGGTCTTCTAAGGAATAATTGCTTAAACCAATTCTACTAATATCTGTGTTATGTTTCAAACTTATAACTCTTACATAAATATAATCTTGAAATATTTTCTTCCAAACAGAAATATTTTTTTTGTACAATCTGAGGTAAATCTTTTGCATGTGAGTTTCCGTGTTATCATTAACATCTTTCAAAAGGTGCTTGTTTCCCCATAGATAATTTTAGGACCTTAGTTTTAAAATATGACTGTAAAGTCTCAGCTCTTTTCTGAACTTTTGATTCAGTTGTGTTGATATTTTTATAATGTTTCTGAGAATTACCACAATTTTGATTATTGAAGCTTTCAATGGCTTGAAAAAGGATATATGGTTTCTCTCACTATTATTCTTCGTTTTCAAAAGTGTTCCATTTGTTGTAAGTCCCATGTAACTCCCATGAACACTAAACTCAGTACATAAACTTTGAGAAGAAAATGAGCTCAGATAAGAGTAAAAATCTGGTTGAAACTAAATATCATCAGTTTAAGGATTCCTGAGGTAATATCAAGTCATTTCATTCAACATGGTGAATCTTTTAGTTTATTTAAGTCTTCAAGTTTGTTAAGTGATTTTGTATAAAAAATTTAATACATGTTAATAAACAATTCCTAAGTACTTTTTTTCATTTTGATTACACTATAAATGAGGTTTTCTGTAATTTATTTTTTCCATAATTAATTTGTGCATATTAATCTTGCCTCCTATAATTTTACTAAACTCTTTTTAGCTATAATGATTATTCAGGAAATTACTTAGGAAATTCTACATACAAGATCATGTCATCCTTTTGAATGCAGGTGCTTTAGATTTGATTGTTGCTTAGTTGTCTCATAAAAGACCTCAGAACATGGCTGTGTAGAAGTGACAAGTGGGAACCTCTTTGTTACCTTTGCATGAAAGAAACTAACTTCATTCTTTCACCATAGCATATTAGCTGAAAGAATTTTTAGATGTATTCAGTATCAGTGAGGATAGTTTTTTAGATTCCTAGTCTCTACAGTGTCCTCACACAAGGATAGTTGATTTGTGAGATTACGTCTCGAGTTGGCATTCTGCCTCCATGTTTATTTGGGGAGCTCTTATAGAGAGCTGCGTTATCTACTTTAAGCACCAGGACCAAATAAACATTTACAGAAGAAAGAGTTCATTTAGGCTTATAGTTCCAGAGGGCTAAGGGGCTAGCATGGCAGGGATTCTTGCCAACAGTCAGCAGGCTGGTAACATGAATAG
Source organism: Rhabdomys pumilio (assembly GCA_030674055.1). Classification (NCBI taxonomy): domain Eukaryota; kingdom Metazoa; phylum Chordata; class Mammalia; order Rodentia; family Muridae; genus Rhabdomys; species Rhabdomys pumilio. The sequence continues at coordinate 187,490,953 of JANHMN010000002.1, read as the reverse complement.
TTGACAACTCAGCGTTGTGAACTTCAAGCAGAAAGTGAGGAGTGTGAGGAGGGAATAGCAAGTGGCTTTTAAAGCCTATAAGCCTCTCCCTAGTGACATATTTCTGCTAGCAAAGCCACACTTTCTAAGCTTATCCAAACACCATCACCAACTGGGGACCAAATATTCAAATATCTGAGCTTTTGCAGCGCATTTTCATCCATACCATCATAGAAGCACAGAGAAGTGTCCCAAAACTCATCCTTGGACATTGGTACCTGCCTCCTGCTGAATTCTGGGATTACATGCATGAGACACTTGTCAGATGCTCAACTTTCTGGTGCCTCTTGATTTCCCCACACCAGCACACATACCAAATCACCAGCTAGAGTCAGTTGTTGCCTTCTGCACAGCTTGTGGTACCCCTCTGTAGCTGTTTCCAGGATTTGAACTTGTTGAATCTAAAACATTGATTATAAAAACTTTAGGTTTGGGTTTCTTTGCTTTTCCTGCATTTGAAAATCACTGTGCTCTTTGAAGGTATTTCATTGTACTCTAGACATTTTAAATGACTTTTTAAAAAAGTCTTTTTCCTTGTATTTTTTTTCTCTAAAATCTCCACCATATTGAGGGTGTGCTTTTGGTTTCTAATGGTCTATGGCCTCTGAAACTCAGTTCCTTCATTGTTTATTTGTTTGCTTGGTTTTTCTTTTTCATTTTGTTTCTTTGGATGATAATCACTTAATTTACCTTCCAAATAATAGATTTTTTCTTAAATTTGCTAGAATATGATGACCCTCTCTAGAGGATCATTCCGTTGTGTGATGGTCCACTTCAGCTCCAGCATTTCTGACTGCTGTTTCTGATTTATAAATGTCCACTTCCAAATATCCTCTGTGTGATAAAACTTAAGTCTCAGATTTTTATTTAATTTTTATTTGGTGGCCTTCTGTTTAATGGTATATCTGCTTCCTTATTGTAGTAGTGGTTGTACTGACATTTCTTATACAATAGAGCCTGTCTTCTTCAGTCTAAAATGATGCAGCTTTTTTGATTAAATGAACATTCACAGCTCTACTAGAAGCTTTGGTTAATGTGCAGAGTTTTGAAATTCTTTCTTCTAATATTTTCCCTTCTGTTACCCTTCCTTTTCCTGACTCCATAATTTTCATCAATGCTACTTCTATCCAATTAGAAAAAATAATTAGTAATAGAATAGGGTCTGTCTTATCATCTGTATACGAAGAACTTAATAACCAATGTACAGTTCTAGGGATTAAAATGGATATCATTTTGCACAGTCACCACTTCATAAGTACTTTCATGAAATAAAGATTGTTAGTGTTGAGAAATATTATTAGATATTTGTTTAAATGTTTCCCCTCTAACTTATCACAAAATGTTTTTATATATCTGGCTTTCAAGCCTTTTGTAACTTATTAACTTTGCCTGTAGAAAAATCTTGAGTGTTAGGCAAGCCACTTAGACAATACTCAACTGCCTGTGGATTGATACACAGGAGGAGGCTTATGTTTGGTCTAGGTAAATGTACTTCTTTGCTGTTATAATGATCCTTGAAACTTATAAAATCAATTTATTGAGATTTTACATCTTATTTGATATTGTAGACATGACAAAAGGCCATAGGAGAATAAGTGTCAGTTCTATGCAGAGATTCTGTCTTTTGCATTAGAGACATGAACATCTTTGGATTTTGAGCACCACATAAGGCAGGTGGCTAAATGCCAACCACATACAAGTAATAGAAGCTGGATGTGGGTTCTAGATTTGAATGCACCAAATTTCAATTCTAATTATTTAAATTACCAAAGATCTTCTTGATAAGCCTTCAAGATATATTTTTATAAGGTATATAAATAAAATAACCTTAATTTCATAAAATTTTGCTTAGAATTAGTAAAATCAAATTAGTGAACTTCTCAGTGCTTACAACTTACCCTTTTGTAAATGCATCCATGGTTTTGGCTTCCTTCACTGCCCTGACCATCGGCTGCATGCAGTGTTGGCAGTTGGTAATGGTGATAGAAGTGTAGATAAAGCACTCCTAGACTGCAAGAAATCTACAGAATATGAAGGAGTAAGATACATAAAAGCCTTATTACATTAACAAAAATGCTCCATGTTGGGTAATCACATAATTTTTTCCTTTTACAAAGAAAATTCTTAGTGTTTATATGACTGTCCCAAACAATCACTAATTATTCTCTAAAATTATATGAAAAACCAAATACAAATAATAAAGTATCAGACTTTTCTCTATGTTGAACTCTTACGAAAGCAAAAAGATTCCCCTGAACCTGGGTTATCACTTGTTAGAAATTGTCATCTTTGTTTATTAAATATTTTCCAGTTTATGGCTGAAAACTTACTCAGGTTTCTGTTCTGTTTCAACTTAGGCAAACAAAGCTGATTTTGTAATTTCTTATAAGCAATTGTCTTCTTACCACATTTTCTGTTCCCAGAGGTCAGAGATTCATTAAAGTCAAGATTTAAACAGGAGTTCTGGCCAGACCTACTATGAGATTATGTTACATTTATTACCTGACTTTGCCAGCACACATGAATCCTTACAGACAGGGTTCTCGGGTATATCTTATGGGAAACACTTGGTTCATATTCATATCTCAGTTCCTAAAACAACTCTGAAGCTCCAAATATCTCACTCATTTTTATTGAATATTTTATTTACATTTCAGATTTTATCCCCTTTAGCCATTTCCCCTCCACCCAGAAGCCCCCTATACCATCCCCCTCCTCCTGCTTCTGTGAGAATGTACACCCACCTACCCACTCTCAAATTTCTCCACACTGGGGCATCCAGCTTTCACAGGACCAAGGATCCCTCCCATCTATGCCCGACAATGCCATCCTCCCATGTAATAGTCAGTTAAATATATTACTTTCTTATATGTGTCTTTCAGTTTTTAGTTGTAGCGATACAGAGATGATAATCATTAAATTTTATTTATTTATTTATTTATTTTTGCTGTAGAAGCAAATGAGACACCGTAGAGCCACATCTAGCACTAATTTGCAGAGTGATGAAACAGGACCAAGGGGCTGAATTTGGGGCTCAGAAATTGCTATATCAGTGGTTCTCAACCTGTGTGTCATGATCCCTTTAGGGGTCGCATATCAGATATGATACATATAAGAAATTTATTTTATAGTTGCTAACAGTAGCAAAATTATGAAGTAGAAGAGGAATAATTTTATGGCTGGTGTCACCACAACATGAAGAACTATATTAAAGGGCCGCAGCATTAGGAAGGTTGAGAGCCACTGCTCTGTAGAATAATTCAGACGTTTGAATGTATACTTCAGAAAAGGCCTTGGATTGAAAATTATTCTGGCTGGCTTTGCTAATTTTTATTTATATAAATTGTATGTAACTACTCTCTGGGCAAGAAATATAACACAGTTTTAACAACTTTATACACTTATAAAGTTCTTTAGATAAAACTTTCAATTCACCACCATTAACCACAATGAAGAGGTTCTTACTACTATGAACAGCCAATAATTACTCTCTTTAATATTTCTTAAACATTTTGTGCCTACACAAGCTACTCCCACAGTTCTGTCTTGTCACACTGTCACCTCCTTTCTAATATTTGTAACTTTCTCTCTTGAAAGTCATTCCATGTCATCACACAAAAATATTTCTGATCCTTCTTTCAATGCCAAACGGTTTTTTGAGTAAGGTTAGACCTACTCATCTTGTCTGTCCCTGGTCACTAAGGGATTAGACCACCTCTCCATAGTGTGGGTCTATAAGATGGGTATAGACTAGAAAGATGCCTGTTTTTACACTATTTGAGAATATCTAAACATTTGAATATCATTGTTTATCAACTTTTTGTCGGATACCTTCTTGGTATCTCTGTCTCCTTTGAGACAGTGCTTGGACCCTAAGCTAACACATAGAATGCATGTTCTCGCATCAGTTTCCTGAGTGAGCTTCTGGATTTGAGGTGTATTTCAGGAATCTTCCCATTTTAAATTCAAGCAGTAATTTTCTTGTACTTTGTTGAAATATTTTTAATCATTTTTCATTTACTCAGTGACCTATTATTCTCATGTAAATGCATGCTTCATTTGGAACTTAATTTGAGGAAAATTATCTTATGTATGCAGTTTTACAACATGGTTATTTAAATAATCCAAATTTCCCTTTAAATTTTGATGTTTATCCTACTACTTAGTAGGCTTCTGTCTATATTGGAATCCAGTTTCTACACTATTCTAACTGATTTCATTGTATCTTTAATACATATGAACAAAAAAATCTTAGTTTATTGCTTTAAACTTATGTGTTTAGTTAACTGCAAGATTTATTTACTTTCTGATTTTTCCTTTTCTTATATTTTTGTCTGATTAATTTTTTCATATGGCATTGCACAAAATACCTTTAATCAGTTTTTAAATAATGCTAAATTTGAATCATATACAAAAATGTTTCTCATGTGAAAAATTTACTCTTTCAATGTTGCAACAGTTTAAAAATAACTTTTAACAATTTTTGATAACCTTATGATCTTATTTTAATAATGAAAAATGTTTTAATTTTTATCTACACAGAGATTAAGAGATTACTTTTTTGCTGTTGGAAATCAACATTTGTTATCTCTTTCAAACTATTTAGCGTATGAATGTTATGGATTTCTATGTGTCAAGAGGTATTCAAGTTAGCTGGGTGGTGGTGGCACATGCCTTTAATCCCAGCACTTGGGAGGCAGAAGCAGGCGGATTTCTGAGTTCGAGGCCAGCCTGGTCTACAGAGTGAGTTCCAGGACAGCCAGGGCTACACAGAGAAACCCTGTCTCAAAAAACAAACAAACAAAAAAAACAAACAAAAAAAAAAGAGGTATCCAATTCTCTTTGAAGAATTCTCCTACTTACTGATCCGGCAGTTGTAGTATTTTCTTTATGACATAAAATACTATTGTCTTGAAGTTATGGTGATTTCATTTTATAACTCCATTTTATAACACTAAGACAGATGCTAAACAACAACAGTAACAGGATAAAAGTGAACCATTTATCACAGCATCATCCTGCATCATGACAGCATACTATTTTATTAAGATCCTTAAATGTCAGGTGTGGTAAATATTACCATTGTCTGTCTATTGATCCTTGAGTATGAGATATATGACTCTTGTATAGTTTTACACACACACACACACACACACACACACACACTTTTTTCCTCTTAAAATATTAAGATATGAGAGCAGTGAGTATATATGTATATGTATGTGTATGTGTATGTGTATGTGTATGTGTATGTGTATGTGTATGTGTATGTGTATGTGTATGTGTATATGTATATATATTCAGTATATATGTATACGTGTATATATGTATATATTTATAATTATGAAATGCAATGGGGCATTACTCATCCTCCCAGCTAGGGATGATACCATGCTTTCAGCTCCTCTCCTGATTCCTCTAACCCCAAATCAAGGCAACCTCAAATTTCCATGCCTTGATGATGTCCTCCTTCCTGCTGAGTCTCTAACTGATAGGCTGATCTCAATGATAGAATCATCACAAGCCCTTTCTCTCTGTTACAAAAATACAGATGTTGCTTGATTGTTCTAACTTCTGTCATGCTGTTGCATGTGATTAGGATTCTACTCTTTCAGCAGTCAATTTTCACTTTCAAAGTCTGATTTTTTTCATAGTCACAAGAAGATTTCTATACATTTCTTCTGACATTCATGTTTCAGACCCTCCCCCACTTCACAACTAGTAATGTGCCTGTACAGAATCAGGACAGATGTGTGTATCCTTTATTGATAATGTAGTTGTATGTCTGCTTTAGCTTGTCAACCTGTTAAGTGAGCTTGGTGCTTACTGCCAGATGTTTTACTTGAGGCTTTCATTACCTTTTGGTTGACTAGCATCATGGCTCTAGTGGATTCCTTAAGCCCTGCTTAGATGGATTGCCAGACAAAAGATACCTAGTTAAACTTTGAACTTAGAATAAAGAAGTGTTTTTTTTAAAAACATATTTCTGAAGTACTGCATTTTTTTTGACTTGCTGAATCTGAAATTCTGTCTTGAATATGGCCTCAGTCCATGCTAGCCTGGGTTTTCATTGTGTGTTCCAAGTTTTCCTGGAACACAGGCTATATTTTCAACATAGTATTTAGGTTTTCTTTTTCTTTTCTCCATATTGTTGCTTTTAATTATTGTCTGATTTTGTAGTAAATTACCCTCTTTTCTTATTTTCTTTCCTCCCTCCTGTCTCTACTTCTTTTCTCCTTCTCTCTTTTTTATTTCTCTTTACATTTTGTTTCTCATTTTCATCTTTGTCTCTCCCTGCCTCTTCCCTTGTCCTCTTCTTCCTCCTTAACCTTCTTTTTCTTCTCTTTCTTCTCCTGTTTTCATTATCTCTTTCTTTCTCTGCCTCTTCTTTTCTCTTGTTCTCCCTGTTCTTTTTGTTTTGTTTTTGTTTTTTTGATACATTGACTTGATGTATAGCCCAGAATGACCTGAAACTTACTCTGTAGCCCAGGATGATCTTAATCTCAAGATCCTCTTGCCTTGGCCTTCTGTGTAATCTTATTGGTGTGCACTACCATCTTGACAGGCTAAAGGCTATGCAATTTCTGATGAGTTCTCATGAGTTTCGCTCATGCTTTTGCACCTGTCACGTGATCTCTAGGATGTCATCTTCAATGGGTGGCTACGTGGCCACATTACTCCATGATGGAGCCAAGTTCATGCAAGGAAAGCGATGCTGAGGTTTTCAGCTTCTAAACTTCATACATTTTTCCTTACAGTACAATTCTGTAGGATTTATTTCTTGTTAGATTAATCATTTAAATGCCAAATACACATGGTTTTTCCTCACACCAACTAATTCCCATTGTTTGTTTGGAGAGTAGTATATAGTGAAATGTTCATAACTAAAGAGTCTGAGATATGAGATGATGTCGTTTTTCCTCCTTGCCAGCTACTGACAGCTGATGCTTCTGAGTTATTTCTCAATGCAATGGCTTCCTTCAGCTTTCTCCTTTTCTCCTCAGACAAGTTCCTAAAAAGAATAGAGATAAACTCTCTGATCCTCACTTGGTCCTGTCCCTTCTGCTCTTAGAATGCTACACATCAGGATTTTTCACATCTCAGAACAAATGAGACGTCAGGGTGCGGGGGTGTGATTATTTCTGTCCCTCTAAGAACTGTAGCTGCTACTAACACACATCCCATAAGCCACTGAAGCTCTCTCTCTCTCTCTCTCTCTCTCTCTCTCTCTCTCTCTCTCTCTCTCTCTCTCATATACACAGATCATCATCATCATCATCATCATCATCATCATCATCATCATCCTGAGGTCGGACACATTTAGTCCTTGCTATATGTGGCACCTACTTCCTCTATTACTGGTTGTGAGAAATTTGCATTTATGTCTTTGATGCACAGTTCAAGGAATGTGCAATTGTTAAAGCTCCCTCATGTTAGTTTTTGGATGATCTCTAGGAGCAGAGTTAGCAGCATTGCAATAGTTATCTTCCTACAGGAATTTCCCTGGCTGCTTTTAAAGTTTCCATGTTTCCAAGTTTGATTTTATTTAATAGCTGAGATTTTTTTAAAGGACCATACAATATAATGCAGATAAACAATTAAAATGTAACAGTAAGGTCAGATGGGGTGTTAGAGGCCCATAATTTGAAGAGTTGGGAGGGTAAGGCAAGTTATATAGTGAATTCCTGGTTATTCCAGGAAACAGGACAAGTCTCTGCTTGAAAGAAGAAACAAAGGCAAGCAAGTAAATGAAAAACTAGTAATAAAGTAACTGGTCAGATATCAAACAAGGAAGAGTTAGTGCTTCAGTTTTTGTTTCCAGGATCGACCCTGGTACTCATGGGATGAGCAGGCATCACATTTTCTCTGCGGTCTGCTTTTTCATCTCTATAGACTAATATCATTGGACACAATATTCTTCATTTGTATAAACTGATTCCACTGGACACACCACTCTACTTTTTTTCAATGCCACAAAGAACTATCCATGACAAGGATTCCATGGACACGTGTCTCCCCTTCATGTGTTATGTATCATTGTGCTCCTGTATAATTTAGTCTATATTTAAAGGTCATTTAGGATGATTTTTTTTGTTTTCACCATTGTAAATGTGCTGATATGAACACCCTTTGGCCTTTTTCCTGTAGCACAATGCAAGTGATGGATTGTTAAATCAAGTTCAGGATATTTTTAGACTTACTAGGTAATTTTTAATCATTTTCTGAAGAGATATTGATTTGTATTACCACTGAGAGTTAATGGTAGTTCACTGTTGTCCACAAAGCATCAATTCACAGCATTGTCATCATGGATTTGGCAATACATTGGGTGGGGACTTGGCAATGCATTGGGTGGATCTGTGATTCTATTTTACACTTGCTTTTAGTACCAGCTTCAATTTTTACTCACATTTCTTGTTTTATTTTTACTTTGTATTTTTCCCCATTTGCTTTTATACAATTTTAATTACATACAAGTATTAAGGTCAGTTCTAGGTTGAGGAACTAGTAATACAATAGATGCAAATAGTCAAGGAACAAGCAAGACAATAAACACCAATAATCACAGAATAAGCAAGGCAATAAACAACGTCCCATGATCACTCCTGTGGTCACTGTTTCTAAGGGCTTATCAGGATGACCAAAATATCTGAGCCTACTTCCCTGTCCTAGGCCAAAGTAACTTTCATGCCTGAAGCCTACTTCTTTGTTCTAGCCTGAGATTTAGGCTCCTGCCTGAAATTACTTCTTTGTTCTAGTCTAATGTCAGATTCCTGCCTGAAATTACTTCTTTGTTGTAGTCTAATGTCAGATTCCTGCCTGACACTCATTTCCTTGTCCTTGGCCAATGTCCAGTTCCTGCCAATCAGGCCCAAAAGCTCTCCACATAGCCCCCTTTTTTATTTCATAAATAAGACTGACCCTGTCTTTGTTCGTTCTGCCAAGAATGCCTTTCTTACCTGTTGTGGAATATGCATTATCAAAAGCAATGTACTTATATCTTAGTTTGGTAAGGCTCTGTGCAGAATCTTACCCGTCCTTGGCTTGCCAGCCTGTTCAATTAATAACTCTGTCTGAAGGTCCATTTTCAGTTTCAAGCCATGTACTTTGGCTGCTAATATGCTGATGTTGTTAAAGACAAGCTTAAACATAATGGGCAATAATAAAAGTATTCACAGGACAAAAAGAGGTAGCATGATGAAACTATATATGCCAATGCCATTCTTGAAGCTTGACCTTGTACATTTTGGAGCCATTTTTAAAATTTTCAATATGATTCCTCTATTCTTCTTACTATTCCATTTTTAACTGTATTATATTTATATTAAAATTCTCTCTGTATTTTTCTCTCTATATTCACTCTGGTTCATTTCAGCTTCAAACCATATTTATTTTTCATATGGTTAGCCTTTAGTAGTGCTTTTCACTCTGTAATCTTTTAAAAGAAATTTCTCCTTACCCAATGGCTTCTAAGAGGTGCTACAATGTTTACCAAAATATTCAGTATCTCCCTTTCCATTGTAATGTGAGTGATACAGATCCTGTTGTCAAGTTTGAAGAAGCATTCTATTCATCTCTTGTGGGGTCATTAGCTCCCTGTGGAAGAGTCAACAGTCTCCCAACAATCAGCAGTAATTATTCCATACAATTCCTTGAACTATGAGAGTCAGTTGCTAGAATTTCCTATACTTCTTTGACTGTCACACTTAGGGTAAGACTGACTTAAAATCTACTATTTGGGCAATACTCAAACCTTGTCATCTTAAAATCCATATTATTGTAATCAGCCTCTAACTTGGTTAATTATAGCTAGATATGGCCAATCAGAAAATGTTGGGATGACTTCAACCTTGGGAGACAGGATATTATGTTGTCACTGGATAAAGTAGCTCATTTAGTATAGTACTTATAATAAACTTATTTAATTTAGACCACCCAAAGTCTTTGAGTTTTAGATTAGATTACAATTACTATGTTTACTTTTTAAAGAATAGAAATATAAAAGGCTATGTGCTGCAATTTCTTCATAACAATAAGAGGCTGAGATTAGGCTGTTGCCATGCTGATATTGTGCCAGTTGCTCTCCAGGTTCCCACATTTCCACACAGAGAAGTTCTTTTTCATTCTTTTTTTAGATTGCATATTTTATTTACATTTCAGATGTGATCCCCTTTCCCTCTTCCTTCCACCCAGAAACCTCCTATCCTATCCCCCCTCATCTTGCTTCTACCTCCCCTCCCACTCCCACCTCACCCCACTTGAATTCCCCCACACTGGGGCATCCAGCCTTCACAGGACCATGGACCTTCTCTTGAGTATTGCAAGCTTTTGGGCTAATGTCCACTTATCAGTGAGTGCATACCATGTGTGTTCTTTTGTGATTGGGTTACCTCACTCAGGATGATATTTTCTAGTTTCATCCATTTGCCTAAGAACTTCTTGAATTCATTGTTTTTAATAGCTGAGTAATACTCCATTGTGTAAATGTATCACATTTTCTGTATCCCTTCCTCTGCTGAAGGACATCTGGGTTCTTTCCAGCCTCTGGCTGTTATAAATAGGGCTTCTATGAACATAGTGGCCTTGCTATATGTTGGAGCATCTTCTGGGTATATGCCCAGGATTGATATAGCTCGGTCCTCAGATAATACTGAGTCCTCAAGTATTGCTATGTCCAATTTTCCGAGGAACGGCCAGACTGATTTCCAGAGTAATTATACCAGCTTGCAATTCTACCAACAATGAAGGACCATAGAAGAATGCAAATTGATTCATTCTTATCTCCTTTTACAAAGCTCAAGTCCACGTGGATAAAGTACCTTCACATAAAACCAGATATACTAAAACTAGTAGAAGAGAAGGTGGGGAAGGCCCTCGAATACCTAGGCACAGGGAAAAAGTTCCTGAACAGAATACTAATGGCTTATGCTCTAAGATCAAGAATTGACAAATGGGACCTCATAAAATTGCAAAGCTTCTGTAAGGCAAAGGGCACTGTTAATCGGACAAAATGGCAACCAACAGATTGGGAAAAGATCCTTACCAATTCTACATTTGATAGTGGGCTAATATCCAATATATACAAAGAACTCAAGGAATTAGACTCTAGACAACCAAATAACCCTATTAAAAATGGGGTGCGGAGCTAAACAAAGAATTCTCAACTGAGGAAACTCAAATGTCTGAGAAGCACCTAAAGAAATGTTCAATATCCTTAGTCATCAAGGAAATGCAAAGGAAAACAACCCTGAGATTCCACCTCACACCAGTCAGAATGGCTAAGATCAAAATCTCAGGTGATAGCAGATGCTGGTGAGGATGCGGAGAAAAAGAAGTTCTTTTATGGTAGAGTCTTTTGTTGTAGTTTCTATAAACACATGAATATAGGAAGAATTAGTGGCTAATAGGAGGCTAAGACACTGAATACCACATGGGTGCTACCAAATGAGGAATATTGTCAAAGGGTATAAACAGAGGCAAAAAGTCCTCAATCTTAATTGTTTCTTATAAGACTCTCTAGGGTCTAGAGAAATGTCTGTGTTGGTAAACTGTTAGCTGGGCAGACATGGGAACCTGAGTTTATATCAGCAGCAGCTAAATGAAAAGCCAAGCATGGCAATGTGTGCCTATAATTTTGGTGCTGGTGAGGGAGACAGAGGAATCCCATGATGTTCTTGGTGGCTAGCAAGCCTAGCTAAATTGATGAGTTTCATGTTCACTCAGAGACATTGTCTCACAAATAATGTGGAGAGTGATTGAGGAAAATTCACTGTTGACTTCTGGTCTCCACATTCATGTGTGCACACAAGTACATGCATGCATACTCATACAAATGCCCACACACAATCTCACATATACATGCACTCATGTGCATGTGTACACATGTCATACAGATGCATCACAAGCAAAAAATTCACTAACTATATGAAGAGAAATAAGCTATAATTATGACATTGCATTGGCATGAATGATACAGTGACAATTTCCTCCATTGAAGTTTGCTGTATATTGTCACTAAAAATATCCTGAGTCCAGAACAAAAGAGTATAGAAAGATGAGAGAAAGACACTGAGATAATGCTTTTTCTCAGACTCCTGTGACATAAAAATGATGTTTAGACAGTAATGCAATTGATTCATGAAGACATTATTATGAAGAAAAGCTGTGTGTGGCAGATAGTCATCTGCTTGGAGCACGGCTTCACGATGAGATGCTATTACTCTTGGTCTAGTAAATGCAGAATTTTCTGCCTTCTCTTTACTGGCCTTCCAAGAGTTTCATTTAATAAAACAGTAGTGGGTGAAAGGGTTTGTGGCCTCATGAGGAGAGCAACAATACCAACCAACCAGAGCTCCCCAGGGTCTAAACCACCAGCCTGGGAGCACATAGGGAGTGACCCATGACTGCATCTGTATATGTAGGGGAGGATGGCCTTGTAGGGCATAGGTGGGAGAGGAGATCCTTGGTCCCATGTAGGCTGAACACCGAATGGGGGAAATTTGAGGGTGGGGAGGTGGGAGTAGGGGGGTAGGTGGAAGGACATTCTCATAGAAACAGGAAGATTGGGGATGGGATAGGAGGTTCCTGGGTGATGGGGGGAGTGGGGTAAGGGGATAAAATCTGAAATGTAAATATAATATCCCATAATAATAATAATAAATACCCCCAAAACAATGACTCTGACATCTCCAGACAATTGTTGCTGTGTGATTTCCCTAAGTTAGCTCATCCCTGGCTGACTCATGCTCCTTATCTACAAATGAGAGAGAATAATTTCCTTAGGAAGTGAATAAACCTTGACCATAAAAATTCTAAACAACATAAAATACTGTATAAGTGCAACTGATTGCTTATGCTTAAACTTTCATATCATGAATAAACTACACCGTGTATGAGTAAAACTGTGGAAAGCACATCTCCTATACTATTTTGCTTAAATGTTGGTCAAATAAGTAAAGTGTTCAGATTTTACGCACAGTTGGATGAGCCATGAAATTTTTTACGTACTCTTTTCATCAACTCTTAATCAAGATAAGGAGCATTTCTATGCTGCTAGTTATTTTTTGTTGTTGTGACTTTAAAATTTTATCCTAATTTATATATGTGAGAGGTATTAAAAATTTTATTATAATACCAATCTAATTATATCTTGTAACCTTTTTTTTCATCATAGTCATAACTAGAAAAAAATCAAATGTCTTATAATAAAATCATGGCACATTCATATTATAACTAAATATCAATACAAGTGACAACACAAATGGATTTCAAAAGCACAGAAAGCTAAACATAATAAAATCATTCCATATGGGTAACTCTGGAGCTTTTAAGTATCAATTATCAGTGACACAATTCTTTTTAATGACAATATTAACACCTACAAATAAATGCTCTGAGCTAACAGAAAGAAAAGAGGTATGTAAACATATTTCTTTCTACTTATTTTATATTTTTAACATAATGTTATTTTTTCCATCTTTATTATTACTTAACTCTGTGACTTAAGGTATATTTTTCTAACAAAAATTACTATAATTGTTGAGATGTGAAGCATTAAATATTTCTTACATGCAAACACAAAGCATCTCCTTGTGAAATGAACAATTCTACTCATATCTTCTCTTCATTCTAAAACTGAAACAAACACATAACAAAAAAGCATTATTAATTGGCTGCTCTCTGAATTTTGAATAAAAATAATTGCAGCGTTTCCACTGTGAAATATTCACTACACATATAATAACAAATGTGTTTAGGGAATATTTATTATGAATACAAAATTCTCTGAAGAATATTCACTACAGATATACCACCAAAGTCCTATAAGGAGTATCCCCAGCATGGTCACAGCTCAATCAATTTTGGAATTTTCTTAATAACTTTGTCTGGAAATTCTTGGTAATTTTTAATTTACTGCAATATGTATGGACTCAATAGAGCCTTCTTATTGTTTACTTTCTGAGATAATTAATCCTTGTCACCCTTTATGTTTCATTTGGCAGATCAAGGGTGCTTAGTAAAGATGTTAATTCTGAGAGAGCACCATTGACTATTGTGAAGGAAGTGAAAAGGGATGTGTTGGCTTCACCTTGGGACAGAAACTGTGAGCATACTTTTAGAAGTTGGGGATCCTGTGTACTTCACACACAAATAACACTCCTCAGATATTTATATAGGCTGTCTAACCTCTCTCTTACCCAACAAAGACCATAGAATCATCCTATGTGGAGCTATGAAGTGTTATTTAATAATCCTTTTGGAGATACACATTTCATTTCACAACTGCTTTTCTCTGTTTGACACACTTCTCATGTTTATTTTTATCATGTTTTTGTTTTGTCTCATGAGGCTGAGCAGAAAAGAGCATAGATACCGATGGATGGCTGCAGCTGAAATCACTCCTCTTTTGTGCTATGAAGACTTCAAAAACCGAAGTCTTGTTATATATACATACAAATTTCCTTTGCTACAGTACTTCCATTCTCAAAATAGAACAGACATTTCAACTATATCCCACTATGCACAACTGGTTGTGTAAGGATCTGTATTTTCATTGGTCCTTCATAAAGAACATACTTGGGAAATTTTTCTTACAATACTGCTAATCATTTTAGATGTACATTTTAGATCATTTTGGTTCCCTCCAGAGATGAGCCTTCTTAAGAGTAGATATAAATCTGATTGTAAACTATAAAATCATATACTTCTAACCATATTGTCCCAAGTCCTAAATACGTTTCCTGAAATGCCCAATATTTTATGGTCAATAAAACAAGAGCAAAATATTTTCAAGATGAAGTCATGTGACCAGGGGCTTGTGGGCTGCAGTAGGTAAAGTGGGATGGCATCACTCTGACCTCAGTATTGTTCTAAAATCTAAAATGCATTATGCAATTTATTGTAAGAAGACAAAAAGAAGGAATAAAACAATAAATGATGAGAAATAATAATATGTACACATAGTGGAGATAAAAATTTTCAAGTAAACTATAGAGCAGTATTTTTAAACTTCCTAAGGCTGTGACCCTTTTATACAGTTCATTGTGTTATGGTGGCCATGCAATGAAACATTATTTCTTTGCTACTTCATGACTGCAATTTGCTACTGTGATGAATCATAATGTAAATATCTGATATGCAACTCCATGAAAGGGTCATTTGACTGCCAAAGGGATCATGACCCATAGGTTGAGAAAAGCCACATTAGAGTTTGTTCACGGCATCCACCAGCCCATCAGCCAAATGGTGTTTCTTCCCTGTTGTATGAAGAATATTTTATCCCATGGGGTTTGAGTTCTTGGTGGTCTTCTGTTAATTCCATTGTTATAGATCCCATTGGCTATGACTAGTGGGAAAAGAGTCGCTGGATCCAAAGAGTGTTCCTTGTGTCCATTATATAGCATCTATTCAATGACTTACAGCAATAATGATTTATCACCCCACATAATGCATGTCCTCTTCCCACCACTGTACATAAAGCTAAATGGAAAGTGTAGAAACAATCAATCATGTCTCTGATGGTATTTGCTATTAGGCTTCAAGATGTTCACATGCAGGTAGCTCAAGGTCATTGTGATGGTTTTTATATGTTCAGCCGAGGGAGTGGCACTGTTAGCAGGTATGGCTCTGTTGGAGTAGGTGTGTCATTGTGGATGTGGTCTTTAAGACCCTCGTACTAGCTGCCTGGAAGTCAATATTCTACTAACAGCCTTCAGATAAAGATGTAGAACTCTCATCATGGGTCCTGCATCATGCCTGCCTGGATGCTGCTGTGTTCTCATCTTGATGATAATGGACTAAACCACTGAACTTGTAAAAGCCCCAAATAAATGTTGTTCTTATAAGAATTGTCTTGGAAATTGTGTCTGTTCAAAGCAGTAAAACCCTAAGACAGTTATAGAAGTGGGAAATGCAGACACTTCCTCTGGTTTAAGCAGCATAACAGAAAGAAGAAAAAATGGTTCAACCTTCCTCTTTTGATACCTGGGAGCATAAAAAAAAGAAAGAAAGTGTAATTTGGCTCCTGCTTTAAGACTTGAACTATATCTTACAGAACAGCGAGTCAAAGTCAGAATTTTTCATTAGCTTTTTGACACAGGTATATTTTCAATAATATTTTCCCTTTTCTGTTCATCTGAAGCTCTGTGTAATGGGTCACTTTAAGGCTAAAGACTTTCGTAGGTCTGAGTTCTTGGTGGTGTTCTGTTAATTCCATTGTTATAGATCCCATTGGCTATGACTAGTGGGAAAAGAGTCGCTGGATCCAAAGAGTGTTCCTTGTGTCCATTATATAGCATCTATTCAATGACTTACAGCAATAAAGATTTATCACCCCACATAATGCATGTCCTTTTCTTGCCTTTAAAGGTCACATGTCATCTAGTAGATCTTTAGCCCAAAAGTCAAAGCAAAGTCATATTTATCTCTATTGTTACTTCTCACATTCTTATTTGCATTCTTATATTCTATAGATAATTATATGATATATACTTACATCTTACATATATTCTTAAAGCTTAATCTATCTTATGTTTCAACATCACATGAGCTGTGCTGTTTGCCTGAAAAATTACCCTCTGTGTTGCCACTTTACTGACCAGTGAACACAGCCTGTGAGACTAACAGAATAGCAACCATGCCCTTAGTCTTTCCAAAGCTGAAATAATTTAGCCCGAGAACAGTAGAGCACAGCTAGTGGAAACAATCGGTTTCTCTTTTGAGCAGAAAGATTAATGAGAAAAATTGGGCCGTGAATCTAGATACACCCAGGTTTCGCACCCAAAATTGTTTGCCACTTACTTTGATCTCTTCGGAGTCAGGCTCTCCTAACTTCTGTCTGAGAGACCTGAGGACCTGTGAAGCAGATGTAGGCTGCAGCACAGTTGTGAGCAGCTCCATTCACACTTAGTACGTCTGAGAAACATCACTAATTCTTTTCTAGACGTGTCCCTTTGCGGATAGTAATCATCAAAAGTGAAAGAGTGCAAACAATTTTCTCAAAATAAGTTGCAATGTCTTGCATAAGCACCAAAGATATTGACCCTACATCAATTCATGCATGGAACAGTGACAAGAGCATTCCTCAATCCCTGAGCAGGGTTAGTGGTGGTGAAGAAACATATTGAGTTGTTTGGGTACCACATTCATCACAGGAACAAAACCCAGGATATTTACATAGACACCAGTTACATCTTAATTTCAGATACATATATTTAATGTATAAGCATGTACAGATTATTTTGAGATATTCTTGTGAATGTTACATGAAATTTATATCTTATGTAGGTCTCTTGGATTTTAAATTGTGAAATTGACAGATATACATTATTTTCTTCAAATGTCCCCTAGGACAAGCCCCTGGGAGTTTACCATTCTGATTAGGGTACTATGTAAAAGTTCTAAATTACTTAAAGAAAATGCATTAATTTTGAATGGGATGATTGACACAACCTGCCTGAAGAGGTCCAGGCAGTGGGGATTGGAGAAAGATAGGTTAAAGGTTCACTGCTTTGAAAAGAAAAAGGCTTTGATGGATATGAAAAGCAGTTCATGCAGCTGCTGTTTTATGAGAGCTTTCATAATAAAAAGAGGTAAGATCATTCTTAGAAAGTTGACTGTTATAAAGTACAACTTCTTTGATGGCTAGTCAACAGGCTTCCTTTAGTGGGAGTGTCCTGAGATGTTCAAACTGATTTTATTATATTTTGACATTTAGGTAGAACTGACCCGCTGATTGCCTTGTTTAATTTAGTTTACATCAAAATGTAACAAACAGCAACTGGGTTCATAGCCTTAGGAATATCTTGTCCAAGGCCAAAAATGCTTCCACATTCTGTCAATAGGATCAGAAAACATCAATTTAACATTCACTGAAGGTTTGGAGTGGCCTGTAAAATTAAAACATATCTTATTGTCATGTCTTATTGATAAAACAGAGAAGTGTCAATTTCTAAATATAGGAGTCACTATGATGCAGTATCCTTGTTTGGGGTATATCACATCTAGTTCTGCTTCAGGGATTCCCATTAAGTTTCTGACATACAGGCCCATGTCTCACTGCCCCCAATTATAACTGCAAAATGAGCTGTAGCTAACAATGCCAGTTAGTTCCCCATTAGCATTTATATCACTGCAGTCAAGTTTAGAATTGTGCTTTAGTGAGGAGCCTTCAAGGTTCCAAATAGATTATAAATTAAGAAACAAACAGCAATCAACTATTTTCCGAGCTAATAGTATAAATCAGCTCACATCTGTGGCTTAATCAAAAATTAGGATTTATGATTATTGACAATAACATACAGAGAAAGCCCCTGCTCCTACTTTGTGGATCCCTTTCCCCTAACTGGGCTGCCTTGTCTACCCTCAGTGGGAGAAAACGTGTCTAGTCTTGCTGCACTTTGATATGCCAAGGCTGGTTGTTATCTATGGGAGACATCTCCTTTTCAGGGTGGATATGAGGGAGGTGAAATGAGAAGGAGGGACTGGGAAAAAAAGGAGATAAGGAAAGCTAAGTTCAAGATGTAAAATGAATAAATAACTTAGCCGAAAAGTAGAATAAAATACAAAGGCACAGTTTAAAACAAGAGAAAGACCATATATAGTTTGAGCAAGAAGGATTTTGAGTAAGGAAAAAAGGAATAGACAGCCAAATGTTTTACTTTATACACACAAAGTTCTCAAGTATAAAGAAAATTTCTTTTAAAATGTAATAGAAAATAGAGTAATATAAGCAATGCAAATCTTTCCACCATTCGTTTTTGTTGTTGTTGTTGTTGTTGTTATAAAAAAATAATATTATCTACAGTTCTGAAGCTGCACGATCTTCATGACACAGGGAACCAATAGGATATCCAAGAGGGGTCCTGTATTCAGAGTGTAGTAGAAGCCAAAGGCTTCTGCAATGAACTTTGCAAGCAAAGACACGTGAACAAAAGTGTACATTATGTGGCATACTGTAACACACTACAGGCTCCACAATAAAAATTTTTTTCTTTTGAGGTTGCAAGGGTGGAGGGCCAGTAAAAATAGGGACAAGAATATGAGTGGAATTGAGGTGCGTGATATGAAATTCACAAAGAATCAATAAAATTAAATTAAAAATAACATTAAGTTTAGGTAGATACTTTTTCATAAAATATTTTAAGTAAAGGAAAAAAATGTTTAGTTGTCTTGATTTGTTAACTATATAGAAGTTAATGCCATGAGCTTTTGTGTGATACCTTTCAGCCTATTCTTTGTGTTCATCTGTAGCTGGTCAACTAAATAACTGTGGATTGTAAGATTTCACCATGAAGCAATTTCACATGGCTATTGTTTCGATTTAACTGATATTCTGGTTGTTTTTCTCTTCCCAAATGAAGGACATTTTGACAGTCTATGACATTTCTGTCTACCCTTGCTTGGAAAGGTGCCATATGATTACTGAGCAGCAAATTATTGCCTTCATTTGATACTTAAATTTTCCATTGTGATGAGATCATTCCAATCTTTTGCAATGGGCAAAACATTCAAGCTTTACTTATACTTAAAAGTGAATCCTACTCTGTTCTAGATCAGCTACATAGAAGTTCTCAGAGTTTGAGTTGGGAAGCTGTGATTAGTCTTTGTGTTTGTCTGCCTTGTATTTCCATGGGATGGTCTGTATTTTATTATTCTATCTGGGGCCTTCAGTGAGAAGGGGGTTGATCTGTATGGAGATGTAATGGGTTGAGTGACTTCTAACTTAACTGATCAAATATTAAAAGTCAGAATCAAAGAGATGATTTTCAGATTTTTAATGAAAGAGAGATAAAGTGTTCCATCATAAGATATAGAGACTATCCAATGCATCTCTGAAGTCTCCCATCAATAACTTTCGGTCTGATTGAAGGAATACAGTCACTGCCAAAGTACAACCCAGTGTGAGTGAGCCAAGGGATGAATGAATCAATTCATCAGTCTTCTTGGGTCTCCTTCCACTTTCTGACATGCCTAGCTGTCATTCTCCCTATTCAAGATTAGTTTTTTCACTGATTCAAGAGAATAACTTAAGATTCTTTGTCATAAACAATGCTGGGACACCAACCACCATGCAGGGGCCATTTGCCATCAGCAGTAGTTCTGGAGGTCCACTTGTCTCCTTTACTTTAAAATCTATCAACTGATCAGAACGTTTACTACACGTATGAATCTTTCCAAGTAAGCTGCTTGGGTTTCCTCTAAACTCAAAGAACAAAGGTAATCACTACCTTACATTGCCTTGTCCTATGTATGGTCTCTCTTGGATGTCTCTTATTGTTGAATACTTTAAGCATTTTTAATTTGAATATCAAGCTTAGAACACATCAATTTGAGTTTAAAGAGATCTAGAATTTCAGAGGTGGGGTATCTCACTTGTTTTGATACATACCTTGACAAAATCAACTCAGAGGAAAAAGGTTTATTTCAGCTCATAGTCCATGGGTATAGTCCATCATGGCAGGGAAGTCCAGGCAGCAGAGACTGGAGAAGCCAATTACATCCCACCCACAATCAGAAAACAGGTAGTAATAATGGTTGTGCTCAGGTAGATTTCTTTTTATTACAGTCTATCACCCAGCACCAAATTAATACTGCTCAATTTTAGTGTGAATCTTGTCACATCAATTTACTTAGTCAACATAATTCCTCCCAGGCTTGCCTAGAGAACAACTAATCTCTCATAAATGGGCCTGGAGACTTATGATGCCAGGGTTATGATGCCAGGGTCTCATCAAGTTAACAAGTAACACTAACCAGAATGTAGAGTTTCATGGCCTTTTAAACTATGAGTTAGGCTTCACTGATGTTTAATTTCTGTGAAAGTGCCAAGCTTCAAAAAGTGATTGATTAAAGAGGTACAGTCATACCTTTGTCAGGCCAACAATGTTTTCCTGATTACAACATCATTTTAATTACAGTACATTCTTTGAGATACAACAACACAAATTGTGTTTGGACTTTAAGATGTGGGTCATAAGCCTAGATTAATGTGATTTCTGTTTCCTTTATTTATACCCATGTCCTCAGAAACATGACAGTGGTGGTGGATCTTGACTGTTACCTTAATGAGATTTAAAATTCACCATGAAAACACACATGCTTATGAGGAGTTTTCTAAAGTAAGTTAACTGAAGTTGAAAGACCCTCCTTAAATGTAGGCAGAGACAGTCCATGGGATAGAATTGCAGACTGAATATAAGGGAGAAATCAAGTTTAAAATTTTCACTTTTTTAGGCCTTCTGACTCCAGATGCAATGTGACCAGCTGCTGAGGTTTTGTCTTTTACCATTTATTGTAATAATAAGGGCTGGCCTCCAAGATTTTGTGTCAGCACATAGCCTTTTTGCCTAACTTCACTGCACAGCAGACTGAACTCCTGAACTGTGAACCATAAGAAACCCTTTCTTCCTTAAGTTGCTCTAGTTAAATTTTTGTTCCAGCAACTTCTAAAGTAACTAAGAAAAAGCTGCTATTGGGAAAACTGCCATAGTAAATACTACCAATATGGCTCTAAGGTTTTAGAAATTGGTTGATAAGAGGAATGTAGAAGTCTCTAAGTTTGGGCTTCAAAAATAAGCAAAGCTTAATAGGACAATCTGGTAGTTGTGAAGACCAAGGGTCTATGAGAATCAAGATGTGGTGGCCTGGCTTTACAAAGAAACAAGGAGTCTCTAGAGAACTTCCAGTCTAATAGCCACTTACATATTGTTTTTGCAGATAATACTATTGCATTTTGTTTTATAAACTTGGGTGAGGCTGGACTCAAACATCATTAGAAGATATTCTAAGTTCAGTTATATCTGGGGATGCAGCCTGGTTACCATTTTCTTCTGTTATCTGGGTCTACTGTTATTAGAGAATGAAAAAAAAAAAACAGTTCAATTTGTTGAGGAAAAGTGTCCACAAGTTAAAGTTATAGAGAAATGGAAAAAATTAATACTCTTATGTCCTACCTTCCATGTAAATAAGAGAGTCAAGTAAGCCTCAAATAAATTATTTCCAGCAGTTTGGGTCTGACACTATTTTTTCCTGTTAGTTCACATGTGTATCAGTGTCAAGGTGTTCATTTCATATTTATTTACTCATGTATTCATGGATCTATTTTTGAATTCCATTGGATTCTGTTGCACTATCCTGTTTAAATGTTGTTGTTCTGATCACTGTAGCATTATTTCATAAATTAAAATTGGACTATAAATTGAGTAAGTTTACCTCTTTTCCTAATTTAAAACTATTTATTCCTTTCAGTTCTTTGAACTTCTATCCATGTTTTTATATGTAAATATTGTTGATAATTTAGGTTGTTTATAATAAATATGTAGAGAAATTTGAAGAAAATTGGCATCTTAATAATTATAAATAAGATATAGATCTTCATTAATTTACAACTTAATTTAACCCAGCAGTATTTTATACTTAACATATTACTTATATGTAGTAGTATTCATCTCCATGAATTTTATAATTTTGTGTATTTTAAATTTCTTTTGGTAATTATTTACTGGTGTACAGGGATCCAATTATGTTACATCTAATAATGTGTTCTCCAAATATTCTATAGTATATTTAAATCTGTTTAGATGGAAAGAATTACCATATTTCTTTTTTCCTTTTTTCTTAATCATTCAATTGGTTTACATCTCAAATGATATTCCACTTCTGGGTTACCCCCCCACCAACCCCCATCCCACATCTGCCCTCCCCCCTCCCTTTTGCTTGTATAAGAGTGCTTCCCCACCCACTCATCTCTGGTCCCACCACTCCAGCATCCTCCTACCCTGGGGCATCAAACTACCCCAGGACCAAGGGCCTCCTCTCCTGTTGCTGTTGGCAAGACTATCCTCTGCTACATATGTATCTGGAGCCATGAACCTCTCCAGGTACACTCCTTGGTTGGTGGTCTAGACTTTGGGAAACTGGGTAGTCAGGCCAGCCTATATTGTTCTTCTAATGGGGTTGTAATCATATGTATAAATTTATATAATCAATTATAAAAATGATCATTCTAACAAATACAACTTACATATTCAGTACAATTCCAATCAAAATCCTCATTATATTCTTTACAGAAATAGAAAAAATAATCTAAAATTCACATAGAACCACAAAACGTACTGGATAACCAAAGTGATTCTGAGGAAAAAGAACAATGCTAGAGAAGTTACAATCATGGATCTCAAGATATATTACAGAGCTATACTAATAAAAATGGTATGGCACTGACATGAAAGTAGCCATGTAGAAGAATGAAACACAATAAGAAACACAAACATGAACGTGTTTAAATATAATCATATGTGACAAAGATACAAAAATACATTTGGGAGAAAAGAATAGCATCGTCAACAAATGGTTTGGGGAAACTTGAATGTACACATGTATAAGAAACTGTTCAGTCTTGTATTTATCACCTCACACAAAAATCAACTCTAAATGACCAGACCTCAGTATGAAACCCCAAACTGACAGAAGTAAACAAAATATTCTTGTTATTTCATAACTATTTTGTGGGCTTAATACCTTAATGAAACTTTAATGATTTTATTTTACCCTGGTGACTCCGTTACTCCCCACACATATGAATTGCACACATCAGACACTTGTTCTGTCCAATGTGTCTTGGGCCCTTTTGTCTTTTATTTGTAGGTATGTGCCCAAAACTTTGATGATATCACGTGTTCTGTGCTGTTTATCTTCAGGTGAGCCTCAAGTGTTTTTGATTTATAATGTGTCAATGTTGAGATCTTAGATACTTCTTCTGGTTTCTTCTCATATCTTATGATTTGCGGATTACCCAACTAATTCTTCAACATATTTATATTTTTAAATGATATCTGATAATTCAATAATTTAGTTCATTTCTATTCATTGACTCTTCTCCTTCACATGGATTTTTTGAGGTTTCAAGGCAAGTCAAATAATGATTATTAGGTTTTTCTCATTTTAAAACATTGCATTTTTAAGTTTCCACATCTTCTCGTCATTGTTGAGAGCTGAATGGCAAGTAGATATTTATTATGTATATGTGAATACACTTATTTATTCTGAGGGTTAGTTTTAAATTTTATCACAAGTATCTATTAGTGTTTACAAAGTGCCTAAGTTTGTCTTTCTTTAAAGGCATGGTCCTTCTGGATAACCTCATAAAGCCTTCAAGTTATTTTGTAAGGTTTCTCCACTTTGCCTGGTCAAAAGTTTACTGTGGGCCTATGCAGGGTGAACTCCAAATTCAGCTGTTCCTTATGACCTTGTATGTTCTTTATTACACAAGATTCAAGAGACTTGTCTACATGGCTCCTGGCTGCTGTCCCCTCCTGTCTTATGCTTTGCCCCATAACTTCCAGCTTAGTTACATTCCCTTTCTCTGCTGTGGTTTCTGACTCTTCAGACTATTGTAACATTTTACCCTTGACTTTCTGTCTTTCTTTTGATGAAGACTAGCAATGAGCAGCCATTAGGACTATTGGAACCGTCTTTGAGGTCAGCTCTTTTGCTGCATCTTTGCTCAGGCATCACAACCCAGCTCATAAGTCAGAATAGACTCCCTACAGAAGCCATGCTTCAACAGAGCCGTTTAGGTTTTGCTTTGCATGTTTTCTGTTGTGGTTTCCTAGTTGCTTGTGGCAGGAAGGCAAATTTGATGCTAAATTCTCTATCACAAGTTTTTATTATTGGATTTTAGAAGTTCTATAAAAGGCACACGAGTTGTAGGCTTAGTCCTCAGCCACTGGTGCTCTTCAAAGACTGAACCTTTAGAGGGAGGGGCTGAATGAAAGGAAATAATGTCTCTCAGGACATGGCTTTGGAGACAAATGTGGCTGGCTGCTTCCTCCGTCACTGTGCTTTCGGGCTGCCATGAAGTAGAGTTTCTCTGTCCTTCCGATGTCTAGGCCCAAAGTAAACCTTTTCTCACTGTAACTTTATTTCTCACAAGTATATTTGCCATGAAAATGGTTGCTTGTAATCTAAACAATATTTATTGTCAATAAAACATTTAAATAGAAAAAGAAAAGCACAATGCTAGGGTTTGGTTAATGATATATATTTATTGAAATCGTACACTTGGCATTTACCAACTATGTAAACATAGTTAAGATTCTCTCAACATTAGTTTCCTTGTAAGGGGATGTCAGGTAACAATATTACCTTTTAGGATTTATATGAGTTAAATAGCATATAAAGTGGTTTATATAATACTTGGGATTTAGTATGAACTAAATGAAACTTTACTGACTTTAATTTTAATAATTGATTGATATATAATGATGTTAAGTATGAAAAACTAGCATAAACAAGATTGAGGCTATAAAGTAAGAGTCAGAACAACTTAATTTACTACAGTAGTAATTATAAACCACTCAGGCATAGTTCTGAGGCCAATAAAAACATTTGTGGACCGATTATGTAAAGCAAGGTAGAAGAAAAAAATTCTAAGCTTAAAACTGCTGCTAGTATGATGGGAAGACAGGTGGCAAAAAGAATGAAAATCAGGTAGACAGAGAAAGAGAGAGAGAGAGAGAGAGAGAGAG
Source organism: Rhabdomys pumilio (assembly GCA_030674055.1). Classification (NCBI taxonomy): domain Eukaryota; kingdom Metazoa; phylum Chordata; class Mammalia; order Rodentia; family Muridae; genus Rhabdomys; species Rhabdomys pumilio. Next base: position 187,465,385 of record JANHMN010000002.1, on the reverse strand, counting down.
AGAGAGAGAGAGAGAGAGAGATAAGTGTGTTGAAACTTACAGAGTATTCAGCTGGGATGCTTTGTGGTTTTTGGTTTCTGTTGTTTTAAATATGTATTCTAATTACAGCCCATATCCCTCAATAAAGACCAGAAGTAACAGCAGCTCCAGTCAATGTCCTACAGAAACATAGGCTCATTTATCAGAAAGAGTGTTAGCTCCATTTCTTGATGGTGACTGTCCTTGTAGTACTCTTTAGAATCTAAGAGGGGAGGGCATGGATATGTGGCATTGATGTTACTTCAAATAAAGAAAATTTGAACTTGCTGCAAGTTGCTAACTGATGGAGAAACAGGACTTCTGGAGGTTGTAGTGACCCTCATGGGACAAAATGCAGCACAGACTTAGTTGCTATAAACAGCAGCATTCATAAGTATGATTAAATTAGAAACCATCTATGTACTTTAGAATTTTTTGAGTGCTGGCCATGGATTGGTCTCTATTCTAATCATGCTATGCATAACAATTCATTTGTTCCAACAACTATTTCAGAAAGTAACTACTATTATTCTTTCTCATCTTACATATAAGTAAATCGACACAGAAAGAAATTAATTTTCTAAACTCATGTAGGAGTAGGAATTCATCCACCCTTCTATCTATTTTTGGTTTTGACATACTGTCTTATGTACTGCTTGCTGGTCTCAGGTTGTTACTGTAGCCTTAGATAACCACAGACTCCTCTTTCACCTACTGAGTGTTGGCATCAAGGATATTCATCACAATGCCACATTTACATAGAAAACTCAGAATCTAAGTACTGACTTCCAGGCCTGCTAGCAGCACCCTTATTTTACACAAACAGAGATTTGAAGAAAATCTATAGAAGAGAAAATACATTATTTTCCAGTTTCGACAATAAATCAGTTTCACTGCATAAGCAGAAAACTGCCCAATTTCATGGAATAGTGTAGCTAAATTAGGATACAATTTGAAAACAAGCAAACAGAAAATACTTGTACAGAAAATAACCAGCCAACACTGGAAAAGTCTAAGCCACATAATAAAGTAAATAGGTATTAATTCTTTCTTTTCTAACTTCAAGATCGTTAGAATAATAACGTAATAATGGTTGAAACAAAGATCACACAAAAGTAAACTATCTAAAAAACTTAGAACAAAGACTGGCATAGAGTAGGAGCTCAATCAAATTTTAATGCAGTAAAGATTAATAATTGAAAACTTACAAGTTAGAGTAAAATTTGATAAAGATCTTATATTACAATTTTATATTATTTTTGTCATTCAACAAGTGAATGATTAGGTACTAGAGGCTGAGGTCTGATTTGCTTAAAAGTCAGCCTTAAAGTGAGAGAGGTAATGTTCAAAGGCTCAAAAAGCTCTCTGCTTCTAAACACTGTCCTAAGACTCTAAAGTTCTTCCTACCTCACCTATTCAGGTTAGAAACATAAATTACAATAAATGTAAACATAAATCACAATTGCTTTAAGAATGTCTTTGCTATAATTTTGGGGAATACTTGTAAGCATTTTTTCAGAGAAAGTGTTCCCTGAAGTCCACGCTGTTTGACAGTTTAGTTCACCTATGTAACAGTCTGAGGAGAGTTACCATTGACCTGTTGACAGGTGGGGACGGTGGTATTTAAAGTGATTTGGAGCTCTGCTCAAGGTCACAGAGTGGTAAGTGGTAGAGACAGCATTAACCAAGTCATCTGACTTCAGGTATCCGGCCTTTTCCACGGCATTCCTATCATGGGCAATGCTAAACTAATGGCAGGCATGTTGAGTCCTTCCTACTTATGACAGGACTAGCTTGAAGTTCCCTAAGCAGCAGATCAGCAGATCTTTAGGGAGACTTGTATATGTGTAGTTCATCTGAAAGCATCAGAAGTTAGGAATGAGTCTCAGATGAGTCCTACTAGAACTAGTTCAATATCAAAGAACAACCTAAGCCACAGCTGTATCATGTGGGGGAAAAAACTCGTGGGGATCCGGAGGGCGGCGGCGAGGTTCTGCCGCACTTCCCACACTGCCTGTGGCAGATCCCACATTCACACAGCTGCCACTGCATCAGCAAGGTTCAGAGTTCCAAAAGCTGGTAATCTGGCGGCAGCATAGGCCCAGGCGACACGTGGTAGTCCGGTTTTCCAAAGCTTTTATTGTTCATGGCATGGTGAATGAGTGTAGATGGTATGCGCTCTCCCCCAAAAGTCAAGGGTTCTAGCTTTTTTATAGGGAGAGGGAAAAGGGGCTGGAATAACTTAATTAGCTACAGCCCCTTCCCCCCCCCCCCAGCCTTTAGATAACTCATTAATATTTAAATTTCTGGAGGTGGAGACCTCTACCTGTGTCCTATTGAAGGGCACAGGTTAAATGGAGTTGCCTCATCCAATGCCTGACAGTATCGCTTTCTTAGGGGCAGCTCTACTGACTGGCAATGGCAGGTAATAGAGGTGTTGTTCATAGTCAAGCCATGGAAACAGGGAAGGGTCCTCCTAGCTCTGGAGACTTATGAAGCAAGGCAGATCCTCTGTTTAACCTTGCTAGTCACACACACACACACACACACACACACACACACACACACACACACACA
>JANHMN010000002.1:187407365-187462780 GCA_030674055.1 Rhabdomys pumilio | reverse complement strand
ACACACACACACACACACACACACACACACACACACACACACACACAAACACACACACAAAAAGTATAAGATCCCAACACCAGCAAACCTTTAAAAGGAAAGTGCACTGTTTAAAGAGATATAAACATCCACAATGCATGACAGTTTTAAAACAATATTGATTCCATAAAAATATGTGAGTCTGAAAAATGAAATATAATAGAGGAAAAAGCCCACTTATTCAGATAAAGACGGAACTGGCGGCATATCCACATTTATCCCTTTAAATTTTACTCATGAATGATCATATTTAAAAGATGAATTTAAGAAAATGTGGTAGACTATAATTTATATAAATACTTAATATGTTAGGAAGAATGTTTTGGTATTTGTTTTCACCCTCGGAAAAACGTTTCTGTCTAATAGAATGTGTTTTGATGAATGAGGTAATATGCTTTGTGACTTGGACTTCACTGAAGAAGGCACCATCAATCTCTGGGAATGTTTTGCTAAATTACGTTCACTTGGCATTCATTTTGAACAGCTGTGATCTCCTTGGACACGTGTAGTCAGTTACAGGAGAAAAAAAAAAAACCCTCCACTGTCCACAATTTTAGGATTGGTGCCTTCTGTCTTAGCAAAGGACTCCAATTCCTTAGAAGGCAAGAAAGGTGCAATACCATGCTTTTCCACTCAAACCTTACTTGTTCTTTCTGGTGAAATGACACATCTGTTTGTGTCCTTGTCAATTGGAGAAAAGAAAATTCTTCCATTCCAGTGCCTACTAACACTACAGAGGAGCATATCAGCCACGAGGACCAGGGTGGGACAGACGTTTCTATCTCTCTGCTTCGCTCTCTGCAGAGGTTCTTACACACATGCCTAATAAAACACACATGCCTAATCAAACACACATGCCTAATCAAACAACACACATGCCTAATCAACTCTAGTTATGCACTTTTAGCTTTTGTAGGAAGCACAAAAGTCCTTATGCAATTTCAGAATCAAAGAACACATCACCCAGCAATTACTGGTATCTTTACCTGAATTAACAAAATCATTTTTAGGCACTCGGAATTTCTTCCCACTTGTATGCGGTTCTTCGATATGTCCAAATAACACATTGTAAGAAAATTAAGGTGGAACAAATCCTTGACCCCTTGACTTCTCTGAAAATGTCTTTAGACTGATGATACTTTTTGATATTTTATGTTTGTTGTTTTCCTCTGTTATTAGTACTTTGACAATTTTGCTTGATTATTATCAATTCCTCCTTACACTCCTCCTAGATACAGCCCAACATTTTTACCCACATAACTTTGTGTCCACTTTTTCAAAATAAAAAAAATCAAATTAAGCTTCTGTTGTCTATACACTCTTGAATGTGAGGCCTTCCCTGCAGCCTGGTCAACAGGAAGGATCACAACCTTAAAGAAGACTGACTCTCTTTCGCAGTTGCTGGCAATTGTCAATAGACCCTCTCTCAGCTAGAGGTGAGACTCCTTACCCACCTCCCTTTCACAATTTTGTCTTGCTTGAGATTGTTCAGGTCTTCTGCATGCTCACAACCACTGTGAGTTCAAATGCGCAGCTCGTCATTTACTGACGTCTACAGCTCTGGACAAAAGCAAATAGGATGAATTTCCCTCGGACACAAGTACCACATGTACTCTTGCTTATTTATGGTTCTTTTCCTTCATCCTAACTCTGAGCTCTACAAGCCATAACTGGGTGTGGCTCTCAGCCTATGTGTGTGAACTACAAAGTGATTCTTTCACTAAACACAAAAACCTTCACATCTGTACCATCACTATGCATCAAAGAGCTTCCTAATTTTTTTCCTAAGCCAAAGATTTAATATTTTCATATATTTTATTTCTAACACCTTAGGTTTGATTTGAAGGTGTTTTGGGAGCACCTTGTTCTGTGGTCAGTGTTTAATAATTAGCATTATATGAATACGCATGTTACATAGGAGATGAAGTCATGCTCTAGGGTCATTTTATTATTGCTTGAAAAAAACTACAACTTTTTTTCCTGAAATTGCTAAACATCTACTTCTAGGATTAATGTAAAAATTAAAAGTTTATTATGCATGAGAAGTCTGCACAGCCATTCTCATTGGTGGCACAATAAAAAAATAGCTCCATTCTTTGTTTTTCTTATCATTTTGTGTTCTTAGTCTCTCCATCAACTATGAATAAAAGCTATTACATATCTTTATTTTGAATTAATTAATTCCACAGACTCCACTACTCTAGAGTCTTGCTTAGCCGTTTAGAGCTCAAATATCAACCTAACATAGGTTCCCCACTGTCTGAAGTGATTCACTCATAATTGTTATCTGGAGTTTTTCTTCTCCTTGGTATAATTCAAAAAAAGCAATGGAATGAAAATCAGTTTGATCAGAAAGTTACCTGGAAGATATACTGACCAACTGGCCAACAGTAAGATAGACTAAAACACCCGATCATCACACTTTTAGTACACCCTTTGTACAAAGGAAGGCTCAAATCCACTGGCAAACATTGGAAAGCAACCAATGCTGGCTGAACATCAGGCTATCTGATTCATGGTATGAGAGAAAACACAAGAGTTCCATGCTTATCCCAGACTTGTCTTTCAAGGGCAATTTCAGGACAGACTCTAGTAGGGAAAAGTACTGGCAGAACTAACATGCTGAGGAGACAAGTCAAGGCTGCTAGAATTTTAAGGTACAGATCCTGGACAAAAGCATAAAAGCTATGCTTTAAGTTGAGTATGTATAGAACCAATAGACAACCTCAGCTAAATGAAACATGGCACCAGAAAAGTTTCATTTTCTGGGACCCCTCCCTTCCTATTTTTGGCTTCATTCATATATATATATATATATATATATATATATATATATATATATGTATAATTTTATAATAGGAATTAGAGTATCATAGGATGCTTCCAAGGAATTATCTACCTTTGAAAAAATTAATTTATTCAAGGTAATAGCTTCATTGGGAGACCTTATGATTTTTTTCATGTTTAAGAATATGTAGTTAACAAATACAATTAATACCATTATTATATAACTTGTAGTACATAATATGATGGTTTATATTTATTTGCATATTTTGAAAATTACAACAGCTAAAACACTTGACTTATTATTCACTATATATATATATCCATTTTCCAAGAAACATGGAAGTACATAAAGAAAGGAAATCCAACCCTGTCCCTGACTTCATGGATGATTTACTTGTGAGAGTTCCATATGGCTGTTGTGGAAAAGACCCTTACTCTCAACCTTCTAGTGGTTCAGTAACCCAAGGTTAAGGACATCACACTTAGCAACTGATGTCATAGCAGTTATTTCCCTGTTTGGCTCTAATCCACCTACCTGAGTTTTCTATCAATGTATTTAAAGTATGCTTTGATTTGTTACTTTATTCTGTTACTTAATAGAAATGACTTTATAAAACTGTTATTTCATGGAATATGAAATTTGGAGTACCTCATATTTTTTGAGATTAGAAATATGCTTTCAAATGAACCATTTTTAATATTTAAATGTGGAGCTTTGAGAAAACTAAATTTTAAGCAAAATCCATACCAGGTGCCAGCATGGACCACTTGAACCAAAGCATCTGGTGTTATGTCCACGGGCAGATTCCTGTGAGTTCATTTTGGTTTCAGATCTCTCTTGATTTGGTTTATGGCCAATTGGTTTAATCTGAACTAGTTATTAAACCCTTATTTGTTTAGATAACCTTGGTTTTGCTACACTGTGCATTTTTGTTTCTTTCAAAATTAGTTAACTAGCTAGTATTTAGCTTTATTCCACACCATCCCTCCTCCAATGTAAAACCTAAGAAAAGAGACAATGTTGTAAGGAATAGCATTTTGTTTTCCAGTTGATCTTATGCTTAGTGGGATTTATGTTATTTTAACTTGTAGATATATAAAACTTATAAAACTGAAAACTTCTGATTAAAGTATCACAAGTCAGGTTTTGAATACTAAACAACATGTTAAGCAATAAAATTCCAATACCAGATAACAATACAACAAACTCTGTGGACTCTTCATAAGATTAGTGTTGGAATACTAATGTTATTACTTCATAAAACTGTTATTTCATGGAATATGAGATTTGGAGTACCTCATATTTTTTGAGATTAGAAATATGCCTTCAAATGAACAATTTTTAATATTTAAATATGGGGCTTTGAGAAAATGAACTTTTAACCAAAATCCATACCAGGTGCCAGCATGGACCAATACTAGTAATAGAATCCAAAATGTGTATATGCTTGTGTAAGACAGAGACAGAGTGACAATGACAAAGAGCAAGAGAGCAAACACATTATATCTATATTATCTATCTATCTATCTATCTATCTATCTATCTATCTATCTATCCATACATCTATCTATCACCTATCTGTGTTATAGATACTAACATTCTTGGATAATTTTTGATCATTTGTGACTGCTTTATAAACCATGTTCTTTAGGGTCATTATTTTGACCAATCCTAGGTAAAATAGAACTTTTATGATCTTTAAGTAAAGAAGTGGTAATTTTGAACTCTGCTTAGCTTACTTAAAGGCATACAGAAACCTAATGCATTTCATTACATCATAATTATCATTTCTGTTTTACAGTGTATTTGGGACTCTATTTGATTGCTTAAAATAAAAGGTCAAGTATGCTGTAAAAGGGTTATAAGGATGAAAGCTTCAAGAAAGATATATGATATTTGTATGAGTGAGTAAATTATAATCAAAAGTTATTAAAATTTTAAGGTAAAAATCCAAAACTCTAAAATAAAAATTAAGATTACCTGTTTAAAACAATTACAATTTCTTAAATATGAATACACTCTTAATAAGATTTATAAGAAACTGGTTCAGAGGAAAATAGTATTACACCCTTTCTTCTAGAAGGATGCATAATTCTTTCCAGCACTATGAAAGCTACCTAGTAGGAATGAAGCTTCCAGGTAAGTGTCAGCTTGATATTCCCATGTTCTGTGACTGTGGTATATTTAGCAATTGAGTTTTACTTTTAATATCTGGAGGGTACCCAAGATAATTGGAAATTGCTTGTGATGTCTGGTGGTCTATAGGACCTCACTGGTTAACAACTCCAAAAAACAATAACCCATCATTGCAAATTATTTTATTTTGCTGGCTTGTGGTACCTAAATGAAACGTTGTTACCAACTTACAGGGCAAACTCATTTTAGCTCTTTTTGTATATGTGTATTTTAGAAAGCTTCTATGTTTCCATATGCCTTTTTCAAAATTTCTTTAGTGCTATTTTCCTTTCCCTATTCCCTTCTCTATTCTGCCTTCCAACTTCCACCATGCATAACCCTTATTTTCCCATTATTTCTTTTAATCTTTCATATCACTACCTTATATCCCTCTTCCATTGAAATCTACCTTTCCACAGGCCCTAATTCCTTACCTCTATGCAAATTCCAGATGGAACACACATAACTGAAAATTCAACTCTAATAGCCACAGATGAGAGAAAACATGCACCATGTATCTTTCTGTACCTCAGTTACCTCACCTGGAATGAGTCCTTTCAGTTCTATCCATTGAGCTGCAAATTTCATTTTTCTTATTCTCAATTATCATCAGAGAAGCTTTATTTTTTTTCAGTAGATGTCGAATATCACAGAGATCCACAGCATGTCAAAATGCAGAGAGGAAACTGGAATGTGCAGCACTAAACAAAACATTTATAGCTCACTTCTTCCTCCCAAGATGCAAAGATCATGAAAACGTTGTAAGAAATGGAGGCAGTAAATGGCCACAGGAAAAAGTGTTCTTCAGGTACAGCAGGACAGTTACACATATGGATTCACAGCACTCGAGACAGCATGCTTAAGATTTACACATGCTCAAGTTAGATAAGATCCTATTATTGAAAAAGGAGGTAAGCGTGAGTTCTCACCCCAAACCAAGCCTCTGCTTGGCAGAGTCATACCACCTTGAGTATATGGGCAGTCCCAACTGTATTTGATGGGTTTAAATAGCGAAATAAGGCATAGGGTTGTGGTAAGGAGGGGAGGGATACATGTGATCAGAATACATCGTATGAAATTCTCAAAGAACTATAAAAATGAGATGAACAGGGGCTGGAGAAGTGACTCAGTGTTTACGTGCACTGGCTCCTCTTCAGAAAAACTTACATTTAATTCTTTGAACCCACATGGTAGCTCATGTCTTTTTAAAACTTCAATTTAGGGGATCAAATGCTCTCTTCTGGCCTCTGGGACTCCAGGTACCTATTTGTTGCACAGACTTACATGCAGGCAAATTACCCACATACAGAACATATTTTAAAAACAAAACAAATAAAGTAAAAACTCTAAAAACAAGTTGTTTCCTAGGTAGAGAAAAGAAATATCATTAGCAGTCCTTCCTCATTGAGGGAAATGAATCCACCAGCTATATCTTACTACATCTGTGCTTTATACATCAGATAAGTTCCTATGTTCATAATTCTCACTTCTTCCTAGGGACCGAGAAAAGATGCTGATACTCACCTTGACCTGCAGTGACAACTGGGAACTTCACTTAGCTAAATTCAAAATTCCTTTGGCAATATTTCTAATTATCTCTTTACATATTTCTGATATCCATTTATATTTAGATACCTTGAAAACTGTCAAAGATGCTTGGGATGTTTCAAGTATATTCCTGAGCGATAAGAACAGTGCTTCCAGAGATACAGGGCATTATGTTCTCCTATGATACAAATTTGCTATGCCTGTGTGCCTACTCAAGCCTCCAATCTTATCTGAATTAGACTTTCATGCTTAGAAGGCTATTTACTGACAGGGGAAATGAGCAATCAGTGTCATTAAATGGAGTATGACAGCACAAGCAGGTCATTCTTGCTTAGTTGAGGTGCTTGCTACCCTCATCTTCTTTTTAATTCTTTATGTCATGATATCTGATGTGTTTGATTATTTTAATTTTATGTATGATATTACTATTATTGTTTTGTACATAAATGATATGTCAAAGAGAGGGAGGAGAGAGAGGGAGGAGAGACACACACACACACACACACACACAGAGAGAGAGAGAGAGAGAGAGAGAGAGAGAGAGAGAGAGAGAGAGAGAGAGAGGAAATCATGGTGGCTAATGTATTTTATGTGACATGGAGACAGAATTTTTTCTCTTAATTTTCATTTATTTTCCTCTCCAGAAGATTGCTTTCCTGTCTATTCATCTATAACACAATTTAAGAAGAAGCCTCTATAACTATAACTTTGGGACAAAGACAATATTTGACTATTACATATACAAAAGGTTCATGATAATTCAAGAATTGAACTGTGAACTGAAGTCTCTAAGAAGCCATGCTAAGCTCTCTATGATCCTTACCCGAGGGACTTCTGTGATTGTGTTGAACAAAATGTTACAGATTGTGAGTCAAAATTTACTTTGTGTTATCTTTGGGCATCTAGACAGCCATTTACTGTCCACTTCGGTGTGTGATCTACCACTCTTTTTACATTTAGAAATCTGAAAAGACCCAACAGAATAGAACTTATATCCTTGGAATGGCTTCCAGTGGAACCCAGAACACTAGCAAGCTTTTTATTTTCAACTACCTAGATATTAGCAGCCCTCCTTCCTTAAGGATTACCTATCTACCTGAAAGTTTCTAAAAAAATTGGTAATAGTTCTACCTTATACTTCTACATTGCTGGTGGGATTATAAACTAGTACAGCCACTCTGGAAATCAGTGGCAGTTCCTCAAAAACTTGGAAATACTTCTACCTGAAGACCCAGCTATACCACTTCTGGGCAAAAGATGCCCTACCATACCATAAGGACATGTGCTCCACTATGTTCATAGCAGCCTTATTTGTAATAGCCAGAAGCTAAAAACAATCCGTATGTTCCTCAACAAAAGAATGGATACAGAAAATGTGGTTCTTTTATACAATGACATGCTCTTCAGCTATTAAAAACAAGGACATCATGAATTCTGCAGGTAAATAAATAGAACTAGAAAATATCATACTGAATGAGGTAACCCAGACCCAAAAAGATATGCACAGTATGTACTCACTAATAAGTGGATATTAACCAAAAAGTTCAGGATATTCATGATACAACTCACAGACCTTATGAAACTCAACAAGAAAGAAGGTCCAAGTGTGGATACTTTAATTGCACTTAGAAGGGGGAACAAAATAATTACAGGAGACAGAGGGAGACAGAGACCTGGGTGTAAGGGGAGTTGAGGAGGCGAAAATGGGGAGATAGGATCAGGTTTAGGGGGAGGCAGGAGAGATGCCCAAAGACCCAGAAAACTGAGTGGAAATATGCAGCATTGGGGGGTGGGAGGCAGAGAAAATCCCAGAAACCTGAAAAGTGAGAGGCTCCCAGGACTCAATGGGGATGACCTTAGCCAAAATGCTTAAGACTGGGGAGATGGAACTTGAAGAGACAACCTCTGGTAAATAGATATGGCCCCCAGTTGAGGCATGGGCCAACCACCCATTTTCAAAATTTTTCACCCAGAATTGTTTCTGTCTAAGAAAATGCACTGACAAAAATTTAGCAAAGACTGAAGGAAAAACCAGCCAGTGATTAGCCCAACTTGGGGTCCATCGCATGTGCAGGCACTAATCCCGAACACTTACTGATGTCATGTTGTGCTTGCAGACAGGTGCCTAGAGTGGCTGTAGTCTAAGAGGCTCTGCCAGCCACTGACTGAGACAGACAATGATGCTTACAGCCAACCATTAGGCTGAGGCCTGGGACCCCTATGGAAGAGTTAGGAGTACGGCTGAAAGAGGCTGAAGGGGATTGCAACCCATAGGAAGAACAATATCAACTAATCCAGACCCCTCAGAGCTCAGAGAGACTAATCCACCAAACAAAAAGCATACATGAGCTGGTCTGTGCCTCCAGGCATGTATGTAGCAGAGGACTACTTTTTCTGGCCTCAGTGGGAGAGGATGTGCTTAATCCTGTAGAAAATTTATGTCCAGGGAAGCAAGGTGCTGGCAGGGGTAAGATAGGGGTGTGTGTGTGTGGATGAGGAGCGCCCTCTTAAAAGCAAATGGGGGATGTAGTGAAGAATTCTGGGAGGAAGGATCAGGAAGGGAAGCACCATTTGAAATGTAAATAAATAAAATAATTTAATAAAAGAAAAGAAAAAAAGAGAAAAAGAAAAAGCTATACCACTCCTGGGCATATACACAAAGGATGGTCCACTATACTAAAAGACATCTGCTACACTATGCTCTTAGATAACATCTTTATTCATAATAGCCAGAAACTGGAAACATTCCAGATGTTCCTCAATGGAAGAACAGATAAAGAAAAAAATGTTGTTCAGTTAAATAATGCAATACTACTCAACCATTAAAAAGAGGGACTTCATAAAATTTGAAGTCAAATGGATGGAACTAGAAAATATTATCCTGGGTGAGGTAACTCAGACTCAAAAGGACATTAATTATATGTGTTCAGTTATAAATGGATATTAGCCATAAAATAAAGGATATCCACACTACATTCTTTAAACCAAAAGAAGCTAAACAAGAAAGAAGATTCAAGTGAGAACACTTGACTATCACTCAGAAAGAGAAATAAAATAGTCATTGGAGGTGGATGTAGGTAGGGAACTTAGTGGGATAGGGGATGGGGAATATAAAGGGTTGGGGGATCAGGTGCAGACAGAGGCAAAGAGAGAGCTGGGAGAGTTTGCAGGTTGAAGTTGTGGTGGGAAGAACATTTCCAAAAAGTGTCAGAGTCCTGAGATCAGGGAGGCTCTTGGGAGTCTATGAGATTGACTCTAGGTGAGAGTCCTAGCAGTGGGAAGTATGGAACCTAAAGTGGCCACCTCATGTAGCCAGGCAGGACTCCCAGGGAAGAGATAAAGACACCAACCATCCTGAAAAATCTTCAGCTGAAACTTTGTTCTGCATACAAGAAGTATGGGGACAAAGATGAAGCAGAGACTGAAGGAATAGCCAAACAATGACTGACCCAACTTGAAACCCATCCCATAGGCAAGAAACAATCCGTAACACTATTATTAATACTCTGCTGTGCTTGCATACAGGAACCTAGCATAACTGTTCTCTGAGAGGATCCACCCACCAGGTGCCCAAAACAGATGCCAAGACCTACAGTCAAACATTAGATGGAGCTTGGGGAGTCTTGTGGGATGGTTGAGAAAAGGATTAAGGGATCTGGAAGAGACAGGAACTACATGGGAAGACCAACAGAGTCAACTAACCTGGACCCTTGGGGACTCCCAGAGACAGAAACACCAAAGAATGAACATACATGGGTTGTACCTACCCCACCCCCATACAGATATGTAGCAGATGTGTAGCTTCATCTTTATTTGAGTCTCCCAACAACTGGAATCAGTGTTGTTCCTGACTCTGGATCCTCTTCCTCTAACTGGACTGCCTTGTCTAGCCTCACTGGGAGAGAATGTGCCTGTTCCTACACTGACTTGATGTGCCAAGATATGTTGATACCTGGGGTATCCTCCCCTTTTACAGAGCAAAAGTTGAAGGAATATAAAGAGAGACTATGTGTAAGGGTGTCTGGAAGTGGAGAGTGTGGCTTTGATCAGGATGTACAATAAACAAACAAACAAACAAACAAAGAAATAGGAAAAGAAAAAGTTTCCCAACAACAACAAAAAGTCTATGCCAGGGTGGTTTTATTGCAGAATTGTACCAGACTTCCAAAGAAGAGATAATACCAATACTCCTCAAACTATTCCACAAAATAGCATCAGATGGAACATTGCCAAACTCATTCTGTAAGACCACAGACACCCTGATACCAAAACAATACAAAGACTCAACAGAGAAACAGAATTTCAAACCAATTTCCCTCATGAGCACTGATGCAAAAGTACTCAATAAAATATTTACAACCTATTCCAAGAACACATCAAAAACACGATCAAGTTGTCTCCAACCCAGAGATGTGGAGACAGTTAAATATACAAAAATTATTAATGTTACCCACCATATAAACAAACTGAAAGAAAGAAAACATGATCATCTCATTAGATTCTGGCTCCTTATTCTCTGGCTTCAGCTGCCTTTGGTAACCTGCACTAAGCTGCAGTAACTGAGCTGCCACAGAATTAATGTCACTGTACTGCCTCTCAATTGACTCCCAACTCACTGCACAACACTCACGCCAATTAAATATCCATTTCAAACATGGCTTCTTCCTTTTACTCACTAAGGTTATCGACATTGTTCAGGATTAAAGATATGTAAGAAGATATGTGTCTATTCTGGCCAGAGTATCCATGTTGCTAGATTAAAAGTCCTAAACAGTCCATACTACTTGGATTTTACCAAGTCTTCTCTTTGTTCTTTTGAAGTAAAAATGTTGAAATGGTGCCTCATCACATAAAGTCTCCATAGTAGATCTCTTAAAATTATGTATGCTATCTTGTGACGTCACCTACCGCACACACAACCATGTGAACATATATGTTCATTCACATGATGCCACATACACACCCAGAGAACACAAATAAACAATGTAGAGGAGAGCAAGCAACACTGGAAAAGGACATGTCAACTTTTAAAGTTTTAAATTTAAGAAAAAGTGTAAAATGAGTTTGAATAAAGATTAAATTTATTTTAGTGCATCACAGTGTACTTCTTAGATCATTTATATTACCCAGTTTATCCCAAATCTTATTGGATGACTGTAACCCAAAAAAATGGGTTGCTTCCTGGTGAGAGCCTAAGTTGGTTTTAACTAGTGGTTTGACAGTGGCACGAGAGAAGGCATTTAACATCCAATAGCTCACGATGGCAGGGTGTACAAACACTCACTGTTATGAGCTTCTGTGAGGAGTATGAACGTGAATTACTCCACTGCATTGAAATACACTTGCATTCATTTCCATTCTGAGCCCTCAGTAAAATGAAATCGCAATGATTTAAAAACCTACCAAAAGAAAGTCATCTCTCCTCTCTAATTTTTTAAAATAAGGTAATAGGAAATGGTCTTAACTTTTGAAACAACACCAGTCTCTGGATTTTTTTTATGTAAAATATTGCAACACAGGCCCCTTATTTTAGACACATGGCATAAGGAAGGACCCACATGTGTTGAACAGTTGTTAGAGATGTTAATGGCTGGGAAATTTCACTTTGGCTTCCCTGTTTCATGACCTCTAAAAGTGATTTTTTTCTGCATTCTCCATTTTTACATGTTACCCTTTAATTAACTGCACTTACACCCTGAACCTATGAGCACTTTGCACTGCTCCGCACACATGTGAGTAAGTCCTTCACACTTAAGCAGAACATCTTCTCCATGCTGTTAGCCTGGTCACTGTATAGGCCACATATTAGTCCATACATAATGCAGCGTTCATCTAAATTTTGACTGTCTTCATGTTACTACCCTAACTATTGTACACAAAATTTATTTCAGAGACAGAAATGGAGAAATAGTTCTTCACAGTGAGAGCACCTTGGGCTAAGAGCTTATAAATCAGTGTTAAATAGACATGACTCTCAGGTTTGTCTTGGTCACACTAGCCATTTAGCTGTGGGCAAGTTGCTTTTAACTATTAAACTCTGATAGTCTATGATAATAATAAAGAAGTGCCTACCTGCTACATGTGTTGCATTAATTAAATTTGGAGATGTAACGCCACATATTGCATGATTGGTAAATGCCAGTCTTGTTTTATTGTTTTTTTAAATTTTATTTTTAAATACAAATTGACAACAAGTACCTCCTCTCCAAGTCACCCTTTATATCCCTCTGGACAACACTCCCAGATACTCATGAGTATCTACATAAGAATTAATATTATCACTAAGAAAATAAATATCCAAACATATTATTCATCAGACCAACATATTTGCTATATTTTATTTATGCAAAATATTATTTCTTGCTGACTGAGATTGCTGTTTAAGGGGCTTGAAGAGAAACCTACATTGCGACAGCCATATGAGGTGGCATATTGCACTTTTGTATTCTCTTTGAGGAGTAGTGAGATCCTTGGAAAAGAGACTTATATCCTGTGTGGATGAATACTATAGTATATTGCAGATGAATGGCATCCACAGGACAATCTTTGACTTACTTTATGCTATGGCTAAATTACTGCCACTGCTCATTAGGAATGTCAGTTCTGCTTAGTGGCCTACTCTTTAATACTGAAAAAAAAAGCTGCTTTTCAAAGGCAATGCCTAGAAAGTCTTACCTTTATTATCATTTCTGTCTTCCAAGGCAAGTCAAATTTCACTGGCTAGGCAAAGTTTTAAAGGTTAATATTAATCCTCTATGTCCATAATGACAGAAACTGAGTTTATTCCAAGGCAATGAGCATCTGCCTTCAGTGGGTATGTGCTGCTAGACTGTCTAGTTGCTGATTCCCTCTGCCATCCCTGAACATTGACTTTGTACTCAGGCTGTGTGAGATGCTTTCCACCCAAGCAGGAGTCATGAGTTTGCTATTGTCTCTGAAGACAACTCTTTAGTGTGCCAGCTAAAGGAGAGCCTTATGTACACACGGGGACATGTTACTATTGGAGTCAAGAAGATATTATTGTAAAATATTTTCTTATAGTCTCCATGTCCTCAACTTTGAGGGCACTCTTCTTACTAACCAGCTGGCTCAAGCTTGTTTGCCATGTTCACATGATAATAGTGAATAAATAAAAAAAGAGAAGTCAGGGCAAGAATTAAAACAGGGCAGAAACCCAGAGACAGAAACTGAAGCAGAGATCGCCTTGCTTTTAATGGGATACTCAGCTTTCTTTCTTGGAACACCCAGAACCACTGGCGGGGGTGTGGGGGGGGCATCCTCTGTTAGATGTACCTATCCACATCTACCAGTAACCAAATATCAGGCAGATCTGGGAAGTTTTGTGGGAAAGTGAGGAATAGAAGTGAAAGAGCCAGAGAGGTCAAGGACACCACAAGAACATCTACACAATCAACTAACCTGGGCCCATGGGGACTCACAGAGACTGAACAATCAAAGATCATGTGGGGACTGGACTTGGGCCCCTACATGTTTGTAGCAGATATTTACTTGGTCTTTATATGGGTCCTCTAACAATTGGAGCTGGGGCTGTCAATGACTCTGTTGCCTGCAATTGGATCCCCTTCCTCTACCTGGACTACCTGGTTGAACCTCAGTGGGAGAGGAAGTGCTTAGTCCTACTGGGAGTAGATGTCCCAAGGTAGGCTGATACACAATAGGGGCTTCCTCTTCTTTGAGGAGAAGAGTATGATGAAGGAAGGATTTGAAAACTGGTCTAGAGGAGAGGAAGTAGGAAGGTTGTGATTGATATATAATGTGAATAAAAATAGATTATGGGAATAAAGAAAAAGAAAATGTACCATGAATTTTACCCCAAGTCAATCTGGTATGTAATTGTCTTAGTTGAGGTTCCTTCTTCCAGAATGTCTCTATTTCGTGTCAAGTTGAACAGTACGAGCCAGAGCAGGGACCTCAGTATTCTATGACTCAGAACTGTGAATACTAAAGAAGCTGACTTTTGCCAATTCATAACTAGGATTAGAATATTTAAGAAGGACCCAGTCAACTGATTAGTAATATGACCATTCTTACAATATCTAAAATATTGAGTCTTGTCAGGGTCAGCCCTGCTTATACACTGAAGGCCTAAAATCAGCCATAGGCCTAAAATTAGCAATAGTCCTGACATACATGACTGCTAACACAAAGACTTGGGTCTCTGTGGAAAAATACTGAAACAGATGGCTAGAAGCTATTGTAAACAAGCAGCTTTGATGGAAAGTTGCCAAGCTTGAGTAGTCATAGACCTTGTAGACAGGTAACCTTGTTGGATAGTACCAACTTAGATAAGGACAAGTGAATCATAGGTGGAGTCATAGTAATCTGTTCCCTGAACCTTCAACCAGCTGACACTCTGTTCTGGAAGATATCTGTACTCCCCCTGAACACCTACACTCCTGCGTCATCCCCTTTCCCATATCCTTCCCTTTTGTGTATATAACTCCTGTGTGAAAAAGTAAAAATCATGATTTGATCAGACTATAGACAAATTGTCATTCTTTGCGTCAGCCTGTTTCCCCCACTTTCTCTTTCTGGTGACCTCCCCGGACCCCTGTTTAATGCCCTGCTGGACAGGACAGAGTCTTTAATGAAAAAAAATGAACACACACAATCCGCTGAGGAATGAATCTAAACATCCTCACCTGGACTCACTGAGTGTATGTTTCTCGTGGCTATTTAGCTGTGTTGCACAAACATGTCTGTTTCTTTTCTGACTACAAGCAGGTCATTCTAATCTAGAGAACAAGGGAAGGCCATTTACTTGCCCACTGAATTATTTCTCTGATGATTTTTCCAAGGTCTGAAAATTTTAAGAACCAGGATGCTTGCTGTGAGTTCAGAAAATAACATATATTTTTAAATACAGCTCTCATGACCTTTGATTTAAATTAAAAATATTCAGGAATCATAACGTTCATTCCCTTTAATAAACACTGACCAAGCCATATCAGCAGTAGAGATGTGTGACAACGATTATGAAGAAATTATGTGAAAAAGCTGAGGAAGGCCTCTCCTTGCTTCCATAGGAGTTTAGAAAATTATGTGCAACCAAATACAGAAATGCAAATGTCCATAAAATTATATTAAAAGGTTTGATCCGCCAGCCTCACATTTAAGCTTAATGGATGCCTAAAAATGACACTTACCAAATGGAACCCTGACTTAAGATACATTCCAGAAATTTGCATTTGTAGTCCCCCTTGTCCACTGACTAAGAGTTAGTGGGAAATCTAATGTTTGTTTGGTGCACAGGCTTTCCTGATGAATGGAGGCTGATTTGTGTGAGACACAGACCCGCATCTTGTCTCATAAAGTAAAGTATGAACTCTGCTTGGGTCTTCACCTCCTGGAATGATCTTTCCATCAATATCTTCAGAGACATACTTGCTTGGAGACCGTGGAGACAATTACATACGTAAGAATTCATCCCCCAAAGGGAATTTGGATCACAATTTATCATTCATTATGATATAACATGATTAGACAAACTGTAAGTAAAGAGACAAACAAGGATTATTGACTTAGGAATGTGGCTGAATCAATAACCTTCTCTTAAAAGGATGTGTTTCTCCTTGGAATAAATGAGAGGAGAAAGGGAAGTTTCAAGGACATTCATTAAAGTTCTTCTCCTGAGTCAACTGAGGATGTTCTAAAAAGTACTTCACCACTTTGATTTTTTAAATTGAAAATAGACCACTGAGAATTGAGGTGATTATACTTTAATAGTTTCTGGGGGAAATTCATATGGAAAATGTGAACCACATGAAGCTGAAAAAAAAGCACCAAGTGTTCATAGATGCTTTGAGTATGCAGAAGTCAGCATCACCTGGGTCCCTTCTATCATTGGTCCCTCTTCACACCCACTATAGGAAGTCACTCAATCCCATTTCTGCCAACCTTCCTGAAAATTAAATAAATATTTGCCAAAAAACAAGTAAGGGTATTTGACAAGAAACTCTATAGAACGACCATTTCATGAAACAATTGGAAAGGTATTTCTCAAAAAAAAAATAATAATTCAGTATGAATTACAGGCCTGCTATAATGGTTCCATTCAAAGCATTTATCTGAGTTCTTATGAAATTTGTTTTATTTCCCCAATGTCCCAATGGAACCTTATATTCAAATGAGCTATGAAGTCCTGTAGAGTCTAAATTTTTGTAATTAAAACTATCTGCAGAATTCTCTAAATATTCTTATCTTCACCCCTAGGTAGGTTATACAATCAGGTTATACAGAAAACATTAGTCTCTTATTTCAGGTAAAAGTGGATAATCCTTACATCCACCCACATAACTATTGGGAAGGATTCAAAATAACAATATCTGTGAAGCCATTCACACTGTGCTTAACATAGAAAAACACAATAACAAGTGTTACATATACCTGTCAAATTTTAAATTGACTTTCTTACCTCTCTGTAAGAGCTGAATTTCTCCTGATACTACTCTCTGGTGAATTTAAGCTAATTACTGAGCCTAGAAATTTTAAATATTATGGATGCCTTACTTCCCACTGAAACTCTTCATCTCTTTTAGCTCTTTCCCCATCCCATCTTCAGATACTTACTTGAAAAGTTCTGGTATTTGGCCCAACCATCTGAAGTATACATCCATAACTCTATCTAGTTGTGTTGTTCCATATAAACTTACCCAGAAAAATACAAGGTCCTCAGTCCTAGCAAAGCCTCTCTCACCATTGATCCTTCAATCCTTCCCATAGAGTGACCATATTATTTTTCCTAAAATACTCTGGCAGTGATGAGTACTGGTAATAACATCCTAGATATGAACATTGTCTGTTCGTTAATTGAACAAATATTCATTGGTTAAATGGCATGCTCCTGAAAATTTTCTGGTCACTAAATTATATCAACAAATAAAGCAGACATTTTTCTGCCATCCAGAAGCCTAAATCCTCACAAGCATGACAATGGTGATCTTTAAAACATAGTTGAATAAAATAGGAGAGTTTAGCATGAAAGCTTATCATTATGCATCATTTTTCTTTTGATCTATATATTGTCAGCTATACAGGATAGTTCATATACACGACCTACAAACTTTAGGCAATCCTTCAAGTTTGGGTGGAATTCCCATTTTACTGAGGTAAACTAGGTTCAGAAGGCTTGGCAACTTGATTAACATCATACAGCCCATAAGGATCAAGCAAGGGCTGTGACCACTTCCATGATACGTCCCATGTCTATCCAACAGTATTATCCAGGATGTATTTTTCACACCATACAAACTCTGCAAAAGTTTGATAAATGTCTAAATAGTCCGATAAACATCAACTTAAAACACAATCAGCCCCCATGAAATCTTTTCTTGCTGACATTATTGTCTGTCTGATCTTATATCTTACCTTGAAGGCATCAGGGGCCATTCATCCTTTCATAAACCACATTTCACTTTATTTCCTCTGTACAATGTCACCTCAAAATCTAGAATTCTTTTCTTGTGTGTGTATGTTTCTTTCTGTGTCAATTTTCTCTTAGGGCATCTAAAATCTATGGAAGCATCTGGATCTCTCCACCACAATTGAGTTGTTCCTTATAGGGTCATCAAGGTTAGCCATCTCAATATGACACTTAGCTTAATCTTCCTTTATTAATATAATTTGTACCTTGATATAATTTGTTTATATTCTGTCAATCAAATTACTCTTTTACTCTTGTATGACTTTATTGTAATACACATATCAAGATGCCTTATGCATTTTATAAATTTAGAATATTGACTAATTTGGGAAACAAATTATCTTCTACTTTGCACAAGTGAGTGTCCTTTAACCCTTTAATCCCCACCCATTTGATCCTTTTTTTTTTTTTTTTTTTTTTTTTTTGTAAAAACTTTGAAAGCTATAAAGGATTAATGGAAGTTATGGCTGAATTATAGTAAATAAAGAGATCAGTTTGACTTGCTTGCTGAAAAAGAACAGAATAAAATGATATATGAGTAAAAGGTATAAATAAACTTCAAACTGATGATGGCATAAATACAGCTTCCCCTTTCATCAGTTTCTTCTAGGCCTGATTATTGAGATTCTCAGTGACTTCCTTGGCAGTGACTACCAGTTCATAGGATTTGCTTTTGGATGCCTCCAATGTATAATTCCAGAAAGTATGTATGTTAAAAAGATAGTACAGTGAATGGGACTTTTTGGAACTGTGTTCTGTAGATTGGTATGCTGTAGAATAGTGATGGTTTCTGAAGGCAGACAAGCCTCTTGTCTGAAATGTGAGCTTTATAAAATGCGCCTTAAGGAGGATCATCTGTGCTGTGTTACCTAAAGGCTTTCTATTTCCTCCTCCTCCTTCTCTTCCTCCTCCTCCTCTTCCTCCTCCTCCTCCTCTTCCTCCTCCTCCTCTTCCTCCTCCTCCTCCCCCTCCTTCTCTTCCTCCTCCTCCTCCTCCTCTTTCTCCTCTAGCTTGGTGTCTGTCAGGGCCCCATCAATCCATTTCTGACATTTTAATTTGTGAAGACTTGTTTGGAGTGACAAGAGGGTGTCACTAATGCAAGGAAGGCTTCTGAGAAGCTCTTTCACTTTAAGCTGCAGGGTAAGTAAATCGGCCTCTTGCTTTCTCCCAGGAACTACTTACCTTCAATCTTTCAATTAAAGGTCAAATGTTGAAGGGAGACACACTGGTAGTCTATTACAGTGTTTTGTTCCCATTGTCAATGAGTCTGTTCTTTACATGCATGGTTCTCAACCTGCCCAAGGTCTGCGCTCCCCACCCATACTGTGTTTCTGATTAAAAAGGTTAGAATTTTCACAAAGGTTCTGGGGAGCTTTCAGATTTACCCAAAAGGGGAGAATTGTTATTACTTACAAATAAAATAGAGGACTCTCCCCAGCTAGAACCATGTTTAAAACCTTTACCAGAATATATCAAAAGCAGAATTTTATGGGAGTCAAAGAAAAAACAGCTTTTAGAAAGTTAAAATCATGCCTCCCTGCTCTGTTTTCTCAGCCAAGTAAAGAGAATGGCTTAGTTATGCCACAAAAGGAAGCAATTATGTACTTACAGCATGCCAAGCTTGATGTGAGTTAATGTATGTAATCCTTATTAAAATCCCAAGCAATATCTTGGTTAATGCTCAGGCCCCAAAGACAACTGTGAAATTGTCAGATGGTAGAGAAGTAGGAAGGGAAATGCATGGACTCTCTTCCAGGGGAACTTATTTTAACGTGTGTACCCTGTATCACCTAGTCAAGCAATTCTGTGGTGTGGGAAATGGATAGGAAAATAGAAGTACCTACGATCGAGTGGACTGGAGTCTAAAACACATTAGTGACTCTCAAATCTTTACTTGATCTATGTATGCTTATGAAAGCTAGTTTTATTAACACATTGACCTTAGTGCTTCAGAAATGATCCAGTTACTATCTGATAAATCTTTTAATTCACAATCAATTCATACATATTGAATATGTATAACATGTTGAAGACGAACATGTTAAAATGCTATTTATTTCACCAACATCTAATCTGTACTTTCCTGTACAAATCTCTATCCTAGGAGCTGCAATAGACATCATCTTCTAGAAGCTACATGACTTTCATTATTTTATTTAAGCTAAAGTATATCATCCATTTGATACTGATATTGAGGCAAATGGTACCTAACAGATTTATTAAGTGACTTCAGGCCACCAGATTGAAATAGATAGAACTGACATCTAGAATTCTGATAACACTCAAGTCCCAAATGTTTATCAGTCATCAGGTCACATAAAGCATTTGATAGTCTTATCTTTGGGGAACTTATGATATACATCACTAAAAATCTAATTAGATGAAATGGACCAAATTTTACAGGTAAAATTCCCTGATGTGTGATTGGCTTGCCAAGGAAATAAATGTAACTGCTCAGCAAGCCCAACTGATGAAGTTCTCTGACAACCTTATGGCTATTTCATCAGTGCTGCTGGATCCTGAGGTCAAACTATGGATTTTTCATCCAGAAGCCACTGTTTGTAAGAGATTGTGTAATCTGATGAATTGTAAGGCAGAAGACATCTTCTGGTTGTAAAGTAGTAGTTTTGAACTCAGTAAGCCTGACCTTCTGCAGAGATAACCCTAAAAAATGGTTGGTTCATGCATAGCTCTTTATGTAGACAGTTAGAAGTTATAGTTAGTTAGTAGATAGTTAGAAGCTAACCAATAGTTCTGCAGTGAAAACATCAATAGAGAATGATGACCTAGACAAAGGGTATAAATGACTTTTTCAGTTGATTACATGCCTCCAAACCTATCCAGCTGTTGAAACTGGCAAATTGGTTCCTATATACACTTATAGCCAGTTTAATGTCGTTAGACATAATTTTTTCCTAATAGTTTCAACTTCATATATTGAAGTTGTACTTGGGCATCCATTCATGGAGCATAATTCCATTTGCACTTAGTGAAAATGGTGCCTTCAGTAAGTGCACAATTCTGCTCCCCCAAACACACACATATGCACACACGCAATAGTATACTTGGCAAGATAACCAGAAAGACTGAACTATGAAGAGTGGAGAATACGAAGATGAGAAAGCCAAGCATAGAGTTGTGTACTTATAATCTATTGCTAGGGAAGCAAGACAGTGGATTCCTCGGGCCTGCTTGGCAGCCAGAGGAATGGAATCGGTGCTCTGCAGTCACAGGGAGAAACCCTGTCTCAAGAAATAAAATGAAGAGTGGTAGAGTAAAATAACTAAAGGTGACATGTGGTGTGTGTATGTGTGCACACATAAAAATAGAGGAACTGAAAATGGGTACTGCTGAGGGTAGTTCTCACACTGCATCTCATCACATCCTTCCCACCTTTCTAACAGCACTGTGTGAAAGGACAGCATGACTTCTTGTTGAGCACCAGCTGGAGATGGCTGGAGACCCTGCAGGTTAGAGATCCCCGCAGATTTCTCTGCAAGGGACCGCATACATTTTGCCACACTCCCAGACACTAAGCTCCTGATAGGAGGCCGAAGACCTCCATCAGTCTGCACCTTTCAGGCATGCAGGACAACACCCACTAGCCCCTCCACAGGTAGAGGGGGTGACTACAGGTCACAGAGCCTTAAGACAGACCTCCGTATTAATGAGATACCTAAAGGCCAGAGGGTATAGCCAATTAAGCATTCCTTCCCAGACGCTCCTCTTGCAAAGGCATTTAACCCCAGGCCTGCCCTGAAAGTACCCAGTATAGTTTCCATTTTCCACCATGACAATAAACATTTTAAGACCATGGAGTATATTTCTCTTCCTTGGGACCCACCATGGGGAACCTTGGAGAAGGTTTTCTTTTTTTTTTTTTCTTTTTTTTATTGGATATTATATTTACATTTCAGATGTTATCCCCTTACCCCATTCCCCCTCACCCAGGAACCCCTTATCCCATCCCCCCTCCTCCTGCTTCTATGAGGATGTGCCCCCACCTACCCTCCTACTCCTATCTTCTCACCCTCGAATTCCACCACACTCAATGTCCAGCTTTCAAGGGACCAAGGATCTCCTCTCCCACCTATGCCAGACAAGGCTATCCTCCCCTACATATACAACTAGAGTGGTGGGTCTCTCCCTATGTGCTCCCAGACTGGTGGTTTAGACCCTGGGGAGCTCTGGTTGATTGGTATTGTTGCTCTCCTCATGGGGGCACAAACCCTTTAGCACCTTCAGTCTTCTATCTAACTCCTCCATTGGGAACCCCTTGATCAGATCAATAGTTAGCTGTGAGTTCCTGCTTCTGAATATGTCAGACTATGGCAGACCTCTAAGGAGACAGCTGTATCAGGCTCCTGTCAGCATGCACTTCCTGACATCCACATCAGCGTCTACTTTTGGAGACTGCACATGGAATGAATACCCACGTGGAATGGTCTCCAGAAGGTTTTCAACTACTGAGCCGTTGTCTAATCTCCTGCTGACAACCTCTCTAATTCTCAACCATGGAGGCCCAGCAACCCAAGCAAGCAGAGGCAACCATGACCCAGCCAAGCCATTCGCCTCGACTAGAACTCTCATCCATGAGGGACACAGCCAGAGCTTCTTCCCCTCCCTGTTGGACCTCAGACTGTGTTCCTCACCTCAAATCTGAGTCCCATTGCTTCACATAGCCGATGTCATCCTCATGTGTCCCCTCCCACACACACACCCCGCGCACCAGTGTGGAGTAATACAGTCAACTTCCCATAGCCCTAGCCCCTTGGGAGGGCAGACTCGGGACCCACATCAGCCCAACAGGACCCATGCATGCTACAACCCAACACTTTACACATATTTATGGGCAATTTGTACATATTCTCAAAAGAGAGATGCATCAAATATTCTACCAAATTGAAAAACTGGGGGATATAATAGTAATAATAATAATAATAATAATAATAATAATAATAATAATAATAATAATAAATATTGTCATCATAGTAAGAGTTCAAGACATATTCTGGCTGTGAATATTTACGGATATCTCCTTCTAGTACAAACTAAATCATAAAAGTTCTAGTTGATGTGAAACTCTTATAATTGATCTATTATATTTTATATTTTAGTGTCACTTATAAGAATCAATCTCCTAAGCAAAACAATCAAAGATTTGCATTTTCTTCCTCAAATAATATAATATGTCTTCATTCTTCTCTTTGTGTATAGATCTATTTGAGCAATCATTTTGCATGCACTTTGACCTGGCACTCTACCTTTTTATTTGCATTTGGATATGCAGTTGTTCTTGTATTTTAAAATAGTTTTCTTTACCTATCAAATTTCCTTCTTTGTCCAAATCAGTGGTGCATAAACTTAAGTTTCTTTTTGTCCATGTTTTTCTGCTCCAATCATCCTCATATGCATGTCCTCTTGCTAGTATAGAATAGTGTTGAGTACTTCGGTTATACAGTAAGCTTTAGTACATGGGACTATAAACATCTCATTTTTTCCTTCTATTTCAACACTGTCTTTAAGAGACGTGCATTTCATTTGATTATGATCCACCCAGCTGAACTTATAATAGAAGTATCCTCAATTAGCAGTACATTTTGGGGATAACTGCTCTCCTGTGGATGCTAAGCTTTTGATTGTAAACATGGAATGCTGTTGAAACTGTGGAAAATCTTAATAATTTTTTTTTTGCCATTTTCCATGGTTTCAATTGAAACCATCTATACCTCTTTTGTGAAAATTTTCCTTGATATTTTGTTACTTTTGATAATATTGGATCCAAAGCTATTTTCAATCTATTATATTGTTTATTGATAGTAAACAGAAGCTAATTTTCACTGGTATATTCAGATTGCATATTCTGAAACCCATTAGACTTATTAGTTCTAGCAGGTTTAGTTCTTTAAAGTTATTATTCCTAGTGATTTTTAAGTGTGTGTGTGTGTGTGTGTGTGTGTGTGTGTGTGTGTGTGTGTATACAGAATCAAGTGGTCTTTGAACAGATACAGTTTAACTTCTGTTTTTAATTTAAATGCCTCCTATATACCATATTTTTCTTCATTCATTGTTTGATGGATGTTGATACTGATCCCATAATTTGGCATTTGTAAGTAATGCTATAATAAACATAGATACAATATTTATGACACATTGACTTGGAGTCCCTCATGTATATACACATTATTCATGAAGCTGGGTCACACAGTAGTTCTATGGTTAACGTTTTGTGGAACTTCTAGGCCTGTTTCTCAAGCAGCTGGACCAGTTCATGTTCTTGCAATTGCCAAAATATGAGAACTTCCATTTCCTAGGATGTTTGCCATATTGTATCATTCATTTACTTGATGACTGCCATTCTTACCTGCATGACATCGAGTCTCAATGGAGTTTTAATGAGCACTTCTCTGCTGGTCAATAATGTTAGATGTATTTTTCAAGTATTTATTGGCCACCTGTAATTCAGCTGTTGAGAACTGTCAATTTGCTTAATTAAGTCGACTTACTATTTAAGTCATTTAGTTCTTCATATAAGATAAATGTTAATCTATCACATCTATAGCAAGGAAAATTTTCTCTAATACAGAAACCTCTATCTTCTCAATTAATTACCCTAGTGCTATGAAAAAAGCTTTTGATCTTATGCAGTACTATTACCATCTCATGGTCTTACTTTCTGTCCCTTTTAGAAAGCTTTTATCTACATCCCTAGACATTGATGTATTTTCCTATGCTTGGCTCTGCCAGAATCAGATCTTAGTAAGATTCTGACCTATTTTGAATGATCTTTGCACAGAGTAAGATACAGGACTCTAGTTTCATTCTTCTACACATGCATAACCAGTTTCCTCAGTACCATAAGTTGAAGAGACACATGTTTCTCAAATATATGTCTTTGATATCTTTCTATATTTAATAGGAGAGTGTCACATAAGAAATTTCAAAAATACGGTCACTTAAACCAGACCTGTACAATGACACAACCAGTTTACATCCCAATGTGAATAAAAGAAATCTCACAAGACTTCAACCATAAATGGAAAGCTACAGCCAATTAATGGCTAGAGAGAGAGAGAGTGTCAGTCTTCTCAAGGGATGAGCTCCATGACATGTTGTCTAATCCCAAATTGCTAGCTCTACAATGTTGCTGAGCTGGACTCAGTAAGTTGAATATATTTATATTTATAGATGCATACAGATATATATGTATGTATATGTACATGCATATATGTAGATTTATATATATAATAATTAAATGCATAGATACTTAAACATAAGAGAATAAATTTGAAAAGGAGCTGAGGTGGGCCCAGGAGGAATTAGTTGTAGAAGGGAGCAGATGCAGAGCAAATGATGTCATTATAGTACTCATGTATAAAAATCTCAAAAACTTCAAAATAAATCAATACAAATATCAGGTAACTATAGGCATGTTCAGTGAGTACTGGCTACTCTTCTGTCATAACAAGCTCTCCCTTGCTGGTTGTTCCCTGTGGCCTAGTAGTATAACCAGAAAGCAGGGACTGTGGTTCTCAGGTAATGTTCTCTATGCTCAAGATTTCTTTGCCTAATAAGGGGTTTTTATGCTTTCCTTTAAATTTAAAATTCTTATTTATTTATTTTATGATGAATGATATTGAAATTTGCATCATTTATTGTAAATCTATAGATTTATATATTTATATATAAATTTATATAGTATATAGATTACTCTTGGTAATTCACAATTTTAGTGTATTAATTCTGCCCATCTATTAGTGTCTTACCATCTCCTAGTATCTTACTCAATTACTTTCCTCAGTGTTTTCTACTTTTCGTTGTAAAGTTTTCTGTCTTCTTCATTGAGATATTTTATTTTGTTGAAACCATTGTGAATATGATTGTTTCACTGAGTGTTTTCTTGGTATGTTTATTATTGGTGTCTAAGAAAGCAATTGAATGGTGATATTGTTATGCTTGCAGATAGGAGCTGACTGAAACAGATGCAGATACCCACAGACAAATGCTGGAAGGAGGTTGGGGACTCTTCTGGAAGATTTAGAGGAAGGATTGAAGGTCCTGAAGTGTAGAGGGCCGTCCTTGCGTAATCGCTGTGGGCACAGGGTCTTAGGGCACGCCTACTTCCCGGCTTCACGCCATTGAACTGCGCATGTGTATCGCAAAGGAACCTGGGAATTTGAGTGAACAGCTAACCATGAATGACCACGCCCACGGGCCATAAAACCGGGACTCGCCATGCGGCGGTCTCTCTCTTGGCGGGTAACCCTCTCTGTATTTCGGTTCTTCCTCTATCTTACTCTTTCTGTCTCACCCACTCAGGTTAAAAGAATAAAATCACCACGAAAGGATTCCCCACGTGTTCGTGTGAGTTCCTGCGGGCAGGGATACCACGCGCGGTACATCTGGCGCCGAAACCCGGGATTATAACATCACCGCACCGAGCGAGCGATCTCTGCGCTCCGAGTGGATCCAGAATCGTGGTGACGTGGTAAGGTAAACAGTTGAGAGACATGTTCTGTCTGGAATTGAGCCAGCTCCTCCCCCAAGAGACAGGAGTTTCAATAGCCTTGACCGCCGTGATAGCAGTGGCCATACTCGTTCTCTTAGCTCTATGGGAGGGAAATCATTTAAAGATCGTGGAAACGGGCCGACGGTCAGAAACAGAGTCAAGGAAAAGGCTAGCCACTCAAGAAGAGAATAGAAACTTGCGAAAAGGTTCAGGCCCTCCCGCAGACCCTCGGTCGGCGGAAGTGAGAATTTGGGAGAAGCAAGCCACGAGAGAGTTTTGTAATAAGAAAGGTATTCAGGCAGATAACCAGAGGGTGTTACAAGATGGAGAACGGGAGAAGTTGGAAGGCGGGAATTGCGTGGCGTCTCAGCCAGCCGCGTCCTCCCAACTTGCGATCCCCAGCGCTCTTCCGCCTTACGCGGACAAGCGCCGTTCAGATTCCTTCCTTTCAGAGGAAGACAAAAAAAAGATGTTACAAGCTTTCCCCGTGTTTGAGGCCGCAGAAACAGGCCGCGTCCACGTGTCAATAGAATACGCCGTGATAAAAGAGTTAGCTAAAGCAGTTAGCAAATATGGAATTGATGCTAATTTCACAGTCATGCAACTCGAGAGACTCGCCGTTGTGGCGATGACTCCAAATGATTGGTAGAATACAGTAAAGGCTGCTCTCCCTAATATGGGACAATACTTAGAATGGAAAGCCTTATGGCGCGATGCTTCCAAAATGCAGGCAAATGCCAACGCTAACGCGGAAGGCAACCAAAAGCAGTGGACATTTGAGTTGTTAACGGGGCAGGGACAGTTTGCTAATAACCAAACAGATTATGATTGGGCGGCTTATAGCCAAATCTCCGCCGCCGCCATTAAAGCGTGGAAGGCTCTTTCAAAGAAAGGCGAAATTGGGGGACATTTGACCAAAATCTTGCAGGGTCCCCAGGAGCCATTCTCGGACTTTGTTGCTAGGATGACAGAAGCAGCAGACAAGATTTTTGGTGCATCCTCTACAAAGATTATTAAATGGTATCCAGATGCATCCGCTCATCTCGACCCTTGTAGGCTAAAACCAGCTGTTACTCATTTCAGAAAAGATCCTACGTAATATTTGTCTTTGGCGCGCCAATGTCCACGTGTCTCTGTGTGTGTCTCTGTCCACGTGTCTCATTGTATGAATGATTGGTGGTCTATGTCTTATGGTGTTCTATGTTTAATGTTCAAAAGATCGTTTAAATTGCTTGATTCAACCCTTGCTCGAGTTTAACTTGGTTTTCAAAGACAGTTTTAAAATGCCGAGCAGCGGCTGATAAGTTTGTTTAACACCTGTAGCTAGAGCTGAGCTGAGCTGAATAAAAAGCCTTCCTAACAGCTAATTGTCGGTATAAGCTGCTTTTAAAGGGAACAACAAATTCTTAGAGTCAGTAAGGAAGCTAAGAGTGGTTTTAAAGGACCCTACCTCCAGTCTGGACCGGTGCTCACCCACGCACACTCAATCGTGAGTTTGAGAGGATGCATTTGTATATGGTAATTTAATAATAAGGGCCTTTGGGTTGGAGCCCGTCCCACGCGGGAGACGGGGGATTTCAAACCCAAACCCCAGAGGCAGGGGGCATTTATGAATAGGGGTAGAGAAAGACAAAAAGGTTTGGCGCGGTTGCACATGTTTGGTTAATTCTAGTGTCAGTGACTTGCAGAGGTGGCAGGATGGCTAGTTAAGACTTGTCTAGACATGCTTTTGTTTTTCTTTGTGGCCAAAAATGTGTCTTCCTGCTTTGGGCCTACCCCACCCATAGGTGGATTCTCTTCCCTGAAGAATGGTTAATTGCTTTACATATAAATATTGTTGTTACCTTGATATTAAAATTTTAAATCTTCAGTGTATATTCATTGTGTGATACTTTATTAGCGGATTCCTCTAAAGGAGTTTTTCTACAAGCCTTTGCTCCAATATAACGAGCTTTAAAGGACCTTAGAGTAATTGCTACTCCAAAAGAATTCAAAGGCAATATCTTTTCAATATTTGAAACCTCAGTTATATCCTAAACAGGTTGTGACATAGAAAGTTATAATAAAAATAGATAGTTGGGGCTGGAGAGATGGCTCAGCCGTTAAAGGCTAGACTTATAAAAATATAAAGATTGAATTCCCAGCAACCACGTGGTGGCTCACAACCATTGCTGGTGGTGTCTAGCGCCATCTTCTGACTTACAAGTGTACATAAAAAAAAAAAAATGGTTTGCTTTTAATTTTAATTCACAGATAATAAATTTTAAAGGCTGTTAAGAGATATTAATTGGCTAAAACCTCATCTTAAGCTTACCATAGGAGGATTTAACCCTCTGTTTGATACTTTTCAAGAGATACAAGTCCTAATTCCCCTTGACAATTGACTATAAACGAGAGATAGCTTTATTGAAAGTAGAGTAAACTGTTAGTTAACAACAGATCAATTATATAAACTGATAGATTGTTGGATGTTTGTGTTATTACTACTCATATGCCCATAGCAGCCCTTTGACAAAAGAAACCATTAATGTGGATTCATCCTTCTACATCTACAAGTAAAGTTTAAAACATCCTATTATAAAATTGTAATTGTGTTAATACAAGATTACAAGGTATTATAGAGTGGACTCATTAAACCTTTAAGTCCTATCTAATAAAACAAAAAGGGGGAGTTGAGGAAGCTCTACCCTCAGTGCCACGAGTCACCGTTTCTATAATACTTTTCACCCTTAATTTTTTAAATCTGGACAGCCAAGGCCACACGGCAGCTGACCGTCATTGTTTAGAACCTAACAGACCAAAAGAGATGGTCAAGTGGAAGGATGCTCTAACTGGACAATGGAAAGGCCCGGACCCTATCTTAATACGGTCCCGGGGAGCTGTTTGTGTGTTTCCACAGGAAGAAGACAACCCATTTTGGCTGCCGGAACGCCTGACACGAAGAATCTTGGAGTCTCAGCCTGATCCTGCTGCCCAGAGAGATGAAGACCCTCCTGCCGTCACTCCTGATGGCGGGACAGGCGGAGCTGAGACGGAGATTCCCTTTTTCTAGGTTTTACTGCACAACTGGACCCCAGAGTTCGAGGAAAACCTGAGAGATCTTCAGCCCTCTCCTATTAAAATTGGGTGGGAATAGGCCTGTTGTTAATAAAGATAAAAGGGATTTTTTTATCAGGGGAAGTGTGGAGAAGAACAGACCTGTTTAGTATAACCCTGGGCTGTAAAATACATTCTTGGTTGGTCTGCAAACTCAAAAAAAAACCCAACAGAAGTGTAATTAGGCGATAATTGCCCAAGTACCTGTTGCCTTAAAACAAAGTTCCTCCCCCAAGGTTTGGCTGTTTGTGCTACAAAGTAACTAGCGCTTGAGGTCTCAGCTGTTGCACTCCACGGGTTCTACCCATTGCACTGGATCAGTGAGACAAGAGCCTGCGCTCTGTACATCTCTGGGTAGAGGTACACTGTGATGTACAAAGGATGTTCCTCAGAGATAGATTCCTTGAAGGCATGTCTAGTTGCACAGAGGTCGAATTGCCAAAATCCTCTCCCTGTCAAAGGCAATGGGGATGGGTAGATAAAAGTACACTCATGGAATCAACGACCAGGGTGGAAATTCTTTACAATATCCCAATATTCTGCACAAGGGACTAGACCTCTACCTTCCTCTACAAGAGAGATAATTCAGAGTCGCACCAGACGCCATCCAGTCATTCAATAAACAAAAAAGGGGCGGATGTAGAGGGCCGTCCTTGCGTAATCGCTGTGGGCACAGGGTCTTAGGGCACGCCTACTTCCCGGCGTCACGCCATTGAACTGCGCATGTGTATCGCAAAGGAACCTGGGAATTTGAGTGAACAGCTAACCATGAATGACCACGCCCACGGGCCATAAAACCGGGACGCGCCATGCGGCGGTCTCTCTCTTGGCGGGTAACCCTCTCTGTATTTCGGTTCTTCCTCTATCTTACTCTTTCTGTCTCACCCACTCAGGTTAAAAGAATAAAATCACCACGAAAGGATTCCCCACGTGTTCGTGTGAGTTCCTGCGGGCAGGGATACCACGCGCGGTACACTGAAGGGTATAAAAACTCCACAGGAAGACCAACAGAACCTGAACCCTTCTAGGGAGAAAGTCTCATAGACTGAGCCACCAGCCAAGGAACATATATGGGCTGAACAGAGGCTCCAGGCAGATATGTAGCAGACGTGCAGCATATTCTATGTGTGGGTCCCCTAACTACTATAGAGGAGGCATCATTAAAGCTGTAGCCTGTCTGTGGAATTCATTCCCCCAACAAAGTTGCCTTGTCTGCTTTCAGTGGGAGAGGATGTGTCTAACCCTACAGAGAATTGATGAGTCATGGTAGGGGATTCCCTTGAGGGTACCCTCCCAAGAAAGAGAGGGAGGGGGTTGAGGGAAGGACTTTGTGAGATGGTGACTGGAGAACAGTGTTTGGGATGTAAAAAACACTTAATAGTGTTAAGAAAAAGAAAGCAATTGATTATTGTATGTTGGTTTTGTAAACCTACTATTTTGTAAGAAGTGTTTATCAGTTCTAACCTTTCTGGTGTTGTGTTTAGGGACTTATGTAAAGGATATATTGTCAGAAATAGGAAAAATTAGATGTATCCTTTCTTCCAAGTGTCTCTTTTTATTTGTATCTCTTTCTTTATTATTGAAACTAAGTCTACTAGAACCATATAAATAAATTCCACTTTTTCTTTTGTTTTACTTTTAGTAAGTATATCATCTCTTTCTCTCTCTCTCTCTCTCTCTCTCTCTCTCTCTCTCTCTCTTTCTCTTACACACACACACACACACACACACACACACACACACACACACACACACAATCCTATTGGTCCTGTTTCTCCAATGAACCCTGACTAATACCAGCTGTCAATTTCCGTGGCTAGCTTGAGATGGACATGTAGCCTGGCTACTTTACATCAAAGTTGCAGCGGCCTTTTTGTGTCTTTGAGACTGACTCTTTAAAATACTTGCTTTGGTGGTTATTTCTGAATAGGGAAGTCTTGAGTCTTGAATTTCTAGTTTCACGGAAGGCTTTCTTCTTTTGAGTATTCTTGTATTGTCACAAGTCAGAGCCCCTTACACGGAAGCATGAAGCCTTGCTCTTACTGTTCCTATTGTCCCAGTGTAGAGCAAGAAGTTTTGCTTTAAAGGAACTAATATCTTCAGCAATTACAGAAACACTTTCTGTGCCTCTGTTGTCTTCAAATTTAATCTGTTATTTCTTCGTCAAACTGCACAGTTTTCTTATCTTTCTATTCCATTTATTGTTCTAACTTTAACTTTCTCTGAGGATCTGAACAAAAGCAGCTGTAACCATGACACAGTATGCATCCTAGAGTCTCTAAGGCAGACAAATTAATCCATTATCTTTCAATTTAGTCTCAGTTCCATTCTAAGGACACAGACAGAGTGAAAACAGTTATCTTCCATAAAGCATCATGATGGTTTGTATTCTATTTCTTGATGATTTCTGTTCCCCAGTAAAACTTCCTAAGCCCAGTCTGAAACATCCAAGTTTCTCTCTGCTTTCCAGTCTTCCAAACACTCATCAGAATGGTGTATTGGATGACAATTGCTGTGTTCCTCCCTGGCGAAGATTATTTCTCCCATTTTCAGCATTCCTTAGTTGCCTGTAGTTTCATGGTATTGAATCCATGTGATCTTTGCCTTATACATGTTGGTCTTTTAATATATCTCTAGATTATAATAGACTTTATAAGGGAACACATAACAGGTATAAAGTAAATAAATAAGGAGAGAGAGAGAAAGAGAGAGAGAAAGAAAGAAAGAAAGAAAGAAAGGAAGAAAGAAAGAAAGAAAGAAAGAAAGAAAGAAAGAAAGAAAGAAAAAAAGAAAAAGGAAGCTAATTTGGAGATTTTTCTGGTGGTAAGACTCCATAAGAATACCAAGATAAAGTTCACGAGAGCCTAGAAGAGGTCAGAATAAGAGGAGAATGATTTCTCAGTAGTAATAAGGTCCTTGAGGTATTTGAGCAAGTTATTCCAGGTGTGAGAAGTAGCACAACATTTGGAAATGTCAGTTAAGGCATAGATGAATTACAGCTTGAGTCCAGGGCAAGAGCCCTCAGTTTGCCAGATTTTAAACACTACCAATGCCTGAGAAAAATTTAATAAATCTGATCTGAAATTGTCCCAAGAACTCCTGAGAGCTTCCTTGAAGTATATCACACTACCTCTCAGTGCCAATGAGAGGGTACAGTGTCCTCACCATCTGCAGTTTGGAATAGGTGGATCTTGAGGACAATCTTTTAAGAAACAAAGGTCCAGTGACTAGAATGTTGCATGTGGGTGATGTGAGAACTTATAAAACAACACAAATATTAGTCTTATTATCAAAGGAAATATAGATACTTGTACAATTGTACATTTGGAAAATCAACGACCTTGATGTGCTTTAAAATACTGTCCCCTCAGAATCATCTCATGTGCCAATTTTAGTAGAATGTTTGTAAAGTAGAGCACAGGAATTTGAAGAAATTACATCAAATATTTTAAAAATGCAGTGTCACTTGGAAGCTTATGTGCTATTGTATAAAAGGATCAAGTAAATTTCCCTCATGCTTCATCTGCTTCAATTATATCTTTGCGTTCCATTGAAGGTAGATGTATCATGTGATAGGACTCTGAAAAGAAATCTACATGGATAATTTTTTTCTCTCCTAGATACAGTTACTCCGTAATCCCAGGACTTTTGGCTTTGAAATTGACCACCGAAGTTGGCATCATTATGTCTTTGATTGTCTGTAGAGGTTCACATAATATTTATGTATTAATTTATAAAGACAAAGTAAAATTGTAATAATATCATAGAACACAAATGTATCTGTAGCAATGGAAACTATTTATTTTTAGCCTACTTGCATCCTTAGTCATTGTTTCTGTGAAGAGGGACTGAAGCATTCATTAACATTTGGTGGAGCATGTTTGGAATGCTCTCTGCTTTGTTGTTAGTTCTGAGACCCCAACTCATGACTCAGCAAGACACAGTGGTAAAAGGATGAGGAATGGGATAATGGTAGGGCTGAGTTAGTTAATAGACCTACCTGCTGATGAAAGAGCCACAGAGCCTAAGGACTCTCATGTGTTAGCACTAAACAAGTAAGGGGAACACAACTGTGGAATGAAGCTGGGTTTTAAATCTTTAACATTATTAAAAATTGACTTTTCATCTTTTTCAGAATTATTTGGAAAGGACCTGGTACTCATATACATACTAATTATTTTCCCTTTCACGATGTTCTGAAGAGGCATGAATTTTATACAATCAATCCCAATATTGGAAAGAGCAAAAATTAAGTATTTTAAGAATTAATTTATAGTGTTAAATGAACTAGATCAGAATTTAATTACCGAAGACTTTCATTGTCCCTCAACAATTCCTTATGCTCATGTGAAGTTCATTCATGTTTCCAACACGACTCTTTGACAAGCTTGTTTCAACATCTTTGCCTCTTACAGAGCTGTGATCTAACAGGTATCTCAGTGTGGGGCTTATCAACTTAGCCCTCGTGGAACAATGTTCTTGACATGCGTATGTCAGTCTGTAGTACAGCAACACTTTGTTCCTTCACATTGATGCATCACTCTCTTTTGTAAAAGTAGAAGACCCTGATAGCCTGACACCAGTTACTGCACATTTGAATCGTTTCTGGAATCTTAGTTTTATAAATAACTTTTCCGTGAGTATTTTTATACATGCCTTTGTGTATACATATGTTTACATTTTTCTTGGATTGGTACATGAATATAAGGGTTCCAAGAATTTTAAGAACAAAAATGTTTGGCTGTGTGCACATGAGAAATCTCTTGGTTTACTTGGATAATCTATTATTAAAGTAGCCAGTGACATATAATTTGTTTCCTTTATGCTAAAAAAAAAATTCTGCTGAGTATAATTGCATTTTTTTAAGATTTCATTGTTAGTGTTTTGAAATGTTATTGCTTTTGCTGTTTGCAATGTTATTTTCATTCGTTTTATCAAGATTTTATCTGTGTAGATATGTGTGTGTTACTGAGTAAGGAGTAAAGAATGCTATGTCTTCATAATCTAGATGTTTTTATATTTCATATTTTGTTTTGTTTTCAGCAATGATAATGGTAAATTGTAGAAAAGTGTGGTTGGAGAGATGTCTCAGTGGTTAAAGTGCTTTTTTGTGTGTGTAAGTATTAGGGCTACCATTTGGATCCAAGAAACCATGTGAAGGTTGTGTGAGTTTGGCAGCCAACTGGATTCTCAGCACACAGAAGACAAGGAATCCCTGAAAAAAACTGGCTAGCCAGCCCAACAAAAATGATGAGCAAGAGAGCCTTGTTCAGCAAGAGAGCCTGCTCAGTAGGAGAGGTAGAAGAGCAATTGAGGAAGACTCATGCTGTCAAATTCTAGGCAAGAATGTGTGCATACACACACACACACACACACACACACACACACACACGCACGCACGCACGCACGCACGCACGCACGCACGCACGCACGCACACACAGAGGAATGGGGAGAAATATGATAATGGAACAGCTTTTGTAATCACAATTTTATGCGATGGTACTTAACATAATATTTACCTGTGTCTGTTTAGTTTAGCTTTGGCTGGCTATTTATATGTAAATTTCTTTTTTTGACTGCTTGATGTTTATTTTTCTGATGCATATGTGTTTCCCATTTCTGTATCTAACATTTGGACTTACCTTCCATTTTTGTACTTAGTTGTTATCCCTGAATTGTCTTTTATATTGTTCTTATCCACTTTCTTATTTCATTTTCCGTGTGATTTCTAATACTTGTGGATCATTTAGAAATATGTTATTATTTTCTGCAACTTTGTGTATTAGACATATCTTATTATTCCTTATTTTATTACAGCATAAAGTCTCACTGTGTTTATATTTGCTGAGGTTTGCTTTAGAACTTGGTGTTTCACCCACCATTGAATGTAATCCACACGTTCTTTGTGGAAGTTGTTTATACAAAAGGAGGTCAGAGCTGTTCAAATTACCCATCTACTCAATGATTTTTCTATCTACACATCCCATCAATTATTGGCAATTGGATATTTTAAGTATCACCCTGTACCCTTTAGCATCTTTCTCTTTCAGTTCTATAACATTAGCATATTTGGGAGAAATTATTTTACATGTTTGTGTATTCACAACTTTGATGACTCCTTGGCAATTGTTTTTCTGTTAGGAAATGTATAACTCTACTTAATATTTATTGTTTTGAAGTCTACCTTGCTATCAGCATAGGTTAATTCCAGCACTATGATTACTCTATTATCTTTTATAAATTGTGTCTTTATCCCTTATTTCTTCAACAGTTTGGAGTCTATGAACCCACAATGCATCTCTTGTAAAAAAAGAAAGAGAAGGGATGGGAAAGTCATTGACCCTTAAAATAATTGCCATGTGCCAACCTCTGGATTATATCTGCTTTATATGTATATAGTTTTAAATCAAAAATATTTCCTTCATAAAATATATTTTAGTTATGTTTTCACCTCCAAATACTCTCCTAAAGTTTTTCCACCTCCCTACCTGCCCAGTGCAAACTTTACACTCCTTCTCTGTCAAAATAAAAGAAAACAGAACAAAACAAACACAACAAACAAAACAAACAAAACAAACATTCCCCCATCCCCAACCCAGAAGCAATCCCGAATTGATAGCCACTTACAAAGGAAAACTTAGTTTTTTTTCCAAGTGATTCTCACAGGGGAAACAAACTACCCTTAGGGGTAGGTTGCATGCTCAAAAGTGGCCAAAACAAAGCAACCAGGGGTTATTTTTGGAGGTTATTTATCTCACAATGTTAAGTCAGGGTAATTTTTAACCTTAACAATCCTTTGTGTTTCTATATGGCTCTGTGCTTGGAGTTATAAGATTC
The DNA here is from genome assembly GCA_030674055.1 of Rhabdomys pumilio. Taxonomy (NCBI): domain Eukaryota; kingdom Metazoa; phylum Chordata; class Mammalia; order Rodentia; family Muridae; genus Rhabdomys; species Rhabdomys pumilio. The sequence continues at coordinate 187,426,344 of JANHMN010000002.1, read as the reverse complement.
ATGTCAATGCAAACATTTATTTGTATATTGAATTGACATTCTTCTTTCCAGTTTTGTGTAACTCTGGTATATTATATGGGATTCCACGCTAATAATGACTTCTCTACTCCTATGCTTAATCCTATGTAATGTATTTTCATACTTTTAAATTTGAGAGTCTTCCAGGTATAAGTTTCTGAACTAAGTTTTCTCTTTTAGTAAACTGACAGGGCCATTTTAGTGCTTTCTTTTCTGTTGCTTAAAACACGATGCTGCTGGATAACTTCTGTGTGGGGGTCACTTGCTCCGTGCTTTTTTATCTTTTTCTTCGTTTGTGAAGTTTAGTTGTTGTTGTTTTTTTATACTAATCTGAATAAATTTTTCTTGAGGTTCTTGGATCTGTAAACTAAGAGTTGCTTTCAAATAAAATTGTAAGGTTTTTGTAATTATAGTTTATGAATGATAGAGGGAGAGAGGAAGAGAGAAGGTGAGAGAGAGAGAGAGAGAGAGAGAGAGGGAGGGAGAGAGAGAGAGAGAAAGAAATTAAAAATAGTCTAAAATTAGAGCTTCTGCTATGAAGAAGCAGCCAAATAACTGAAAATAGAATCTTAGGAAGTTCTATATTTTGAAAAAAATATCAATAGAATGTGGTGATTAAGTCAAGCTCCACACACACAAAGGTGGACTTTGCAAGGTACAGGAAACAGTGGAATATAGAATTCATGAATTCAATATTATCATAGCTCCTGAGAGAACAAAAAATGAATGTGAAATTACCTCAGCTACCTAAAAATGCTATTTTCCATATACAGAAACAAAATTCTTCTCTTTGGTAAGGGCACTGAAGTATTTAGCCTAGCAATGGAAAAAGTATCTATACCAAATTGAATTTTCATGAAATTTCGGAACCTTCTAGAATTAAAGTAAAAAAAAATACATCTTCTAAATATTTAAAGAAAGTATCATGAAAAGTAGGATTTTGGAGGGTATCTAAACAATGCCTTTAAATAAATCATAGAAAACCAATTTCACCCAGAATTTCTATATTTCTATGTCTTGATAAACTACAAGTCTCAAGATAATATGATGATTTTTGCCAGCTGTAGTGGACATTGAAATCATTGGCTTTCTATATAATCTGTCTTCAGAAATTATTAGAGGCTGTAACTCAGTAATTTGTGGACATAAATTAAGAAAGGATCTCATAATCTAAACTATAGGAGATGTCGAAGAGCTGCTAGGTAGAGGGTCATAGCAGGGCACCTGTGTGTGGTACTGAGAGCAGGCTGACCTCCAGAAACATTGGATCCTCATGGAATGTGGCAGGTTACACCAATGTTAACGACTATGCTAGAATATGGTTGGATAGAGAAGGAAATGAGAGACAAATGGTTAGAAACTAAATAAAAAAAAGTAAAAAATAATTCCAAGATAGTGAAAGGAAAAACAAAACAACACAGGTAAGAAAAAATTTCTAGTTAAAATGATTAATTCCTATTTATTCAGTCAAAATCTTAAATGTAGCTCATTCATCGTAAGAGCAGGGAAGTGTTGTGTGTAGTGTGTATAGGATGCTACATTATCATGAAAAAGTCATGCCACAAATGGTAAGTCAATGGTCAGCAGTAGAAGCACAAAGTGTCAAAGTGTCTTGTCCCTGAAAACTGTGCTAGGACAGGGTGAATTTTGAAGTAAATTATCAGACAATATCCATTTTATATTACATTGCTTGCAAGTGTTACTTGTATGTATTGAAACAAAACAAGCCATCTTGAGAGAGCACTCTATATATACAGTGAGATTTGTTTATGAAACAAAGAAACACATAATCGTGTCTGCCTTTAGTTTGACACGCCATCATTTAAAAGGAATCCAGATGGCAAGTTCAGCAAGGAACATATTTTTAATCTTGGATTTACACATTTCTGTGTGGATGCCTTCACTGGGGAATTCTTCACACTGCCCTATGGACCTTGTTGCCCCCTGTGCTGCACAATATTGGCGTCTCTGTCACAGGCACCTTTGCTTAATTGGCTTCCCATCATTGGAACCCAACACTGCAGCATCGCGGTCTGAAACAGTAAATGCCCCTTTAATGATTACCAAGGGCCATTTCTCTGTGGAACTCTGATTTTTCAGTGGACTAAGTGGTTGTAACAGAGAAGCATCCATGTTTTCTGAGACAGACATGTTGATCAATAGAATAGAATTGAAGACCATGAAATAAAACCACACACTTATGGGCACTTGATCTTTGACAAAGTAGCCAAACATATACAATGGAAAAAAGCAAGCACTTTCAGCATGTGGTGCTGGTCTAACTGACTGTCGATATGTAGAAAAATGAAAATAGATCTTTCACAAAGCTCAAGTCCAAGTGGATCAAGTACTTCAACATAAAACCAGATACACTGAATCTAATAGAAGAGAAATAGGGGAAGGGCCTTCAACTCATTGGCACAGGAGAAATTTTTCTAAACAGAACTCTAATGGCTCATGCTCTAAGATCAAGAATTGATAAATGGGACCTCATGAAACTGGAAAGCTTCTGTAAGGCAACAGTCATAGTCAATAAAACAAATCAGCAACCTACAAATTTGGAAAAAATCTTCAGTAACCCACACATCTGATAAAGGGCTAATATCCAAAATATGTAAAGAACTCAAAAAGCTAACCACGAAAAAACCAAAGAACCCAATCAAAAACTGGGATATGCAACTAAACTAAGAATTCACAACAAAGGTATCTTGAATGGCTGAGAAACATATAAAGAAATATTCAAAGTCCTTAGTGATTAGAGAAATGCAAATCCAATAGATAGATAGATAGATAGATAGATAGATAGATAGATAGACAGATAAATACAGAATATCCAAGACACAGTCCACAGAACTCAAAAAGGTCAACAAGCTGAAGGGCCTAAGTGAGGATGCCTCAGTCCCAGTTGGGAGGAAGAAGAAAGCAACCACAAGAAGGGAGGGAGGGAGGGAGCTGGTAGGGAAAGGGGGATTGGGGGGAAGAGGGAAACATGACCTGGTATTGGGTTGGGGGAAAGGATTGAAGCCCTGAAGGCCAGCAGAAAGAGTGGAAACAGGCAACTTTGAGAGGTAGGAGGTGAGGGAACCCTACCAGAGACCTGGGTGGGAGGTGAGAGATGCTCAGGATTCAAAAGGAGGGGACCTTAGATGAAATACCCTATTTGGGGGGGAGGGAACTTGCAGAGCCCAACTCCAGCAGAAAGACAGGGCATCAAGTGAGGGATGGGGTTGCCATTCCACAGTCAAGACTCTGACCCAGAATTGTTCCTGTCTGAAAGAACTGCAGGGATGAAAATGGAGAAGAACCTGAGGAAAAGAAGGTACAGCGTCAGGTCCAAAGTGGAATGCAGCTCAGGGGACATCCTAAGGCCTGACACTATGTTACTGAGGCTATGGAGCGCTTACACAAAGGGACCTATCATGACTGCCCTCTGAAAGTTCCAACAAGCAGCTGAAAGAGTCAGATGCAGATATTTGCACCTAACCAATGAACAGAAGCTGCTGACGCCTGTGATTGAATTAGAAAAAAGCTGGAAGAAGCTGAAGAGGAGAGCAACCCTGTAGGATGACCAGCAATCTCAATTAACCTAGACCCCCGAGATCTCTCAAACACTGGACCACCAACCAGGCAGCATTCACCAGCTGATATGCAGCCCTCAACACATTTATAGCAAAGGGCTGCTGGGTTTAGTCAGAGAAGATGCACCTAAACCTCAGGAGCCTGGAGGCACCAGAGAATTTAGAGGTCTGGTGGAGAGGTGGAGGTGGGAATAATCTCGTGGAGACAGAAGGGCGGAAAGAAGTTGTGGGATGTGGAACAGTTGGAGGGTGGAGCAGAAGGGGAATAAAATCTGGAGTTTAAAATAAATAAATAAATAAATAAATAGATAAACAAATAAATAGATAAACAAACAAATAAATAAATAATTGAATTACACTGTCTAGATTTTGTGTTTTAAAAAGTTGGAGTAGTGTGCAGCTACTAGTTTCGAGTGAGAAGTGAAGGGAAAGACCGTTCTGGCATGGAGCACAGGAGCTTCTGATGGATTCTTCTAGAGCAAGCTTTCCTACATCCTAGTATTCATGTGCAATTGCTTCTCAACACCAGACACAGAGCTCATCACCTTTTCCTTCGCTCCTTTCATCTGTGAAAACAGCATCACTGGTATAGCAGCCAGCACAATGATCCTGCTTCAGATTCCGCCTTGATCAAGTTGTTATAGGACCTGGAGACTAAAGCACCTTTGCAATACTTCAGTGTTATAACACTTCCATTATAATGTAAAAACAACAAATAGAAAAATGTTGTCCACTTAGAAGTGAGTATTATTGACATTTTATTCAAATCTAATTTCCGTACGGTAAAATCCACGATCTCCAGGCATACTTTTGTGAATTCTGACAATGTCATCCGTTATAGAGGCAGCATTCTAGTCAAGATACAGAATGTCTCACAAGCTCTGCCTTTCTCCTGGACTATCCTATCTTCCTCAGTCCATTCCACAGCAGTCATTTCCTGACTTCTTTCCTCAAAGTTTCCTTCTACAGGATTCCACATAAGCTGGAGCAAATGTGTGCATCTTTGTGTGTGTGTCTGGGATGGTGGCTGCAGAGGGGAGTCTCGCTGATTTTACCATAATACACTTGAATTCATTTTTTTCTGTGACTTTGTTATTTATTGCTGGATAGACTTGCACTGTATGAATGTATTATAATCAAGTAGACTGATTGCCAGCTGACAGACACAGCTGCATTTCCCTTCTTGGTGATAATGAATAAAGTTTGTAGTGTAACTCATACGTAAGTGTCTGTGTTGAGATATGTCTTTGTTTCTTCTGGTTAATATCTACAGTGGGCTTGCTTCTGACTACTGGGCAGGCCAAGTGAATTAACTTTAAAGTTACTGCTAGATTTCTTTCCAAGCAATTCATGATGTTTTGAATTCCAATAGCAATTTTAAAAAACTGGTTTCACTTCATCTTTGCCAGCTTTTCACAGGCTTGTTTTTTTCTTATTAAATGTGAGTCCTTCCAATAGTAACTTAATGATACATTGCTGTAGTTACGATTGTTATTTCCACAGGCACAGAGGGTTTAACACCCTGTTTCCATGTGCTTCTTCAACTGCATTGATCGGCAGCGTAGTTTCTGTTAGATGCTTCTGCTTATATTGTACAGGATGTATTTATTATATTGATTTTTGAGAGTTCATTTAGTACTATTTTTGGAATATTTTGTCTCAGTGTATGACTTCTTTCCTCATTTTCTAAACAGTACTCTTTCAAGATGGGCTGTTATTTTACAAAGTCCAGTCTGCCAAGCTAGTGGATTCTGAGCTCTGCAGCACAAGGTGAAGCATAAAACTCCTTCACCACATCACAGTTGTGATATTTCTCCCTCATCCAATTTTATGTTTGTGTGTGTTTAGGTATGGGTATGCATATGTGAGTGTGTGACCATGTAGAGGCTAGCAGACAACCTCATATGGTTTTCTACAGATATCAGTTTTTTAAATTAATTTTGAATGTATTCAGAGTATAAGTGGCCCCCAATCTTTTTTTTTTTTTGGTTTTTCGAGACAGGGTTTCTCTGAGTAGCTCTGGCTGTCCTGGAACTCACTCTGTAGACCAGGCTGGCCTCGAACTCAGAAATCTGCCTGCCTCTGCCTCCCAAGTGCTGGGATTAAAGGCATGCATCACCACTGCCCGGCCCCCCCAATCCTTTCTTAAGCCCATTATTTTCCTTTTATTCAATAGCCCTGAATCTGGATGTGATAGAGCAGACATTCTTGAATGCATTTCTGAACTCTGATCTTCATGTATATATGAAGATCACACCTTTATTTTGAAGTTTCAACCTACTATGTGTATAATATGTTTGCTTTCACTAGCTATATCTTTTTGATACATGATTTTATTACTACAGTATGTGGTCACAACAAAGTTCCACATTGCAGGGAAAACAGCAATCAGATTGGGAAGTTGATGAGGGAGCTAATTTGTTTTTTAAGCTTACTTTTTCATCTTAAACAAGGTGAGCATTAACGAAACCAGAATTAAACTCCCCATCAAAGCCATTAAGGCAATGTCCAAGTGTAGTAACAACAGAGTCAGTGGGGACTCTTACTTGCAGCTCAGTGATGAGAGGGGGATGGGCACAAAAACAAATACATCTGTGACATGTCATAGGACAGGAGCATTGCTTGGTTATCAAAAAGGGAAAGCAAAGACCTTCTCAGCAACACTGCCACAGTGAACACAGAGTAAGTGCTTTTAACCTGTCTCTGGCAGTCAAAGGCCCCTGAGAGTTTGTCAGCTTCCAGGGTTGCTTCTGCAGGCTATTGAGAGGAACTGTGGCTGTCTAGCCAGTCAGTCTGCACAGTGTAATGAAAATACATTATGGCGAAGTCTGAGCTACAGAATAAGAAGAAAAAAAATCAAAACAAAACTGTCTTTTGGATACATCAAGCTATCAGAACACATCTCGGCCTTGCCTGATTCGCTTGTTGGGAATTGTCAGTGGCCCCCAGTGAGAGGGCTTCCGCTGGCTGTGCTGTTCTCTGTGAACAAAAGAATCAAACAGAAACACCAGTGTGGAGTTACTCCTTGTCCTAACCGCGCATGCCAGTCCACTTTGATCACAGGCTGGCTGCATTAGCATTCTGTCCTGGAGCTTCAGCGGGCCTATTCACACTGCTCAAGAGAAAACTTCCCGAGGTTCTAATGAATTACTGTGTTTGTTCAACAGTTGTCAGGTGTTCCGAATGGTCCTAGCGATAGTACAGTGCTGTGTGTTTTATGAGTGACAGTTAGACCACTGCACAAAGAAGATCTGTCCTTGTGGGTATGCTCTGCCCATCTTGGAAATCTGAACACATCTGTAAATCACTCTTCCAATGAACTCGGTACAGCCTGATTCAGAATCACTCACTTTGATTCTCCTGGCTTCTTAGAAATTCTTGCCTAAAGCTGCACAGTAGTTAAGAAGTTGAACGCAGATGCACGGCGAATGGTAAAACACCTACAAAGAAAACCGAGTTCATGGAGGGTCAAGGCAGAACGGAACTCACTCAATTACCATTTTCTTTATTTTAACTTAAGGAAGCTTGGATAGCTACCAAGACTGATGGAGAGGCAAAGCTAAGTTGACTGAGTTGTTGGCAGCCTGAGCAGTCACAAAGGCAGGCATGTGAGAGGCATGTGCACTGTGGCCAGGCATCTCTAAAACCAAAATATGGATGGACACAAACTCTCCCTATGCAAACCAAGGATATCTATGCTCCGTACTTAAGAGTTTGTTTTTTTCCTAAAGATTTGGTTCAGAAATGTTTTTCTTTGTGCCTGGTTGTAAATTGGCACAGGGAACAGTAGTTCTGATTTCTTTATTTTTAAAGGACAACCTCATTCAGAAAGCACTACAAGATCAAAACTTCCAGTTTTCACTTGAACGCTTAGCAATATGATGTCATTTAAAATATATACATATTTTTAAAAAAGGAAAGCTGGAGAAATTATATATTTAAAATCTTTCCTAAATCAACAATAACTGGTAGTTCTAATTGCCATAGCAATCTCTGGGACCACCAGACGGACTAGGCTACTCGGAATACAATTAACTTTGCAAAGCAGTATTTTGAATATACACTGCTGTTGGTCCCTTGTTCTGGAGGGTGTCCCATAACGATCTCCTGATTGAGGACAGGGTCAGAGCAGGGAGGGCTCACTACTGTCTCAATGCTGCCTGCGGCTTGCGTCTCCACTGTCTGTAGGTCTCCAGCCGGCCTGATGTGGGAGGTCGAGGCCAAAGAACACAGAGTGTGAGCAGGAGGGGAGATTGCCTGCCCCCTCTGCTGCCTCTGCCGTGCTGAGCAGGTCCAGGCCGGTGCTGAGCAGATAAGGAGCCTGCTAGCTGGCAAGGAGGCAGCTTGGTGTCCCAGGCAGGTTCCGGGAGAGCCGAGCTCTCTCCAAGTGTTACAGCTCTTGTGACAAAAACTCTCAGACACCAGGATGATTCTTGAGTACGCACCTTTACTTCCCCTAAATAGAGCCCTTGTATACAGTTTTGGGGTGGGTTAGGGTCTGACAGCAGATAATGTCTATTGCCTTGACCTGAGAGCTTGGAGATACCTCATCTGCATGTGGGAGAGCCTGAGGGACCGTTCCTTGTGAATGATGGTCATAAGCCTCTCTATGGGAGGGTTTGTTGGAGGACTGAAGCTAAGTGAAAAGAACCAGGACCTGGGAGCAGAACTGAACTCCTGCCATCCAATAAAGGTTCCGGGGTTCGAAACTCATGCTCAACCAAACACCCAGCTGCTTCTCACAGCCCACTGCCCTACACACTGTGGACCTAAAGACAATTAAGAGCTATACCGAAGACTATATTCTGTCCAGTAAATATGTTTTTGCTTTGGAAGAAAAGAATGCTAGAGCAATACTGGAAGTCAGCAGGCAACTGTGCTCACTCCAGTGGAGGGCACCTACCTCACGACAGCCTGGCAACTCAGTGTGGTTGTTATGTACAGCACCATGAGGGAGCTTAGTGACTCTTCCTGAGGGGTCTTTGTAGGAATCAGTATCCAATATCACTATCCAGAAGAGAAATTGCAGTTGTTAGTTTTTGCACACACTGTTCACATCTGTAGGCAGACCAGAGAAAGGTGTGGCCAATTCCATGAGCCTGAGGCAAGGAAAGCTTTGCTGTTCTAATGGGTCTGGGACACCGAGGTCTTTGCCATGTATGGACCCATGTCAACCACACATTTGTCCAGGGCTTCATCCACTTTCTGCATCTCCCATTTCTTATTTTCCAAATGCTCCAGATGTGCTGTGACTTCTAATCTTGGGGCGGCTCTGCATGGTCTCACGTAGACATTTGAGGAGAACAGACTTTTATGAAGACTTTGAGACAGATTTGGAAGTCTGAACAATATCATGACAACCAATAAAGTACATCTCATCATTCGTGCTTGGCTAAAAGTACTCACAAGTCCGCAGTTCCTTCAGTATTGTCACCAAATTCCTTCTTAGTTCATCCAAGGAAGACCTCTTATTTACTCTAATCACCACCACCACCATTTTAAAACACGGTGTACATATGGCTGTGGTTGTGTGCATTCATTCATGTATGTGTGTAAAGGCATGAAACTGACTTTAGGTGTTTTTCTTAGTTGGTTTCCACTTTTCAGAGGCATGATCTATTGCTGAACCCAGACCTTGCCAGCTGTCATTGGTCTGAGTAGCCAGCTTCTTCTTGGCATGCCTTCTCTGACTCCTGAGGGCTGGGATTACAAATAGCTACTACACCTGCCCAACTTTCAGGTGTCAGCTGGGTTTCTTAACCCTCTTCTTCAGTTCTGACCTAGAATTTCAAGTTAGTCTGAAGACCTCTGAGTACTATGCTGTAAGGAAGCTTAATCTAGTCATGCATAGAAACCACTTTACCTATTTTGGTCTGCTTGCCTCAATTCAGGTTCCAAGCAAAGGGAGAACCTGGTTCTTACTCTTACAAAACAGCTTACAACAAAAGATCTTTCACTTCTTTATTATTTCAAATTCTCTTTTAAATTTTGCATTGCTCTTCTTTAAGCTCTTTGAGATGTATATCTATATACCATATATACATGAATTATTTAAATTTTAGTATTCTTATTTCTGAAGTGGTATGCTTCTGAAGTAGAATACATCTTTACTCTTCATTTCTGAAATTTATTATGTTTCTTCATCTAATTTTTGAAATTAAGTCACACTCTGAAGATTGTAAGTTTAATTCCTGACATTGAATATGATGTTGCTCTAATCTACTTCTATTTGTATTATTTGTGTTTTTCTCAGCTTGTAGATGATGTGTAAATGCAAAAGGTGAGTGGAGTCTAGCAGGTACCAACCTCATTTACTTATCATGACCTATCATGATACTCTGTCCAAGTTTCTGTTACTTATATCCTGGTGATGTGTTTATTTTCAAACTTTATCCTATAGGAATGGAAAATTATCCCTGGTTATAAAGGATGAGTTAGCCACATCTCAAATTCAGACTTCTTTACTTTGAATTTCATCATTCTCCTCTAACGTGTACAATGAGGTTGGCAGCTGGGTAGAAGGATGGATACTTCTCTCATTTGCCCTGTTTGTAATTTTTTAACATTATTTTTCCAGTGGAGATCTGCCTTGCATATTGGACAGTGTCGAGTATTCTGTTGGCATTCTTCTCCCTTCCCCACCCAGCTTATCCAGAAGTGAAATAATCCAAGTGCTTAGACATGTCCTGTGTGCCTTTTAGGGAAACACATGCTGAGAAGCTCTGGAACATTCTGTTGAGCTTCAGAATTCAAAAAGGCATAGATTTTATATATGTGGAGTACTATCTGTCAAGCATTTTTTTGAGGTTTGCAAAATTTTTCAGTCTTACTATAGACGCATTTTTTCTTAAACTTTCTTTCCTAATTCTTTACTTAGGCAGAAACATCAAATAAATATAACGTTATTCCATCACAATGGAACACTTTTCTCTGAGCTAAACTAGCCCTTACTACATGACAAAGAAGAGAATGAGAAATCTCTAAGACAGTTATATATGTATTTCTTCCATAAGAGGACTGACACTTAGGCCTCACACATACTAAACAAATCACTGAGCTATGACATCCAGATGCTTTGACTTTTATCTCCAAAGATAAAAGGAATGTTTTTAAAATGACTATCATTTAATATACTTTACAATTAATATAATGTTTGTTGAAAGGTTTGAACATACATCAGCATTTCAACCATTATGTTATAAGCTATATTGAACTGTTGTTCTCTCTAAATGCTCATTTTGGTGTTTTCATTTGAAATGAACATTTTAAAACACTTCACATTATTTAATGGATTCAGTGATAGCTGTATCTACCGAAAACCTTGCAGATTTATTGAGATTACTTTTGTCTGATATGATCCATATCAGCTGTGAGTAATGTGTATCCTGACAATTTCAGGTTATGGAAGAATTAACCCTTTTACCAGAAGCTGAAACTCAATGCCTTTGAATGACTCTTTCTCCTATCATTAAAAATGTGCTTGTCACACAGCAGATCTGCACTGTGGCCAAAAGGAAGCATTTGCAGCTCAACTTTACATCCAGGTCCCATGAAAACTGATTCTTTGGGCTCAGTATTAGGAATACTTTGTACCTTTCCTGGGATGACCACATGGCTCCTCCACGTTCCTGCCAGAAAATGATTATATATTCAGAGAGACAGCTAAAACAACCCTCCTGGCTTGGTGATTACCTTTGAAAATCCAGAGAGATCTTAAAGTATCGAAGTGAAGTCTATCTTATTGAAATCATGGCTTAATCTGTCTCGTTTTCTCCCTTTCTTGATGTTGTTTGGCCTTGTGTGAGACCTTATGCAAATGAGAATGACTTCGGTGAACTTTCTGTGATGCATTCAGTAATTTATCTATCCATTCATTTACTACTTGAGCAAGCATTTATTCAACGTCTGCTTTCTGCAAAACACTTGTCTGGACCCTCGGTAATAGCAGGAGCGTGTGCAATGTTACAAGCATGTAATATTGCTGCCCTTGAATATTCAAACTTAATAAAGCAAATAATGAATAGTTTTGGGCAAAAGTGAATGGGCTGGGTTGCTCATTTGTGGTGCTATCCACCTGTGGCAAATGCTTTGCCCATGGGAAAACAAGTCAACTTCCCAGCAAATGGTTCCACTGTCTTTGCAGGTAGCATGAAAGGGAGATTTCATTTAATCATCTCCATTTTTAGAGGAATAAGGTTATCAGGTGGGATCTGAATGTTGGGGTCGAATTAAAAAAAGCATCTGTCTATAGCAGGACACCTAACCTCTGTGTGATAGTATCCTGATTAGATGTCCCATAGACAAAAATCATCATTTGTGGAGGTAACCTGAGGTGTTTTATATCAGCGTATTTCTTTTACAAATTAAAGCATCAGAGACTCGTCATAAGGTCCAGTTAGTACAGCAAAATAGAACAGTAGTTATCATTTATCGCTTAATGAATTTTGCTGAGTGTGACTACCTAGAATAAGTCATTATCTACATTGAACAATACTAAAATCTGAAGCTCAAACTGAAACTGTTATCCAAACAGAGTCTGTCTAATCCAGAGTCAGACGCCAAGTGCTGCAGCCTAGAGGAGAACTCTGAATTCAAAAGCAGTGAATGTGATTCACAGAACTGTGGTTTTCCCGAGGTCTCAACTTTTAATCCTCGTGCCAGTTTGCAAAGTTACATGGCCAAACTGTGACTGAGTGTGAAGGAGCTATGTTGTGAACTTGCACACACAGGAAAGGCTTCTCTTTCCTTTCCCTTTTACTATAGTGGGTAAGTAACCGGGCCAGAACATTGCTATCTAGTGGCAAAAAGGAGAGAAGGTTGGGTTGAAATGTCCCTGTATTTATATTACACAGAGAAACACTTGGAGTCACTCAAAACTGTTGAGTTACGAGCTGGGAGGTGAGATGCTATAATTTGGAGGAACTGGAACACAGAACATGCCTGAATCCTGAGCACAGCATTTGAACCTGGGCTGCTCTGCTCACAAGACCTTATCTTAGGTGTTGACTGCTCTGAGCTTCAGTTTTATCAGCTGAAACTAAAGTTTAGAAATCAGGTTGCCTTGAAGAGTATGACAGATGCAGCATGATGGTTGGCAACCTGTGAGATGGGCTCTTCCAGAGGACTGCTGCCTTGCAGGGTTTAGTGAGAACCAAGTGAGGCAAGGTCTAAGGGGGAAGCATTTCATGAATATTTTATTTTCCATTATTTTATATTTGTTTAGTTATCAACTAAGTACTTTTAGAGATCAGAAGTGGTGTAGATAAAAATGTTCACCATGTTAAAAAATCATCAGATTCGTATTTCTACCACTGGATACATAATTTATATATTGATATGTCAGGTGGTTGATGTCTCATGATTTAAGACCCTAACTTCTCATAAGAATGATTTTTCCTTAAGTATGTTTTCTCTATATAAACAGCCTTCTTAAACAAAAGAATGAAGCTGTAAGTCATGTAATACTGGCCTGTAGGGAGTGGTAAACGTAACTAGATGTTGAAAATAGATGTAAAGAAGGACCACAGCAAGGTCATTGACAGTGGGCCAGCTTGCTTAGGCCTCGGTTAGGCTGGGTCTGTGTATGTGGTTCTTCCTAATTTGCTGGCCCAACAATGTCTGAATTTATACCTGAGCTCTATGTAATCAACATTTTTATAAGCCAAAAAATACTGAAAATAATGTAAAATATCATTTAACTTAGAGTGATCAGATTTTGCTATACAAAGGTGTGGATCAAATTAGACTGCCCAGTTTTGTAAAAGAATGCCAAGGGGGCTTAATGTTATGGTGGTGCCAATAGTTAGGTGAAAGAAGACATGGTGTTATAGTCTTCTATAAGGTGGATGAGAAGACATGTAGTGGTGACAAACGAGATATGATAGGAACTTGACTAACACAGTGGTACCCAGATGATGCCATACAACTCAGCATGTGAGCATAGAGAAGAAGAATCTATGTTCTCACACACATGACTCTCCAGAGTTGTTAAGAAGTGATGGAAAGAGCTTCGAGGCAGGAGTGGTAAATCTTTTTAAGTGGGATAGTGATGCCTGAAATATAAAAGAAAAAGGAAAGTTGAGGAAAACGAAATTCTGCAAGGGTTTAGCCAAGAGATGCTTCTTCATCAAACACTGAAGATGATAACCAAGGGTTAGGAAAGGAGCCAACTTTCTGGGTAAGAAGACATGAAAGTGTGGTAATGTCTACAAGAAATTAGAAGTACCACAAGGAATGTGATGATTTTGAAAAGATTTTATTCCATTTTTTTATATACTATGCTGTGTGTGTGTGTGTGTGTGTGTGTGTGTGTGTGTGTGTGTGTGTGCATGTATGTTACTTTATCTGTTTTTAGCTCCAGTGAATATTAGTCAATTTGATGTCTCTCCTGACCATTTCAAATATTTATGTCATGGAATCTATGGCTCTGCATTCCATTGCTAAAGCTGAAACAGTTGATTCAGTAAAGTTTTATATTTTCTAAGAAGCTTATTCCACAAAAAGGCTTATTTTTTATTGTTTTTTTCAACAGTGATTTTTCTTGTGTTTTTCTCAAGTTGTGCAGAACTGTGGTCCAGCATAATCCCTCTTCGGTGCACTTTTTCAATCATGAGGTTTCTATTGTCAGTAGCTAGCTACTTCTGTACTTGGACCAGCTTTCTGCACTGCAAAGCCAGAACTAGCTAAGTGTTAAATTACAGATAATTGTTTGTTTTACACATTGGCTTCCACCTGCCCTTGCTCCCTTCAGCAATTGTTCTCTCTGGCAGTTTCTCAAAGTGTGGATTCAGACCACCTGCATCAGAAGCACTCAGCCTCTCCTCTCAAATGAAGCTTCCTGATCCAGTTCATCCACACACTGAAAGTTCTCTCTGGTTTTGCCCAATAAAGTTAGTGAACGACTAGCAGGGGCTTTACTTGGAAATCTCTCTCTCTCTCTCTCTCTCTCTCTCTCTCTCTCTCTCTCTCTCTCTGTGTGTGTGTGTGTGTGTGTGTGTATGTTAAGTTTTAAAAATTCTCTCTTTTTGAAACCATGCCACCAAAATAAACCAATGTATTTTAATTCCCAAGGATCCTATGCTAGATTTTAATATTGTAGAAATCAGTGATTAACTTTAGAAATTAATACTGGTAGAGATGCAAAGTCAAAGATAACAAAATAAATGCAAACAATAATAATAATGATAAAGCAAAAAAAAATTGGACACCATAATGAAATTTTGCACAGATTCATCAAGGAGACAAGTCAGTACACAATGAGGAAGACTAGTCACGAACTGCTTCCTCTATGGCTATAATGACCTCATCCCCAGAACAGTAGAGAAACAGCACTGACTTGGACAGATGAAGAAGACACCAGAGGTACCTTCTACTACAGCTCAGCTTAGGTGTACTATGCACTCAAGAGATTGGCAATGGGCCAGTTAGAGATAGGATGGAGATACAGGTGGAACAGCACTATGGAAGGCCTCTAGGGCCATACCATGCATCATCTGATGAGTAGCCGTGACATCTAGATTGGCTATAAATTTAAGACAGGAATTCACACACTAAATTAGGTCATATGAAGACAGGTCATGAAGTCAGGGTTTATTCAGAGAGTCATATGTGTTAAGGAATAAGAACACAATAAAGACTAGAGCTTTTGCTCTTATGGTGCCAGTGTGCATGCATATATTAGGACTGGAGGCAGAAGGTACTCAGGAGCTGAAATATATTTGACATAGTAACTGGAAAGTGTTTTCAAACTGGACCTGGAAGAAAATTGAGACCCAACTGTTACTGTGTTCTGTGGCTTCTCAGAGGTAAGTATTTTCTTTTAGAGCTATACATGTGCATGAGACATGAGAAGGTGCAGTGGTTTGTTGTAGTGACATTTAGCTTAATTGTCAGGAGCTATATTGCTGGATTCTGTTTCCTTATGCCATTTGGAATTCCAGTAGACCTCAAGAGCAATTTATGCAAGTTATGAATGAAGAAATGAAATGGCTGTCACTGTAATCCCCTCATTTGGTCACTGGAAATTAGGACCGTAAATTAAAGGCTCACTTTGCTGTTGTAATCAGGACAGACTTGTGACTTCTTCATCCTATATCAGACTTTTGTGTCATATTCTCCAAATCCCAAACTAGAATGCCTACGTATCCCTGGCAAGTCTGTATGTCCAGCCTAATAGGATAAAACAACAAAACACTTGGCAAGTCACAGATGATATCAAACTTGAAAAGGGTGACAGAAAATGTGTAATCCAGTTCTTATAAGTTCAAGTTTGCCTCAGTCCCCCTAGAGTTGCCTAACCCAAGTTCCAGTGCTTTAAATAAACACCATGGTCTGACCTGAGGTACATAAGTTACATCCTTCCATAGGTTTCCCCACCAACCTCTGTACTCATAGAAGTTTTAATGCTTATAACGAATCTCTCACTCCTTATCACTTCTGGTTCTGGTTTCCAGAATAAACCATAGCTAATACCAAGGTAATTTATCACAGACATAATGAGATTAAATCTGCACATTAGCATAATACTTGTAGCATGGAAAATGGATTAGATGTAGAAGGGTGATTTAGGCACACTAAATAGCAAAAAACCCATTTCCCTCCCAAGGAAAATCTTATATTAAACTCCACAAAGAAGAAGGGTGCTCTCACTTGCAAGAAACGGTGGTTAAGTTATCTAGAGAGCTGATTACCTGGCCTTGCCTGCCCTCCATCAGCAGACCAGGAAGCAGCCAAGGTTTTGCAGACACAGTTAATCAATGCATTCATTGTAGATATCTCTTGAGTCATTTCAGCAGAAGGTAAACTGATGCTGAAGAACAGAGTTAAATGTGAGCAGAAAGTAGAGACAAGAAATACTTAGGGATTAAAGCCAACACTACCTTGTGTAAGTATCAAGGGGGCAAAAATCAGGGATATTTTTTTAAGGCCAATGAACTAATGGATGATAGTTTTTCTTGAGATGGGACTACAAAAAGCCATATTTACTTGCACCATTCACAGGTGTTGGGTCAATCACATCAGCATGTGCAGTACTGTACCTGAGTTCAAGACTGGGTTCTATAGCATCACTACTTGAAACTATACAAAGGTGAGGTGATTTTAACTCAGCAAGGATTAGAAAAGAAGAAGGAGGGGCCATCTAGAGACTGTTCCATCTGGGTATCCATTCCATATGCAGTCACCAAAGGTAGATGCTGATGTGGATGTCAGGAAGTACATGCTGACAGGAGCCTGATATAGCTGTCTCCTCAGAGATATGCCAGAGTCGGACATATTCAGAGGCGGATGCTCACAGCTAACCATTGAACTGATCATGAGGTTCCCAATGGAGGAGTTAGAGAGAAGACTGAAGGAGTTGAAAAAGTTTGTGGCCCCATGAGGAGAGCAACAATACCAATCAACCAGAGCTCCCAGGATCTAAACCACCATCCTGGGAGCACATAGGGAGGGACTCATGGCTCCAGCTGTATATGTAGGTGAGGATGGCCTTGTCAGGCATAGGTGGGAAGAGGAGATCCTTGGTCCCATGAAGACTGGAAGCTAAGTGTGGGGGAATTTGAAGGTAGGGAGGTGGGAGTGTGTAGGTGAGTGGGGACATATCCTCATAGAAGCAGGAGGGAGGGGGATGGTGGGGTCCTGGGGGGATGGGGTAAAGGTATAATATCTGAAATGTAAATATAATATCCAATTAAAAAAAGGGAAAAAAAGGAGACACTATGATATTTTGCCATTCTAAAAAAAAAAAAAAAAAGGAAAAGAAAAGAAATAAAGAGTCAAAGGCCACACACTGACTGTTAAATTTCAGCATTGACATGGTCATAAAAGCAAGGAGAACTTGAAATCCATGCTGTCAGAGAAGAGAGATGCTGGAGGAAGGAATAGTAACCCTGTGAAATGCCAGGTATGCAAGAGTTAAGTATCATCCTTTGTAGGGTTGAAGGCCTGCACTTGTTACCCCCACTGGGCATGGCTCCTTGAAGAGGCATAAGGCAGGGAGTTTGACTGTTAGGTTTACCCCATGCTGGGGTGGGTGCTGGGCTGGAGCTGGCTTGGGGGTCCCTGGGCCTGCAAGAAAGTAGCAGGGTTCTCAGACTCATTGGATAGGCACTGCTGGGAGTGGACAAAGAGTAGAGAATGGAGCTGGGGGTCTGTGGGCTGGGGACAGCATCTAGCCCAGGACAGGTATTGTGAAAGGGAGCTCAGGCTTGTCCCGTTGGGGATGACAGTCCTTGACTTGGCAGATGAAGGCTTGGTGGGGTAGTGACTGAGAGTGCATAGAGGCCTTCTACAGGAGATTAGGCTGTGGCTCTGTGGGCTAAGGCCTTCATGGCTCCCCATGGTGGATCTTGGCGAAAAGAGGCAGTCAATGGTTCTAATAGTTTATTGTCAGAAAAGTGGATGAGTAAAACTCTACCCCTCTTTTCAGGGTGGGGCCGCAATTCCTCCAATACAGGAATTACATCACAGAGTAACTTGTAAGATGTGAAAAGATGCTAAGCTGTGTGAGCTGCTTTAATGAATAAATGGATGGATGGATGGATGGATGGATGGATGGATGGATGGATGGATGGAGGAATGGATGGATGGATGAAAAATCCAAAGGGGCAGTGTTTTTCAGTGACAGAGTAAAGGACAAAGACTAAAAGAAATGCCATGTCAAGAGTACAATGCATTATGATGATGATGATGATGATGATGATGAAGTTGGTTACTTGAGATGAAAAAGAATTTGAAAGATTTACTGTAGATTAATCTGTGAGTCAGTCATAGTTTTTATTGAATTTCAGTCTCTCAGTTCTGCCTGTAAACATTACTCCTCCTTCGGGAACAAGTGTCCACAAGCTTTCTGTTATCTTTGAACTTTTTTTGTTTTTAAGACCCAGGGTTCTTTGTGTAACCTTGACTGTCCTGGAACACACTCTGTAGACCAAAGATTTACCTGCCTCTGCCTCCCAAGTGCTGAGATTAAAGGCGTGCGCCACCACCGACCTGCTACCTTCAAACTACAAACAGGATTGAGAACTAAGTATTTTTCCTTCTTTGGCTCTCTCTTCTGAAACTTTGGACCTCTGGAATGTTCACTGCTCCTGACAATCCTGTCTTCAATGTTACCTATTCTTCAAACATCTCTGTTTTTGTATTCATGCCTGTTTGGGTGTCTTTTCAGTTAGGGCACTAATGACAGACCAAATATATAATGAAACAAAAATAAGAAAGGAGAAACAGACAGACAGAAAACAGACAGACATACAGACAGAGAATTTGCTTCAACTTTAGCTTAGTTAACTGGTAATGTTATTATCAGGGATACTTTAGTTAACTGGTAATGTTATTATCAGGGATACTTTAGTTAACTGGTAATGTTATTATTAGGGATACTTTAG
>JANHMN010000002.1:187394794-187407355 GCA_030674055.1 Rhabdomys pumilio | reverse complement strand
TAGACAGTCACAACCATGGTAAAGTCTTACTTCCTGAGTCTTCTGAATCTCCTGGGAGTGTTTCCACAGGAAGACAGAGCTTTATTTATGGTGATACCTAATGCTTAGAAACTGACATAAGATCTTTTGATAGAGTTATTAACACTCAAACATGCAAAGCAAATAAATACCAGATAGTGTTGGAAATTATAAATCGTTAAAATGAGTGCAGCGTGCAAATAGAGCCGAGATGGTGAATTACTGTCAATACTGTTTCACATAGTTAGAATCTAGTGTAATTCTATTATTTCTCTTATTTTCACCCAATTTGCTTTAAAAAAAAAAAAAAGATAACCGAAAACCATCCAGAGGGGTTTATCCTTTCTATTGGTGAATTATCTGCATCACACGGTGAGGTCTCAGAATGAGTATCTGCCAGAGACTAAGCAATTAAATTGGTGGCAGACTTTCTTCTTATCCCTCCAGCATAAAAATACAGGGAGAAGTTAGCTCCTGGTGGTGTTCAAAATGAAAGTAAAACTCCTTGTGTTCGGTGGATTCACTGAGATGGAATTTTGTCATGAAGTAACTAAGAATTTTGCTGAAAGCATTGTCCATACGGGAGAGATCTGAATTTATTTCTATTTTGTTCATGTGTGAATGAATTACCACAACAATAGAAAAAATGGATAGACAGAAGAGCAAGGATCGCTGTACTTGCTTTATACATGGGAGAATAATCATAGAATGGCTGTTTTCAGTAAACTGAAGAAATGAAGAGAAAACGGTATTAAAAAGAGATTTTAGGTTTTAAGGATGTTTTGACAGGTACGTGTGAAAAAACAGGGTTGGTCACTTTGGATAGAAAATGCAACATTATTGAAGCCCATTACAAAGAAAATTCTAAGAGAGATAATGGCTTTAAGATTGCTTGCCTGTTAATAAAAATGCAAATCTCCGTGATTGGAACCTCCGGTCATCTGACTGAAATCTGGGCTCTGAACCAATGCACGGCTTTGAATCCTTAGTCCTTCAGTAATCAATTCTCAGACACTGTAATCACCCTCTGGCTCCCTATTAATTATCATCTTAGCAGTCACAGACAGGAGCAGTATGCCCTCATGATTTCGCAGCCTGCCTGCTGCAGGGACGCTTTTTAACCTAAGCAGTTCTTTATGCTGCAGAACAGTCCTTCCTCCCACCCTTAGCTGAATGGCTTCAGAATTCCCAGACCAAGAGTTGGCTATGGTGTTTCCAGGCATCCGTATCCCAGCTGCTAGCAGTATGATGTGACAGAGGAAGGACATAGTGCTGTCCAAAGCTTGGGGGTAATGAGAGCAGAATGGCCATTTATCCATATGTACGTGTGCGTGTGCGTGTGCGTGTGCGTGTGCGTGTGCGTGTGTGTGTGTGCACACATGTGCATGCTTGTGTGTGAGAGGAGTTGAAATAGAATTCTATGCTTCACATTTTAAAAAGACAAAGAACAGTCAAGTCTTTCTGGTTGGTTAATCACATGCTTGGAGCTTTGGCTTATTCTGGCTTTTTCCATGCTTATTTTCATCAATATCATTAAGAACATGATATTTTCTACATGATACCTTGCCTATGAGTAATTTTCAGGTCTTCGTTGAATCGATACACAGCAAACAAGTATTGTGTGTATCTGCCCTCAGTGGCCCATGTTGGAAATTACAGTAGACACATTGTGAACTTTACTAAAAGACTATAGTTTATTTGCAGATTCTACCTGACGCAGTGAGGTTTTGGTTCATATAATTCAAAATTAAGTGTGCATTTCTATGGACTTTACCATGGTTATTTCTGTTCATGACTTTTGGAATGGAGGACATTTTGAACTACAATTATGCTCGTATACCACAAAAGTAAATTTGCACGGGTGAGATTTTCATGCAGTATATCACCTTGGAAAAGTTGTCAAAGCTTGTGCCACCATGACTCCTCCTGTAAATGTTCATGATTAGGCAGCTCAGCTTGGCAGTAATTGAGTCTTGTCATTGGTTCACCAATACATAGTACATAATCTGCATACACCAAGCCCTAAATAGTATCCACTGAATAAATGGGTTTATTGATCAAATGCCATTGATTTACTAATGCCTGCTCATGGCACACTCCCAGATAAAGTCTCAGATCTGATCTCTTTATTTAATTTGAAAGCTCTCTCACTCATTTTCATCAATCTAGAACTCATCTAGTATTTACATTGCACAATTGACTTTGTACACAAAGCTAATGTGATCATGGGTGATGGTTGTAAAACATGTGAGAAGACAATTGCAATAATTTAATCAGAAGTGCAAAGTGATCACAACAGAATACCAACCCCAAATTTAAACCTGCAAATTATTTCCTAAAGATGAAGATTTTTTTTTACTATCCCTTTAAAATAAGCAAACTAGTCAGATCAAAGAAATACATGTGAAGACAAAGAAAGAATGAATGAGACAGTGCTCACACATGAATAAGACATAAGCGGAGAAGTGAGGGTGCCAGAAGACAGTATGGAGGAAATAGATTAGTCTAACTGAACCATAAAATATCATAATTCATCTCTTCATCTTCCTGCCTGTAATAACTGAAGCATAGTCTCTGATTATCCTCTTTCTTTCCTTCTTTCTTTCTTTTTTCTTTCTTTCTTTCATTCTTTCTTTCCCTCCCTCCCTCCCCCTTCCTTCCTTCCTTTCTTCTTTCTCTCATTCGATTTTTTTCTGATGTATTTGTGTGTAAATTTTTGTGGGAGGGTAGAAGATGTCTTAGACATTTGTGTGGGGGGGGCAGGGGGGGGGCAGAGGCTGTCTCAGGCCTTGTAACAGGATACAAGTCAGAAAATCAGCTGACCCAGGAAAGGAGGTGACATGAAATTATCTTTTAGAATGAGTTTTACTAGGAGAAAAAAGAGAGTTACCAGGCAGAAGAGGGGCAGAGTATGACATAGCTTTCAGGTAAGCGAGTTTTTGGAGCAGTTTACCACTATACTGGCAGTAGCATGGTGGAGATGAGCTTTGAATAGAAAACTTCATAAGAGCCATGCTTGAAGTGGGAGAGCAGAAGATACAGTCACCATTTACAGGATGATGAGGTCTTCAAATAAACCATTTTCAATTCCTAGGGCAAATGTGATCTCTGAGTTCTCCTGGTTGTTTGCTTGATTTGCTTTGTTTTTGTTTTCTCTTTTGATGAGGAGTGGTAGAATGTTCTACATCGCATGGTTTGTTCTGGTTAGCCTAATAATGCCAAAATATCATAAACCATAAACTTGTTTGGTATGGCTTGCTTTTCCTCTTGGAGACTATATGCTGGAACAGCAGGAGTCTGTAAACTACAGGAAGCCTAGGTAGAGAGAGAGAGAGAGAGAGAGAGAGAGAGAGAGAGAGAGAGAGAGAGAGAGAACAAAATGTACAAAGTAGAGCACTTTCTAGACACTGATTTAAAACTAGGGTCTCATTCTTCATGTATCATCCATATTGGTTTTTAAACAGTGTCTTTCACAGTCTTGAAACTCACCAAGTAGGTTAGGCTAGCTGGTCAGTGAGCTCCCTCCTCCTCAGAACTGAGATTACAAGCATGCAATTAAACCCAGTTTTTCTCTTGTTCTGGGGATAAAACCAAGGTCGTCATACTTGTATAGCAATCTCTTTATCAGATAGGTTCTTCTGCCCTCTGATTTTATTTCATAGTTTTTCACACAAAAGCTACCTGTAAAGTCTTTTGATAAAAAATACTGGCTGCATAACCTTTGTTCAAAATTGCAAGTGGCTCTCTGCTTCATTGAATGAACCACTGATATCCTATTGTTCTCAGACATGTTTCCTCTGCTCTCACTTCCAGTCCATTTTTCCAAGCTCAGTCTTCCAGCCATGCAGAAATCATCAAACACACTCATAGTTATTTTGTTCATCTAGATTGTTCATCCTTTCAAATCCTCTCAAGACCTGTTCCATGGTGGACTGTAATCTGGAGTTGATAATTAAAATAAATCCTTTTCTTCCCCTGAGTTGTTTTTGTCAGGTTATTTTATTACAGAGACAGAAAATGAAACAACGATATCATCACACTTTGATATTTTGGCATCTCTAGTGAATGCAATATTCCAAAGGATAGAGCTTTAAAGAGTTATGAAAAGGAAATAATGCTTTGTTTTGGTTTACTTTGTTTTGCTTTTGAGCTTTAAAGAGGAGTTGGAGCTATTGGATTGGAATCATCCTGGTTCAATCTGAAAGCTGCTTCTTTGAGTGTTTAGATAAATTTTACTATTTAAATTAAGACTCTCATTGCAGAAGGGATCATTCCATATGCATTGTTGTTCTGATCCTGTGTGTTCTATTGTGTGAAACAAGATGAACTATGGAACAACTTAATGTTCTTTATTTTGTTGCTGTAGGGTATTAGCAAGAATGGCTTTCATTTCTTGAACACATACCAACAAGGCAACTTCAAATCATCTGTGTGTAGAGATAACATAATGCAAAGTGAACAGTGATTTACCAAATAAAAAACTCCTTTTACACTCGAGAAAGGAAAAGACATGAAATGATCAAAATAGAGTTGTGAGAGAATCTAAAATCAACAAATAGTGGAGACAAGCTTTGCTAGAAGCAGTGTTTTCTAGGACATTCTTAGGCAAGCCATAGCTAGCCATCTGTCAGTTTTCCAAGAAACTTAAAGAGGGATCAAGGAGTTTTTGTAGAGTGATGTTCTCTAAGCATGTCAGTCATCACCTTCACCAAAACACCTCTAGGAACACTCAAAATCAATCTTGCTGGCTTTGCTGTTCCTTTATAGAAAGAAGGACTAAGAGGGCCATTGGTCCCTTCCTACTATCTCAGTAACTTTGTTGTTCACTTACCAGACAGCTTTATATGAGTCTGCCATAATTGCACATGCCATTGTGGGCGTGGCAGGTGCTAGAGTATTTAGTAAGTCCAAGGGGAACTACAGTTATGAAGCTCTACAGAAGCCATCCAGGCTGGGGTGAGACTTGCTTGTGACAAGGCTCCCCCATGAGCCAATTAGTCTACCATTAGTTTCCCTTGTTTCCTAGGTAGTTCTGCATCTACTTTCATGTAATCATATGTATATGATTTTATACCTTTAGAATGTTGTGGCTCACAAATGAGGGAAAACATGTAGGATTTATTTTTCTGAGGCTGTCTTATGTTGCTTCTATTATCCCCAGTTGCATCCCCATCCTTGCAAATGACATATTGTCATTATTTGTGCCTGAAAAATACTATCCACTATCAATAAGTAGCAGGTTTTCTCTATCCTTTCTTCTGTTATTGTACATCTTAGTTAGATTAGCTGTGTAAAACGTGTAGGGATACACAAAGACGCAAGCCTCTCTCAGGAGACATGTAGTCTTCAGGCTAAATTCTGGGAAATTGGTCATGGTAGATCTACACTTAGCTTTTATGAAAAACTCCATACAAATTTGTATAGTAGATGAACAAGTTTGCATTTACACCAGCAATATGTAAGAGGGATCTTTTGTATAAAACATTTTTTTTTTGTTAATAGTTTTCATGATCATTTTATCTTCAAGCTGTAGTCTGTCGTGAAGGAAAGTCAGCGGGAGCTCAAGGAAAAAACCTACATGAGTTGTGAGAACTGAGTCAGAAGCCTCAGAAGAAAGATGTCTAAGACTTCTCCCCTTGACTTGTTCATATTGTTTTTTCATATATCCCAGGACTACTGACTCATGGATGACAGCTCACAGTGGGATGAAGCCTTTCACATCAATCATCAATCAAGAAAACACTACATAGGCTTCCATAAAAACCAGTGTGATGATGTTTACTTCTGTAGTGATATCCCAAATGACTCTACCTTGTGTCTGATTGACCAAAATCAAACAAACAAACAAATGAACAAACAAACATATGAACAAAATCAACCTGAACCATTTACTCTTTCATAACTTCAATTCTATACCACACAGACAGACATGCTTATCAAGTTTGACTGCCACCATGACACACAGTCTTGGCCTTCTCTGGACCACAGATTTTGTAAGCTGACCCTAAGAAAATACTTTCCAGAAGATTTAACCTCAGTGGTGCTGATCTCTTCTTAATCATAGCTAATTTCTCAGCCTCAGAAAATCAATATCAATTTTACCAGTAAAACAAAGATTTCACTTCAGTGATGCTGGCCTCTTGTTAATCAGCTGATTTTTCATCATGAGAAGACCAGAATTATTATTTCAAACTGTCATATAAATGGTTCCATGAGAGTCTGTTTCCCTCTGAATCTTCATGGGCCAGGACACGTCATCAGCAACTCTTCCAAGATTCCTATTTCTAGCTTCCCCCAATGGCTAATTAAGCTTTTAGTGTGCAATGACTTTTCAGTCCAAAGTTCCAACGTCCTTAAATAATCTTCCCCCCAAAAACATAATCAGTTCTGCCACGACAATAGCTCATGAACATGGTACCAATTGCTGCCTTAGTTTGGTGTTCATTGTTATGATAAAACACATCATGACCAAAAGCAAGGGAGAAGACAAGGGATATCGGGGCAGAAAATCAAGGCAGGAACTGAAGGCAGAAATTAAAGCAATGACCATGGATGAAAGTTGCTTATTAGTTTGCTCATCGTGGCTTTCTCAGCCTGCTTTCTTGTATCACCAGGACCAGCTGCCCAGGGGTGGCATTGACCACAGTATGCTGGGACTTCTCATACCAATTATTAATCAAGAAGTGTCCCACAGGGCAGCCTGTAGGTCCATCTGATAAGGTCATTTTCTCTATGAGAATGCTTCTTTCTAGATGATTCTCTACCTTGTGTCAAGTTGACAAAAATCTAGCTAGCACAGATGTTAAAGCAATGTTTCAAATTTGAAGTTAGTAGAGACAAGTTTTATTAAATGTCACTGTATAGAAAGCACAAAGTATAAATGTTGTCACAGCATCTCAGAGGAATTTGATTGTCAATTTTTATATGTTCAGTATTGTTTTTCTTCTAGAAAGTAAAACTTTTTCCATACCAAACAAATATGCCCCCATACTTCTGAGCTATATAACATGTTCAATTTCTAATTTCTATTTCTTTGAAGAAATAACCACATCTCAATCTTAGCTATTCAGCATAAATATTAATTACTGAATTTTGAATCAGTAAAATAGCTGCATTTTCACTTTGGCCTACAGAATCTGAAAAAAAAAACAAAGCTGAGAAATCTATATACTATAAACCCAAAATGTCAATCCAATGTTTGGAAGTACAATTTCTCTTGGAAAATAATTAGAATGAAATACCTGGGGCACTTTGTTCTGTTTAAACCCAGGCTGGGGAGGTAGGGTGCTAGGAACCATGCACTCATAGAATCAATGTGAAAATGTAAAAGAACTTTTCTACATTTGTCTAGGCTCAGTTAACACATCACTTCATGTGGATTCAAGACTCCTTTGTTGCTTCAAGGATAAGAGTCAATTACAGGATTTGCCAAGGCAAGCTCTTAGGTAAGATTATTCCAAAACCACAAGAGAGGTTGCTTGAGGAAAGAGAGTATAAAACCATTTGAAAATTAACACTCACTGATTCTCTCTGCCATTGCCCACTTCCATTTGCAGCAGCTGAGAGCACGGCTTCTTTTTACAGGTAGCTAAAATATTACTTTTCAGGGTTGCAAAAAAAGGTATAGGATTTTTTTTTTTTACCTGTATTAGGCTTATTTAACAATATCCTTCATAAAATGTTTCTATTCCAAAGATTTTGTTTTCCCCTGTATACTTGGAAATATTGTCATCATTTGAAACTATACACAATTTACCTCCTCTATGAGGACTTTCTGGAATTTTCTCTGGTGGTAGGCAAAGCCACCGAGTCCACTTAGGCTTCTAAATTATTCTATACCCATCTCTACTGATACTCTTTTGGCTTGTGGTGCATACATAATGGTCTCCCCTGTACAGCAATGCTTGAAGGATAAAGACCACTAGAGCGTTTAGATGAATCTATATGTTGGCTGCATAAATAAGACGTCAATGCATTAACTGATTCATGGGTAAATTCCATATATGAACTTTCCTCTAATTTAAGTTGGGTTTTCTCCCGAAAGGCTCTGCTTCATATATATTTTGAATGGTTTATCACTCATGTCAGGGATTAGGTACATTAAGCAGGTGACAAAATCAACACTGAACAGGGGATTTATTGTAATCAACCAGTATGCTCAGCCTTGTAATTGCTCAGAGCTTTTTCGCTCCATAATTATACTGTTGCCTCAGTGTAGCCACTCAATGGTGTTATAATTAGTGAGTAATTGACTGGAGGATTTGTGAGACACTGTAGAGCGTGGAACATGTGTGCATATTGACCAGGAGGATGGAAAACTACTGAGTCGACAGTTTCAAAAGGCTGTTTCGCAGATCAACTTCAAACCTTATCAATTGCTTCCATTGTGTTTGTTTGTTGATCTTATCTTGCTCTAAGTATGTACATGTGTTTTGGGAGCCATCCATGCATCGAGGCCACCCAAGTCCTCCCGGCATTCCATTTTTATTCCATCTACCTTGTCATGCTTACCCACACTCTTGCCCCACACAGTAGTCTTTGTCACAGTTCCCAGTTTGCTAAGAATTCTAGAGGAAACACAGTTCCTATGTAAAGTTGATTCGGAAGAGAATTAGCTCAAATCTAGAGGCAGAGAAAGGCTTTGAATACCTAAAGTGTTATTTTTAATTTAAATAGCTCTTGGTCAGACTGTTTTAAACATGAGCCCTTTTGAAAGCCAAAATGAGTGCTTTGTACAATGTACTGCCATAAACTAGGGTATAGCAAAAGACAGAAAAGTAGACAGAGTGGAAGGAGAAAAGGGAGAAAAACAAGGTCTACTAGAATGTGGAAGCAGTTTTCGTTCTAAGCAAATGCAACTGGTAATTTTGATGACATATAAGAAATAAGGAAATTTGAGCCCATATTTGCTGTGTTTGTTACTTTTCTCATTGCTGTGAGGAAATATTTGACAGAAGATGATTTAAACAAGGAGGTTTTTTTTTTGTTTTGTTTTGTTTTGTTTTTGTTTTTGTTTTTGTTTTGTGGTTTTAACTCACAATTTCAGATGGTTTAGACCATTGTCCCTTGGAGTCATGAGATTATGAGATTAGCCAAAACATCATGTTAGGGATGCGTGTGTCAGAAGTGAGCATCTCACTGTATAGAGGAGCAGGAAGCCAAAAGCAAAATGGAAAGCAGCCAGAATGATAAATGCCAAGGGCATTCCTCCATTGGCAGTTTCCTCCAGCTAAAGTCATTAGCCTTCCAGAATATCACTCTCAGCTGGACACCAGGCATTCAAGCTGAGCCTATGGGGACCATGCTATATTCCATCCGCAGCACAGTCCACAGCATCCACTGACTGCTATGACAGTCACCCTCTCTTAAGTAAGAGTGAGACAGGGAACAAAGGTCATGAGGTGGGAATGCTTTTTAGTTAACTAAGCTGTGGAAGGTCCCCTGTGTGTGACAGGATCAGTTAAGTTACATGTGGCCATCTGTGAGTGTGAGATATGTGAGGATAGGGAAGGAAGAGAATTCTGATACGGTGAAGCTCACCGCTCCAGCTTTCTTAAAGAGTGTTTGCCATGAGTATCCAATAGCTGAAATTCTCTTGTTT
Organism: Rhabdomys pumilio; assembly: GCA_030674055.1. Lineage (NCBI taxonomy): Eukaryota > Metazoa > Chordata > Mammalia > Rodentia > Muridae > Rhabdomys > Rhabdomys pumilio. The sequence continues at coordinate 187,397,736 of JANHMN010000002.1, read as the reverse complement.
CCTACTCCCACTGCTCTCTGCCTCTGCTCCCCTTTCCCTACCCCCTCAAGGCTACTCTCAAATTTATATAAAACGCCATTGGATTCCTGACCTTCTGGGCATACCTGACAAGCCCTAGAATTGTTCAACTATGCTTCCACACCTGGATAGTTATCAGTCTTAATGTGCTATGGTTCCTGGGAATTTTGTAAAGGTAAAATACCAAAGTAAAATTTGTTTCATTCATACCAAAATAAAAAAGGCACTGTATTGAGTACAAAACGTGTGTGCGCGAGCGTGTGCGATGCGCGCGCGCAAGCACATATGTGTGTAACTATTCTTAAGAAGACTGAGAGACACTTTCCAGTGTAACCTGGAAAGTTTGGTGATTGCCTGTAATTAAATATGAAGTAACTTTACAGAAATAACTTTATTTTAGATTTGTTCAACTGTTTTCTGTATATAATGAACCAAAAAGTATGTAAATGATAAATAAAAGCAATCATATATTCTTTCTAACCCTGCTATTCCTACTTACATTTAGGGTAGAATAAAAGGTCATGTTAGTTTATCATTAAGAACTAATAATAAGCCCTAAAGGGAGTGTTCACGGAACTTTGTTTATTGTCTTGCTTGTTCCTTGACTATTTGCATCTATTGTATTGCTAGTCCCTCAACTTAATAAGTCAGTATTAACTGACCTTAATACCTGCATGTAATTAAAATAGTATAAAAGCAAATAAGAGGAGGGGGGTTGGGATAGGGGTTTTCTAGGGAGAGGAAATGGGAAAAGAAAAAGGAATCTGAAATGTAAATAATTAAAATATCCAGTAAGAATAAAAAATAATAAATTAAAAAAGAACTAATGATAAAGAAATGGAAGCTTCACAAACTAGTTCTAAGACGCCTTTTTAGATCCTGTCTTCTTTTTTAAATTGTTAGCTTCTCATATAACTATGAAAGGTTTTTCACGAGAAACTTTTATTTGTAGAATATGTAAAACATGTTTTACATGGATCTCTTTTCAGTTTATTTACCAACATGTATTTGTGTTCCAGGATTTAATTAAGGATACCATACACTTCACTTAGGCATTGTTTATTCTCATTTCTTATTTATTGAATCCTTTATGGACAATACAATGCCATTAATAGACGAGAATTTATGAATGTAGAACCTCAACAGAGACCTGAGTTAGGTCTCCCCTGCTTTCTGTTCCTTGAAGTGATGAGATCCTCCACAGACTTACTGTGAAGACAGTCTGGGGGTCCTTGCTTACCTCAGAGTAGTTACCCCTATCAGTAACATTTGATAGTATGATGACGCTATAATTTATAACCTATACTAGTAGATTTTTATTAACCAGAGTCCCTTCTACACTAGGATGTATTTAATGTCTTCTCAACATTATTTTTTGGTTGCATAATTCCATTCAAGGTATCAGATAGTATCCCTATGCCTCTAGACTTCTCTGTAATATTGTTTCAATATTTTGGTTTTGCCAGGCGGTGGTGGCACACGCCTTTAATCCCAGCACTTGGGAGGCAGAGGCAGGCGGATTTCTGAGTTCGAGGCTAGCCTGGTCTACAGAGTGAGTTCCAGGAAAGCCAGGACTACACAGAGAAACCCTGTCTCAAAAAACCCCCCAAAAAATTTAGTTTTTTTTTTTCATTAACTTGAGGGTGTTTTAAATTTTCTATCTTTATTATTTGTTTACTAGGCTTACAGACAATGTATTTTGATCATATTCCCCCTCATCTCTTTACTCCTCCAAGATAGACCCCTCTTTCACACCAACCAGAATTGATATTTTGTTTTATTTCATCTTTAAACCTCTCATTTCAGTATATACTCTCGAATATAACACTGTCCATTGGAGTATGGTCCACTCACAAGAAGTCTCCCCTCTCCTCTCTCTCCTCTTTTCAGCTTTCAGTTACCAACATCTCTTCAGCTAGGGAGAGACTCCTTTTAAACTCTCTTCTCCATGCAGGCATTGTTTCTGGGTTGGAGCTTGTTCAGATCTTGGGCAGGCTGTCAGAACTGCTATAATTTTTTATGTACAACTGTCCTCTTGTGTACAAAAAAAAACACTTTTCTTTGTTATCTGGCAACTCCAGCTGTTACAATCTTTCTGCCTCTTCTTTTTACTAATTTCTCTAGAATTACTTATAGTTCTTTTTGAAGGGTGTGGCAGAATTCACCAGTGAAACTATTATAGCTGGAATTCTCTTAAGTAGAAATTCAATCATATATTGTGTGCTGAACACATGAACTTGTAAGCCTTCTACACTGTCTGTAGACTTCTACACTGTCTGTACCTGCTGAGCTTAACATCTAGCAGTCCTGGGGTGGGGTTGAATCACTAATATTACATCATTCTCTACCTATAACAGAAGTTTTAGAGTGGCACTGAATGAGTTCTACCTTGGTTAATGCCCAGTATTTGGTAATCTCTTCATGTTCACGAACTTTGTGTTGCCAAGTAGCTAGTTGGAAAAGTTTTATTCTTGTAAGTGTCTACACTCATATTTTTAAAGATGAAAACAATTCTCATTTTAAAAAAACATTATTAGTAATTGTAGGATCAAAATGTTACACGAGTAAGACAAGCTCTTTCACTATGTGCTGCCATTGCCACACAGATCTTGAGGTTTTCCAGCCTAGCTTGTAGGAACAGGTGTTACTCCTGGTTCTGTGGGCACGAGACATGTTTAGTCATGAATGCATGCTTCTGTCTTCTTGCACACAGAGAGTAGTCAGTACTCTGCTGAACACTTGAGAGGCTCATCAGTAAATTGCAAGCATTTGCTCTGCTGATTTCTTTTCTTTGGTACTATATCCTATGAATACCAGTCTCTTGCACTTCCCCAAATCCCATTTCTACCTCCTGTTGGCAAGTAATCTGCTGGCTTCCCTCTGGTTTCTCAACGTTGATCTACAACCTACAAAAACCTACAAAC
>JANHMN010000002.1:187374112-187388340 GCA_030674055.1 Rhabdomys pumilio | reverse complement strand
TCTTTCTTTCTTTCTTTCTTTCTTTCTTTCTTTCTTTCTTTCTTTCTGTCCATCTATCTCCATGTCTGTCTATTTTATACTATCCCTTGACCATAACATTTATTAGGTGCTAGATGATATGGTAAGTGCATTACTGAAGCATCAGATGATTAAGGAGGACATTTTCCACTGAGTCCAATTTGAGTTTTCAGGTTACTCCCTGAAGAAAAACAATTCATGAAAGATTTTAAAGTTCATAATGTGTTCTGTGTTTTTGTTTGATGATTAGCATCACTGATACACTCTACATCCACAGGTTTGTGCTGAACGATTTTCAGAAAGAGGTACTATGTCTAGCCAACTCGGCCACCCTAGTAGGGAACCTAAATACACTTGTTAATATTTTATATATGGAAATACATAAAAAGACTCAAAGATAAGTAATGATTAATGACTTGCTAAACTGGAATTATATTTTTCTATATAGGACATAGAACAAAAGCAACCACAAGTAAATGAATCTATTTAAGAAATTTTTTGTCACCTAAATGGTTGTACATTTATTGGTTTTGTACAAAAATATGATCTCCTTTCTCTCTCTCTCTCTCTCTCTCTCTGTCTCTCTCTCTCTCTCTCTCTCTCTGTGTGTGTGTGTGTGTGTGTGTGTGTGTGTGTGTGTATGTGCCTGTGTGTGTCTCTTTCTCTCTGAGATTTAATTTTTCTAATGGATAAGATCTTTTATATCAATTTATTTTATAAGTTTATATACAAAAATTTTATGTTTCATTTTACTTTTAAATTATATTATGATATAGTTACTGATTATTTCTGATTTAGTTATGTTTAGTTATGCCTGCAACTTTGGGTTTTTACATAATACATGGAGCTAAAATATAATTTTAAAATTATACATTTTTACTTATGTATAAGGTTCTGTATGTCACATATGTGCAGAGCTCACAGAAGTCAAAGAAGGGCATCACATGTGGCTGGGAACCATCCTGAAGTGCATGTTAGAAGCCAAATTTGAGCCATCTGGAAGAACTATATGCACTCTTAACTATCTCCAGTTTTCTAAATATCCTTATAATAAAATATAAATTCCAGACCTACTAGCCATATCTTCATATAAATCTAAGACTTTTGAAAATTTTATATTTTAAAGCATATCCCATGGGCTACCATGGAAGGTCTGAGGGAACTGGAAAGACTTTGAAGAGACAGTTCTGTGGACACATGCCTGTGTTGGTTCCATCATACCTCAAGTTACGGAGCTACAGTTTCATTTCTTGAAATTGGAGAGATGCTACATCAAGTCTTACTCCAAAGGTATGTCTCATTAAAGATGAATAACATATGACAGGAACATGAGGCTAGTTAGCCTTTTCATGCTTCAGCAAGCTATCATACTGCAGGTTTGTGGACCTGAATTTGGTACCATACACACTTGCATTGAAGCTCAGCTCTCTTCAGTTTCCATGAGCAGAGATGCATGAGCAGGGCAAGTTTCCATCCCTGACTCCTAATTACCCTTTCATCCAGGGCATGTGCATTATTTTAGACCTGCCTACAAGTGGATAATGAGAAACTGTTGAAAATAGAGATGAAAGTGCTCACCAAGGATCTGACATACACAGCATGCTCAGTTTTAGAAGTGTATATGGCCATGTCTTGAAAACACTGAGTTATAGAAAAAAATGTCAAAATTATAATGTTAGTTGAGCTACTTAGAGAGAAAAAGTGGATATTTTAGCTTTGTCAATGAACTCAGAATAAACCAGTAAGAAATCTGTTTTCTTCAAATACATGCTAAAATAGTAATAGCCATCAATGGCAAGTAATTTTAAAGGAAAATTCTATGTGTTTACCTTCCCAGCATGGATTTAAAGTATAAACATGTCTATGAAACATCATTTGACTGAGGAAACGAATATGGAAGCAGAAGAGCATTCTACCAACTAGACTGTAAACTTCAGAGAAGAAAAATAAGAAAAACTGAAGGAAAGGCATAAAACATTTAGACACTGGCAATTCAGAAATTTTTATGAAACTGCTGACTTCCAACTAAGTTTTGCAATAAAATTAGCACATTGCCCTGCATGGAAAAATGGGCACAAGCCAAGCTGTGTTCTTAGCCTAAGCAATGGCTTGGGGATTTGAATGCATTGTAGTTGGCAGAAACCAGGCACCTGATGGGACTGGAGATTAGTGTATAAAAGATGGAGCTGGCAATGAGAAGACCCAATTATCACCATATTTGAGCTCAACACTCTTCCTTGGACTTGGGTTCTGAGAATGGATGTCATCCATCCAAAGCATTTCTGGAATCAACTTTTCTTGCTTACAGGGTGTTTCAGGATTACACTCCAATCTCCATAAATTCTTGGAATCTAGTTAGGAAGAGGTCTGCTTCCCATAGTAGAAAATTAAGATTGAGAAAAGCACATGGGAGCTCAGTTCAGTAGCATTTCTACTTTATAACAGCAGCAGCCTCTGCCTTATTATATCCGTGTAATCTTCAGGCAATATGATAGGCAGAAGGGTTTTGATACTTCTGAGGTCAAAAGCAAATCTAGGATCCTGAAGTAAAAAACATAAATCTAGGATCCTGAGGAAAGAGCCAATAGTATTAATGAAAGTAGCACAGAGATAACTGTGGAGAGGGCAGACGAATTTAAAATCATCTGGCTCGGAGTTGGGCTATGACATTATCATTACCATGATTTTTCTCTAAAGAGATGAGAATAACTATAGCTAAATTTCATATTGTTAAACATAAGTCCTCATGTATTGGAACACAGGGCAGCTTTGGTTGGATCTCCCTAATAAAATAATAGAGATTGCAATGTCCATTCAGTGCACACTAAGACACTCTTCAGAGGTTCTCGCCAGAGTGTCACATAGAATACACGTATATAGGTCATATATTTAGCTGCACAATATTAAAGTCTTTATAGCTCTTAGATTAGATGTTTGTCTCATCAGCCTTCCTCAGAGAACAGTATTTTATATACATACTAATAAATAATACTTTATGTTCACGTCAATAAATATTTTGTTTTCATTAATAAAATACCAAATTTTAATGATACTGAGTCATTAATTAAACAATGATGAATGCATTTCCTTAAATACTAAGCCATCACTAAATAACCATTGTGAAAATTACACAGGGACACAGTTCCTGATAAAATGTCAGAGGAAGACACTGATGGATAATATCTGTTTTGTAATCACCATTATGAAAGCAGAAAGAAAATAGTAAAAGATGAACAGAGATATAAAAAAATGAAAAATTGTTATGGTGGATGACATACTTCTCTATTTAAATTTTTGTTTTATAATCCTATATTTGTAATCAACATTCACAAATCAATCCTCATTTCAGATGCTGATTTCCTAGCCTGATGCTGCATTCTGAAATGTGGCTTAATCTTTCTAATCAGATGAGAAGTCTCCACCTTCACTTGGAATTCTGCACACTTTCACCTGAGAATAAATTCTCTACACATTTGCAATGAGATGAAATTTCATGAGAGTTGGGAAAGTGCTGTAATTTGTTCTGGGTAGTAGGGGTGGGGTCTCACAGAGGAGAAATCTGATCATATAATCCACACACTCAAAATTGACATGTTAAACATAGTATACTGAGTTTAAGTATTTCTAGGAAAAAGTAGAGTTAATAGTTAAAATGTACAGTGTAAAAGATTTCTGAAAAGAAGAAAACTGTATATTCATTGTACACTGAGGCAGAAGGATCAAGAGCTTAGAGGAAAAAGTGAAGTGCAGAGAGAAAAGCAGAGAGACATGATTGTAACAACACAGCAGAAACAGGGCTGGGAAATGACACTGTGCAGACACACAGCATGGGATACAAGAGGGGCATAAAGATGTATAACTGATAATCTGTGATTCCTGCTGAGAAGACACTGACTGTCAATAGGACGTAGCTGTGAGTGGGTGATCATGCACTTCTTCTGTGAAGAAATTCCTGCAAAGGTGTGAGCTCACTGACTCCACCTCTGCTGTCCTTAAAAGAAGAAAAGGGGCCGGGCAGTGGTGGCACACACCTTTAATCCCAGCACTTGGGAGGCAGAGACAGGCGGATTTCTGAGTTCAAAGCCAGCCTGGTCCACAAAGTGAGCTCCAGGACAGCCGGGGCTACACAGAGAAACCCTGTCTCAAACAAAAAAGAAGAAGAAGAAGGAGGAGGAGGAGGAAGAGGAGAAGGAGGAGGAAGAGGAAAGGGTATACAATATTGTCTACCAGCAGAAACATGGTCACCTTAACATTTAAACTTAAAAAAAATGTGATTCATTTAAATTCCCAATATCAATATGGAAAATTTATTTCTTCAGGCACTGTCATCTCTCTCTCTCTCTCTCTCTCTCTCTCTCTCTCTCTCTCTCTCTGTCTGTCTGCCTGTCTATCTATTTATTTTTCTGTTTGTTTGTTTAGATGATAATCATTCTGGCTGCAGGATAATGGAACCTGAATGCAGCTTTCATTCATGACTATACTTGTTGAGTATGTCTTAAAGTAATAATTATTAAGTATTTCATTTTTCTTTTTGAAAAAAAAAATCAAATTTGTATGCCAGATCATTGATTAGAGTATTTTTGACAGCTAGCTTCTAAAAAAAAAAAATGTCACTACAGACTACATAAAAGAGGAAATGGATTATTGGGGAAGAGAAAACATGCTAAGGGGACAAATGTAAGAGAGGCCTATGAGGGGGACATGTGAGATTAAAGTACGTAATATGCACAAGCAAGATTATGATAGTGCAAGCCACCATTTTGTGCAATTTACATATGCCAAGATACAGTAGAATAATTATTCTTCAAATATATTTTAGTACTTTAGTTGATAGAAAATGAGATAGAAAACAGTTCACAGAGGATAAAAATCCTACCCTTACAATGGCTCTTAGAACATTGTTGAAAACAACTCCAAGTCCTGTGCTGCTGGGTGAAGGGCAGTTAAGGATACATTAAACATAGTTGTTTGGCTGCAGATGCTCACACTTAGTTTCTAGAATGATGCAGTAAACGGATGGAAGGCAGCCCCAAGAGCTTTTGATCTGTTGTTACTCTCACTTTTCTGTCCTTGGACTGAACTGCAGTTTGCAGCTGAGAGATGTATGTGCCAAAGGCACCTCACAGTTTCTCCTCAGTGTCCTCTCCAGGCTCTTCCTTGTGTTTGATTATTGGGGCACTGGCTATTTTGTTTCTCAAAGGACCATGTGTGAGATAACTCTTACAAGGCATGGCAGGTGATTTGGGTGTTCCTGTCAAATGCATTTACTACATCTGACATCAGCACAGCTGATACTGACAGCTTCTTTGAGTTGCAAGCACCCCTGAAACACCTCTGCTTCAGTGTTTCTGTCTTCATCCTTTTTCTGTTCTTGACTGTTAGTAACACCAAACTGTACGTCACTGCTCTATGTCAAACTACACATCACCCTGCAGTTACTAGTGCATCTCTGTGTCAGGTTTCCAAGTGAAAAACTCTTTAAAAATAAAAAAGGAATCAATTTGAAAATATGGAAAAACAGTGAATAATAACACCTGATCACAAAGTATGCACAGTGTGCATGAAGGGAGAAAAAATTCTACCCAATAACTTCAACTTTGAATTAAACATAATGCAGAAAGTTTAAAAAAATGATTCAGTAAAACAAATGTTCAATCCAAAGGGAAAAAGATTTAATATATGAAACTAAAGAAGAAATTATCACAATAATCAAGTGCAAAAAACATACTACAATTCTGAAATATTTAAATTGATGTTCAGGATTATCAGAAGAATACAAAAATGAAAGGCAAACAGACAAAACAGACATGGCAGTTGGAAGAAATGTTTATACTTTTAAATTTTCAGGAAAAAGTTGCTATATTGCAGATGAAAGAAAGAAAGAAACACTGATAGAGAGAGAGCCAATCTGAAGGAGGCATTTTTTTTCTGCTGAAGTTTCCTCTTCATAGACAACACTAGCTTTTGTCAACTGATGAAATAATAACCACAACATAGGCTTGAAATCATGACAGTGACATTGGGAGGAAATTTTTTGGGATGAACCCATGGAGCATTATAGGAAAAAAATATACAGTGGACATGATTAAGATGTACTGTATCTCTGCTACAGATGCAGCTGGAGCCAGGGTCCCTCCATGTGTACTCTTTGGTTGATGGTTTAGTCCCTGGAAGCTCTGGGGGATCTGGTTGGTTTATATTGCTGTTCTTTCTGTGGGGTTGCAGGTTCTTAAGTCCTTCCTAATGGGAGGGGGACCTTGGTCCTGTGAAGGCTCGATGCTCTAGTATAGGAGAATGCTAGAGCAGTGAGGCAGGAATGGGTCGTGGGTGGGGAAGCACCACCATAGAAGCAGGGGGAAGAGCAGATGGGATAGGGAATTTGTGGAGGGGAAACCAAGAAAGGGGATAAAATTTGAAATGTAAATAAATAAAATAACCAATAAAAAATTTTAAAAAAGATATATTGGATCGATGTATGAAGTTTTCAAAATGTAGTTACCAACAAAGTTCAAGAAAAAGTTAACTGGCCCCAGTGTGAGAAGGCACACCTAACCCTGGAGAGATGTGAGGCCCTAGGGAGTGGGGAGGTCTGGTGGGGTAGGGTGGAGAGTGGGGACATACTCTTGGAGACAGGGGAGAAACAGTTAGAAGGTGGACTGGGAAAGGTATAACATGACTGGACTATAAAAGAAGATTAAAGATTTTTAAAAAGTTAACATGTAAATTTATCACATTAACACACACACATTCACTTGCATGTGTGTGTGTGTGTGTGTGTGTGTGTGTGTGTGTGTGTGTGTAACTAGTTTATGGAGCCTGATAAGTCCTATACTTCTCCTATGAGGGCCATATATACCACCAGGTATTGAAAATGTCTGCTTATTTTTGCTTAGACAAATGAGGCCATGGACTGGTGTCATCATGCAGTGGCTTAGACTAGCTAGTACCAGTAACCAGGAGTGCTTGTTAAAAACTGGATTTCTAGCTTCCACACAGGGTAAATATCAGTCAGTATCTGTTGGTTCTGAACCATTGTATTTCTAATGACTGTTTCTGAGAGGAGAGTCAGTTTTCTTTGAGGAATGGCCCCTATCAGGTTACCCAGCCACCAGTGCTTACTCCCTAGCACATATTGCAGCATTAACCAAACTTACTGACTGTGTTGTTTAACTAATGTTGATAAGAGTGGAGAGATTCATAACTAGAAGCTACTGACTTCAAATTCCCAATCATTCTGAAACAAAAAAGTCATGCTTTTTGAGGTACTAACAATAAAGAGACTTCTGAGTAAGATGATAGATTAAAAGCTGTGTCTGAGTGAGGATGAGTAGAAATGAAGGAATGAGAGAATCACCCACCCCTCATCAGAGAGAGAGAATTCAGACTGCAATTGTTCCTGGCTAACATGTTCCTACTAAGTCCTCATCTGCCAAGTAGCATTTGCTGCACACACCAGCAAACATCTCCCAGGAACAGAACTGAGAAGCAATCAAGACTGCTTAAGCAACCTCAACCAAAGTACTGGAAAATCTTGTTATAGGAGGAGCTCTAGAACTTTCAGAGGGAACATATCTGGGCTGTTGAAAGCAAATACAGAAGACAGGATAGGGTAAATGTGAAGGTGCTAGTGAAAACCAGAAACAACCAAAATGACCTTATTACTGCAACATCACTTACTTGTGTCCTTGAATATGGAAAAAACTGAGATGATGTCCAGCTAGAGGCTCCATAGCTGCTGACTAGCATTCAAGTGCTAAAAGGTACTATACATACTACCACAGGGAGAAATGAACATCAGTCTCACCCACCTATAAATCTTGTTATCTACAAGTGAGACATGCCGGGAAGACATATTCACTAGTGCAAGAATGGCATAAATGTTATAGAACTAACCAACCATAACATTTACTAGACTTAAGACCCACTCGATGGATGGAACTCATACCTGACACTGTTCATGAGGCCAAGAACTTAAGACTAGATGTGTCATGGGCCTAATGCTTTCGTTCTGCCAGATGATCATAGAATAAAATGACATGTAATGAGATATTGTTAAACACATCAATCAGTGCATTGTTGAAAGCTCACTACAGAATCTTTTTGTAATAGATTATAATTAAAATAAAGACTCCCTAAATATTGATATTATTAACCCTTAAAATTTTTATAAACTCCATATTTTATAACCAGTATTCCCATACTGCTACCTAGGCAGCATGAATACAACTGAACAAATGTCACCTAAAGTAAGACAACTCAGGGACTTACTAGGAACAGTAAATCATGAGAGTTAACTCCCACTAAGTAGCAAAAAATTATATTTTATAATTTATAATGAAGACAATCCCTTGAGAAGACACCTAAGGCAAAATAAACAGTAGGAAATAGGAGAAGTTAAGATTGGAAGACACATTCATTCCAACACATGTGCAAAGCACAACAATGAAGAGCGAAGAATGTGAGACAGCAGCACACCACAATACCTATCCAACCCTGTCAGTCCTGCTAATGGGAACTCAAGAACTTCAAACTAAAATGTCAGAAAGAATTCTGAATTATGCTTTTTGAAGAATCAATAACCAGACAGAGGATTCAAATAAACATAAACAGATGAGTGAATCAAAGAAATCAATTCAAGGCTCAAAATGAGAAATTTACTGTAGAGCTATATGCTTGTAGTTAAATTATATATTTATATAAATAAGACAAGAAATTGAACCACAGAGAAGCAATAAAAGAGAACTTATAAAAATGAAAGAATCAGTTAATAAAAAAACAAACAGAAAAGATCATCAACATATCAGACCAAGCAGAGGAATAAATTTCAAAGATTTAAGAATGAAGTAAAAAACAATGATAATTATTAGGGTGAAAAGTAATATGACTTACATATTCAGGAAGTTTGGGATACAGTCAAAGGACTAAGTCTAAGAAGCCAAAGTATGCTAGAAAGAGCAATACAATATAATGTCACAGAAAATCTGTTGAATGAAATTATCTTACAAATCAAGACCAAGAAACAAATATCCAAACACAGGAAACATTTACAACTCTAAATAGGCATGGCGAGAAAATAACCTCTTCAACACGTATCATAGTGAGACATCAAAAAAGACAAAATAAAGAAATAATATTAAATGTTGTAAGAAAAAAATCCAACTCACATAAAAAGGCAGAGATAACAGAATAAACACAAAATTTTTATCAGCAATCAAAGTCCAAGAATGTATGGCATAATACATTTCTGCAGCCATTAAAAGCACTGGCTGCTCTTTCAGAGGACCTGCATTCCACTTTAGTACCCACATGGTGGCTCACAACGGTCTGCAATGCTAGTCCATGTGATTCAAGTTCCTTTTCTGGCACTACGCATTCACATGGTGTAAAGACATACATATGTCATACACATAAAATAAAAAAAAATTTAAAAGATGCAGACTAACTAATTGACTTTTAAAATAGGATCCAACTACCTCTTGACTTCAAGAAATGCACTGAGATAGCAAAGTATTTTTTAAATGAGTTAAATGATACAAAGCAATCAATCAACTGAACAGAATCCATAAAATGATTGAATAGTATTTCTTATATCTGATAAACTAGACCTCAAGTGAAAAATATGTGTAATAAGGGATAAAAAGAGACACTGCATATTAATAAAGAGAACAATGCATTATAAAGATATAACAAATATAAGTATATACTGATTAAATCCTTAATTTTAACACAGAAATGCTGAAACATTAATACTAGATATTCAATTTTCTACTTATATCTAAAGAGGTTGTGCAAACCAAAAATCAGTAAAGGAAACTTATACCTAAAGTTTATATAGATATCTAGATTTAACCAATATCTAATATTATCCCATCCAACAAATGGGGAATGCACACTTTTCACAGCAACACGTAGAATCTTCTCTAAAATCTATACATTATAGGCCACAGGAAAAAAATCATTCACAAAAAATATTGATATAATTCCTTTTATTTATCAGATTGCAATGGAATAAAATCAATACAAAGAAAACCTCAGACTACAACTATAGTAGGTAAACAGTGTTTAAGGTAAACAGTGGAATATTGAAGCTATACATACTCACATTATTGAATGAAATAATCTGCAATAAATATTCTAATGATGCTACTCAAAGCTTTCAAGCACAAATGAGCAGATGGCAAAGCACAGTTAAGCAAAAGTAAAAGTTTTACGAGGTAAATACTACAAGAGGAAAAAGTAGAATCAATTAAAAGATGATGTCTTTGAAAAAAATTAACAAGATTACCAGTCTCCTGACAAAACTCACAACAAAAAGAAAGATAAGACTCAAAATACTAAAGCTAAAGTTTGAAAGGGATTTGTTCTTGTAGAGCCCAATGAAATCTTAAGTCTCATTAGGAAGTAGTATCTTGAAAACTTTTCCTCCAAACACTGAAAAATCTTTAGGGATTGTATAAATTTCCAAATTCATGTAATATATCTAAATTAAACTTTGAAAACTCTAATAACTTAAATATATTTAAAATATACAATAAATTAAGTGGTAACATCTAGTCTGTGTGCACCCTTTCTTCCTTCCTTCCTCCCTTAATTTCTTCCTTCTTTTCTTCATTCCTTCCTTTTTTCCTTCATTCCTTCCTTTTTTCCTTCCTTCCTTTGTACATATCATCCCTCTCTTCTTGATCACTTTCCTCATTCTTCCTTCTTTCCTTTCAAACGTTGCTGTATCTTTCTCATTTGTATTTGCTTAGATTCATTGTACATAATACTGTGTTTCCTAAAAACTTTTCTCTAAGAATATAGATCATGTACTGTGTGGTCATATTGACACAATTCCCTACTCCCACCAACTCCTTCAGCTTCTTTTTTCAGGAAATTTTCCTAAATAGAATGTCCTAGATATTTTAGGATACATTGTTACTAGAATTGATAAATACATTAAGTAATACCAAGAATTGAAACTGTTTTATAAAACAAAATAAAAAGGAACATCACAAATTATAGTCAACATTAACCTTATATCACAACTGAATAGACACAATAAAGCATAAATACTATAGATTAATTTTTCTGGGGAATATAAATGCAAAACCTCTAAGTAATATACTTGCAAATGAACATTAAGAGCAAATTTAGAAAATAATATCATAAAACCAAGTTGGTTCCTTCTCAAATATACAAATTAACAAATAAAAAGGCAAATACCAATACCCATAATCTAGCCTGATTAAGTCAGAAGTCTCTTAAGTGAAGGAAAGAACCTGGAATAGTTATCCTCTTTTCTCCTCCCTCCCTCCCTCCCTTCCTCCCTCCCTCCCTTCCTCCCTCCCTTCCTGCCTTCCTTCTTTCCTTTCTTCCTTTTCTTCTTCCCATCCTTCCTATATTTCTTTCCTTTCCTCTTTCCCCATTATTCCATTCTTCCTTTTCAATTTTTCCATAGCTTTTCTCATTTGATTATATTCATTGTACAAAATTGTGGGTTTCTTAGAAATATTTTTCATTATATATATCTTGTCCTCTGGCCATATTGACACACTCTCCTACTTTCTCCCAACTCCTTCATCTCCTTTTCCTCAGGCAATTGTCCTATGTAGAATGTCCTAGAGAGTTTAGGATGAAAGTTACTAAAATTAATAACATATTTAACAAAACTAAGTGATCAAATCTTAGCATACAAATCAATTCTTTCATTATAAAACAAGTAATAGAAAATTCAAAGTGTAAAATTAAAAGCTAATATTAAAATCTGAAATATTATAGAATGTCTTATAAAATAACAATTATATACTATAAATGATGAAACTTTTTATTGAAATCAAAGATTACCTTAGTGGGGAAGTGCTATACCGTTTCAATTAAGTAAAATTTTACTCTTTTTTTCATTATTTATTCACTTTATATCCTGATTGTAGCAGCCCCCCCTTCTCTCATCCTTGCCCCACCTTTACTTCAGGTGCTTTCTCCAGAGTGATATGTAAATTTAGTGTAGTGCAAATTAAAATGCCAGGGTAATTTTTGAAAACACAAGTTGATTAATTTTCTTATTGAAATTAAAAAATATCTAGAATAACCAAAACAAGTTTTGAATATAATGATCAAATTTTAAGACTGTAATATCTGATTTCAAATTTTTATAGACTTCAAATAGTCAACACATATGTTCCTGAAGAAAAAAAATGAAATAAAATTATTCAGAGTTAGCATTCAATATTTGACATATTTAGGAAATATGTCAATATTTCCAACTTCTTATAATCTTGAAAGTTTGAGTTTTTATTTATGATTATGATATTTTAGAGTGAAAGCAAACCACTCCTGGGCATATACCCAGAAACTACTTCATGATTCCACAAGGATACTTGTTCGACTATGTTCATAACAGCTTTATTTGTAATAGCCAGAAACTGGAAACAACCCAGATGCCCCTCAACTGAAGAATGAATAAAGAAAATGTGGTTAGTTTACACAAAAGAATACTATTCAGCTATTAAAGACAAAGACATCATGAATTTAACAGTCAAATGGATGAAACTAGATAATATTACCCTAAGTAAGGTAATCTAGACCCAAATGGACAAGTATACACTCACTTATAAGTGGATATTAGCCAAAAGGACAGGCTACTCATGCTACAATCCACAGAACAGAAGAAGCTGAGTAACTAGGATAGCTCAAGGTAGGATGACTGAATATTGCTCAGAAGGATAAATAAAATAGTCATCTGAGGTGAATAGAGAAAGGGACCTGGATGGGAAAGGGTATAAAGAGGTGAACAAGGGTATCGGATGTAGGGAGAGCCTGGTAGAGATGCCTGAGAGAGTGAAGGGAAATCAACTGGAGTCGGACTATCTCTAGCACATGCCAGAGACCTGGAATGAGGGAGGCTTCAGGGAGTGTAAAAGGATGTCTAGCTGAGACTCCTTGAAGTGGACTCCTAGCAAATTCCAACACACGGAGCCTCAAGTAGTTACCTCCTGTAACCATCCAGGACTCCCCGTGGAGGAATAAGGTCACCAACTCACCTACAAAACCTTCAACTCAGAATTTGTTCTGCCTACAAGAATTACAGGGACAAAGATGGAGCAGAGATTGAGGAAATGGCCAACCAATGACTGGCCTATCTTGAGACCCATCCCATGGGCAAGAACCAATCCTTGACACTGTCAATGATATTCTATTATGCTTGCAAACAGGTACTAGCATAACCGTCTCTGAGAGACTTCATACAACAGATGCAGAAATCCACAGGCAAATATTAGATGGAACTTGGGAATTCTTGTGGAGGGGTTGCACAAAGGATTGAGAGTCCCAGAGGGGTTAGGAGCTCTAGAGGAAGACCAACAGAGTCTACTAACCTGAACCCTTTAGGGGTCCCAGACATTGAACCACCAACCAAAGAGCATACATGGGCTGTATCTACCCTCCCCAAACACAAACACCTATGTAGCAGATATGTCACTTGTTTTTCATGTGGGACCTCCAACAAATGATGATGGAAGGGCCTTACATTGAATCTGTTGCCTGCCTGTGTATCCTGGTCTTCTAACTAGGCTATATTATCTGACATCATTAGGAGGGGATACAGCTAGTCCTGCAGTGATACGAGGTGCCAGGGTGGGTTGGTAGCCAGGGTGACACTCTTCTCAGAAGTAAAAGAAAAGGCAGCATAAGGGGAGGGGCCATGCAGGGTGGAGCCTATTAGTAGAAGGATGAGTCTGCAGTCTGGATATAAATTGAATAATTACTTAAATTAATGAAAATAAACAAATAAGCCAACCAACCAACTAAGCAACAACAACCAAGCAATATTAAAAAAAAAAATCTGAGGAATCTGGGCTGGAATTTCTTTAGAGTCATCTGTACAGCCTCCCAGGATGTGCTTAGCTTTTCAAGTGTTTTGATAGAGTGCTCTTTATATTTCCTTTTAGGTACACCAAGGTTATAACTCACTGAAGCTCCTTCTCATTACACCGTACCAGTGTGAATGATAAGGACGTTAGTATACATTTTCTTGCTGTGTATAAATTTAGATATTTAATTTTTATTAAATTTATTTATTTACTTTCTATGTAAACATGCCATGTTGAGTGTAGTGAGTGTCAGAAGACAATTTGAAGTGGTCACTTATTTCCTTCCTCCCTCCCTCCCTCCCTTCTGTCCTTCCTTCCTTCCTTCCTTCCTTCCTTCCTTCCTTCCTTCCTTCCTTCCTT
>JANHMN010000002.1:187324238-187374102 GCA_030674055.1 Rhabdomys pumilio | reverse complement strand
CTTCCTTCCTTCCTTCCTTCCTTCCTTCCTTCCTTCCTTCCTTCCTTTTTTCCTTTTATGAATCCCAGAAATTTAACTCAGATAATCAAGCTTGACAGAACATGTCTATATCTATTAAAACATCTTACTACCCCTGAAAAAATATGTTTTAAGATTCTTGTAGAATACTCTATTAACTTGTTTAAGTTACACAACTATTTTATAACCAGGAACAACATTTGGTGTGCTTTTAATTTAAAATATTTTATATATTTGACAATTGTTTTCATAAATTCTTTCCTGGGTAATTTTTATTTTTATTACATTTTATATCATTTTATCTGCTGATAGATCATCATCTAAAATAAAACTACTAATCCTGCACATTTATAGTGAATATACATACTTTGTTGGGTTATCTTATAATTTTACATGTTTTTAGTTGCTATTTTTGGTATTCAGATAGAAAATAGACAATAAGGAAGAGCAGATGACAACATTGCTACCAGATCCGACATTATATTTTGAACCATTTGAACCCAAAATTAATTTAGAAAATATGATTACATATTAAGTAGGCAAACATAGAAAATTATGGACTCTATATAGAGTTAAATTTATTTGGGATCATTTACTTAACATATAGGCTGCTGTTCTCATCATCTGATAACTACTGGATGAATGATTCAGGGGACAAGCCCCAGAACCATGCATTGTTAATGAGTACCCCAGTGACTGATGTGTGCAGACAACTCATGATAAAAGTTGATTATGCATGACACATACATAAGAAAAATTAACAGTGATTCTGCTCTCAGATAAGAAATGAAGCCACTAACGATTTTCAATAAATTAATTTATTCTCTGATCATTGTATTACTTTTCAGTTAAAAATAAGTTCTCATGGGATCCCCTCATGAAGCAAGAGTCTATCAGATTTTTTCTACTTCAGCAATAATAGAGATTTAAGAAACTTCTGACTCTTTAATATTTTTGATGAGCTCCATAAGTTTGCCACTTTGGGGAATATTTCTTCTTATGGTGGTTATTCTATTGATGTGAGGAAGAGACAGAGAGGCCCTATGAAAGTTTAGTTATGTTAATAGGAAAGTGGAGAAAACATTAATTTAACAACAGGATCAGCTACATGATTTATGTAATGGCAAGCAAAACAAAAATGCAGTTTCCTTTGTTCAGAAAGTGATCAGGATGCTGAAACAGTAGTGTCAGTGTTAAGGCATGCCTGAGGGCCTTCCAATCAGAAGAGCCTCCATAACTTCGGGTTGCAAGCTCTCAAAGCTGGCCCAGCACTTCACACTCAAAAAAAGCTACTATTTAAAATTAATTGTAGCCTCAGCTTTTTGTGTGCCCACTATCTTATGCATAGATTTTTGAACAAGATTTCAAATAGTAAAACTTTTTAAAGAATGTTCATTTATCAAACACTCTTTCCTCGGGTGACCTAATTACCACTTTCCTAAACTTAAAGCATTTCTTGCAA
Source organism: Rhabdomys pumilio (assembly GCA_030674055.1). Lineage (NCBI taxonomy): Eukaryota > Metazoa > Chordata > Mammalia > Rodentia > Muridae > Rhabdomys > Rhabdomys pumilio. The sequence goes on along the minus strand of JANHMN010000002.1, from coordinate 187,372,622 downwards.
AGTGATTTAGATTTCTCCCATGGATTCTTCTTTGCCATGCCAAATGATCTTTTAAAATATGTTAATGTTTCTATGTAGTAAAATTTTTGCAAAATATGAAGAAACACACATGAGGGTAATTCCAAATATAATTGTTTAGGATCTCCAAAAAGGATAAAAAGCCCTTTAAACCAGTTTCAAATCTTCCATTGTTCTGGGAAACAAGAAGTCTTTTTTTTTAATCTCTCAGAATTATTCATCCTAAAGAGGTTCAAAGGTTTGAGACTTGGGATAATTTTGACTTTGTCAAGTTCCTTTCATTGTTGGATTCCTTTCAGTAAAAGGAAAAATGTATTCTCATTCACCAGGAGGTTATTAGTGGAATTTTCTTATTTGAATACCATTACCACTAGCAATACATACTGCTATTTTTTTTCAGTAATGAGGAAAGAGATTTTTTTTTAATGCTAGAGAACAATCTTTTGTATAGTTCTTTGGAATACTGGATCTTTGACAATATTAGACAAGGCTCCCAAATAAAATGCTCTCTTTCTGCCCCACATCTGTGTAAGTTCAGGTTGGAGTCACAGAGTGGTCTGGATTTCAATTCTGATGGATACTATACTACTGTATTCCTAAACACCAAACAGCAGTCTCAAAAACTGTTACTCAAGACATCTAAGTACCTCAAGTCATAAATTCTCACTATTAACAAAACCTATGTTCTTTATTTAGAGCATTAGTGACCATTCAGGTTATTTCTTAAAGATTAAAGTCTCCAAAGAGACCAGTCGTTGGAGATTCATTAGTGTTTTTGTTTTTGTCTATCCATAAGTTGTAGCAATGAGAAAAGTGGATTTATCTGATATTATGTTAAAATAACATTAAATCAGACTTACAGTCAACTTATAAAGTAAATGGCCACCCATTCTAAAGAGTTCAAGTCCAGCCTGGTCCACACAGTGAATTCCATACCAGTCAAGACTTCACAGTGAAACTACCTATTAAAATAATGACTAATAAGTAAAATAAATAAATAAATAAATAAATAAATAAATAAGATGGGGAGAAACTTAGAAAAATATACAACTACTCCCTCTTGTCTCCATATACACTTAAGCATACACTAAACATGAAACAGCAAGAACACGCGCATAAACACCAACACATACATATCACACAGGTATACAATAAATAAACACATTTTAAAAGTGAAAGCCTACTCTAAAGTAATCTCACTATTTTACTTTGGTATAATTCATTTTCCATAAAAATCTATGTGTAAGTAATTGGTTATGTAGAGTGAAAAATTATAAAGACCATTTTATAAAATATATACAGGCTCACTAGTTTCAAGAAAGCGGAACTGAATGTAAGATTCCAGGCCTTTCACTGCCCCGGGATACATTCCTCAAGCCTCAGGGAAGAAAATCCACCTGTGGGTGGGGTAGGCCCAAAGCAGGAAGACACATTCCTGGCCACAAAGAAAGATGCAAGATATCTGGGTGGTTCCAAGAACTAGCTAATTTTCCACTGATCTTGGTTACTCCTTCCCCCCCCCAACCCCCTTGAAGTCTTTTCCAGTGTTACAGCTTGCTGAGTTCAAAATTTATAAAACAACCAATCATGTGTAACCACGAGAAAATTCCTTCCTTTCCCTACCCCTTACTATAAAAAGTTCCTTAGCTCACCACTCGGGGTCAAACTGTACTCCTGTACAGTATTCCAAAGAACTATATAAGGTATAGGTATAAATTTAATTTTAATGTGCAGTTTGAATGCTGGCTGCCAGCTCTCTTCCCTAATAAACCTCTGCTGATTGCATCCAGGTACGATGTGTTGAAGTTTGTGGGTGTTCTCAACTTCCCGAGACTTGAGTAAGGGTCTCCCTCATTTGGGAGTCTTCAGTTACTAATGTAGTGAAACAAGATTTCAGATAATGGCCAATGATCACTACACTTTCACTAGAAAGATTAAGAATATAAACATTACTAAATTCTTGTACCTCCACTCAAAAATGCCCAAACAATAAAGTTGGTCTCCCTTGTATATGATACACACATAGCCTTGATCGTCAGGTTAGTGAAAAGATTTTCATACTGATTTAATGAGTTTCCCTTAATCACATTTGAGAAGAAGGCAAGATTGAGGCTGGCAGTGGCTCACAGAATAAAGCTCCAGGTGTACAAATGATTGAGAATATGCTGGAGACAGTAAGACCCAAGCACAGCATCCCAAGAGGAGATCCAGAAAGTGTCTTAACTCACTTGTATTCAGTACTATTAATATTCTTTTACCTCTAAAGTGTGTGTTTGTGAGGTTTTAATAAAAATTATTTCATTAAAAGGTATAGGTATAAATTTAATTTTAAAGACGTATTTTATTTATATACACTGTTCTTAAACTGGGTTACTTCCCATACCTCTAAATGAGTAATCTTTGGATTTAATTCCTTTCAAAAATCACAGTAAAAGCACAAAGCAAGTGGCTATAATGTTGTTTACAGTATTTCATAGAAAATTTAGAAGCTTCATAATCATTAGTGATAATTGTGGCTTCTAAACTAAATCTATTTTAAAATAGTGCAAGATGAAGGTGGAAAAGAAGGGGTCGTGGACAGGTGAGCCCTAATCTGTTCATCAACAGAAGGAAGATACTTTCAACAATAAATCTCAAGTTGGTTTAGAAGCTTCATCTGCACATTTGAATAAGGACTGAGGTTATTCTAAGAATATGTCAACAGGTTTCACCTTTTCCCAGTGCCTGCCTGTCATATGACTCAGTATGGGTCCAAGTCATTGAGAGTTACACTGTATTATAAGTTTGAAAGAGCAATACTCTCCCAAAGACATCTAGTTGTGAAAGGTTGAAACTTATGAATATGATACCCTACATAATGGCCAGCTGCCCTCTCAAAACTTAATATAAATTATGCCATAATAGGCTAACACAATCCATGTGGTTTTGATTTAGAGAATAATTATAGAGGAAAAATTTGATTTGTACCTTACGTAAGATGAGAATAGTTAGGAGGCATCACTTCCATTAAGACAAAAATAACCAAGGGTAGCTAGCTAAACTTTCTTCAGATAGAAAATACAAATCCTTGAATAGATGTGATGGCACTAACAAGACAAAGAGAGATGTGGGGTTTGAAGCAGAGGAAAGGGTGACATTTAATGAAATTGAGCAATTGTGCATTTGTAGCATGGACTTCTATAAAATATGAAAATAATTACAGTACTGGGACACTAAAGAATCAGTCAATAAAAAATTGTCCACTTGTCCTCCTACCTCGGCCTCTGCCTCCCAGGAACTGGAAAAAATATGTGTACCACAAGTTCTGGATACACTTTATTCTTTGAAGTAGGGGATGTCACTGAAGCTAGAGCTCATGAATTGTGTAGGACAGTTAGCCAGCAAGTGCAAAGATTCTACCTCTGGCTCTCAGCAGTGGGATTACAGCCTTGTGCCTGGCTTTGTATACAGGTGCTGGGGATCTAAACAGAAATGCTAATACATGGGCACCAAGCACTTTAGCAACAAAGCAATCTCCCCAGCTCCATGCTGTAATTTTTACCTATGACATTACCTTTCTTTTTTCTTTTTTTTTCTTCTTTTTCTGTTTTCTAAACTTATATATTGTTTGGGGTTTTTTGTTTGTTTTTTCTTTTTTATTTATTGGATATTTGATTTATATTTCAGATGCAATCTTCCCCTTCCCCATCTCCCCCCTATCCAGGGACCCCCTATCCCTTCCCTCCTCCTCCTGCCTCCATGAGGTGGGTGCCCCCACCCATCTATCCACCCACTCCTACCTCTCCATCCCTGAATTCCCCCACACTGGTGCATCCAGCCTTCACTGGACCAAGGACCTCCTCTCCCACCTATGTCCGACAATGCCATCCTCCACTACATATATAGCTGGAGCCATGGGTCCTTCCGAATTGCTCCCAGGCTGGTGGTTTACACCCTGGAAGCTCTGGTTGGTTGGTATTGTTGCTCTCCCCACATAGCCACAAATCCTTTAGCACCTTCAGTCTTCTATCTAACTCCTCCATTGGGAACCCCATGATCAGTTCAATGGTTAGCTGTGAGCATCTGCCTCTGAATATGTCAGACTCTGGCAGACCTCTAAGGAGACAGCTATATCAGGCTCCTGTCGGCATGCACTTCCTGACATCCACATCAGCTTCTGCCTTTAGTGACTGCAAATGGAATGGATACCCAAATGGAACAGTCTGCAGACAGCCCCTCCAGTTTCTGTCCCACACTTTGTCTCCATATTTGCTTCCATGAGTATTTTGTTACTCCTCTAAGCAGGACCAAAGCACCCACACTTTGATCTTCCTTCTTCATGAGCTACATGTGTCTATGAGTTGTATCTTGGGTATTGGGGCTAATATCTACTTATCAGTGAGTACATACCATGTGTGTTCTTTTGTGATTGGGTTACCTCACTCAGGATGATATTTTCTAGTTCCATCTATTTGCCTAAGAATTTCTCGAATTCATTATTTTTAATAGCTGAGTAACACTTCATTGTGTAAATGTATCACATTTTCTGTATCCATTCCTCTGTTGAAGGACATCTGGATTCTTTCCAGCTTCTGGCTATTATAATTAAGGCTGCTATGAACATAGTGGAGCATATGTCCTTGTTATATGTTGGAGCATCTTCTGGATATATGCCCAGGAGTGGTATAGCTTATCTTTTGTAATCACAATCTTGTTTTCAGTGGCCTGTGTATGAACAGAAGGCTTTACTTATTTCTGTATTATAAAGCCCTTGGGATTAAGTATTTATTCTCCTCCCATCTCAATTCCCTATTGCAACCTTTCATTATACAGGTCTTTCAGCAGATTGAATAAATGCCTGCCTTAACAATTAGCTATTTAAAAGCTAATTGTAAGGTAAAATAAAATAAAAGGTATAAAGAGAAGGTAAACCTTTATTCAAATATTCTTTCTTTACAAAAATTAGTTTTGTTAGCATTTCAAAGGAGAGTGAAACTATCTTAATCAGTATGGTTTCTTAAGATATAAGATGATCCGTCACCATTCTAGCATCTGTTGTTTAAACTATATCTTTCATTGTAATATTAGTTCATTGAGACAGACCATGAGAAAAGGTTTCTGGAAACGACTAAGGACATTTATTTGCTGGGACAGGAAAGACTGATTATAGCACTCCAAGATTATAGCTGCGATTTCAAAGATGAGAAAGATAGGTAAAGCTAATATGCCTTTCCTTGCCTCTGAAGATATTTGTGCAGGTACTTAGTAAAAATGAATCTCCTTTCTAGCTGAAAAATAATTAACACACTCAATCTTGTTCTCTTTATAGCCTTTGGATACAAATTTCTGGTTAAGCTGGTGTTTACTAAAACTGTCTTCAAAGTTTTTAATATAAAATACTCTACTAATATTTAGAAGAAATGGAAAAATAAAGCTATTGCTTAAGATTCTTTCAAGTGTATATTCATAAGAGTCTCGGATATTATGATATAAACCATCATAAAATTATTATATAAACAAGGGAAATTTTAATTTTTAATTTCTCATTTATAATTATTTATTTTGTGTAAGTGTGGGCATAGTACATACTGGAGTTTGTTATTTCCTTCTAATATATGCTTGGGTCTGAACTCAGGTGCTGGAGTTTGGCAGAGATATTTTTTTTTTTTTTTTGCCCACTGAGCCATTTCATAAGCCCAGCAACATATCTTCTGTGACAGGATGTAAATCTTACATCAATGTAACAAAAAAGAATTTGAAGTTCAAGACTGAGGACAAAATTAAAATCCTATCTTAAAGAAAACATGGGATAACTCCTAAAGTGATTTCTCTTTGATTCACATTCACATGTTAAGGGTATGATTCATCTTAAAGAAACATGCATCAGCTAAGTAGACTCTACTCTTGAGAGATATGAATGTGTTTACAATTAATTAGAAAAGGACCTTCATGAATGTTGTCTGTGACATGAAAGTGAAGTGTTCATACTATGAACAGGAAGAAAAAGAGATTATATTTTCACTGAAAGAAAAATAATAGTGGGACCAACATACATCATAAAGAAGGTTACTTAAATCATAAAGAAGGTTCAGTGTTCAAGAAAACACGGGGCATCATTTTCTCCTTCCCATTTGACTTTGCTTCCATTTGATTTTATCTGGGTTAGCAATGGCCTGTGGGGTTGCATAAGTAGGTTCCTCTGTACTCTGTCTTTCACTCGGGCTTATTAAGATAATGTTTGAAGCTTTGGTTCTTTGGCATATTTCTTAGTCTTATACTCTCTTCTTCTAGCACCTTCTTTCTATCTTTCAAGTAAGCATAGCATCTCCTCCAGTTCTAAACTTTTTATTCTCAGAATCACAATCTGGACCATGCTATTTTCCTTCAGTTAAATCATCCACTATTAAGCTTGAGTATATCATGTATTTCCTCCAAATATACTTGTGTTACTGTTCTCTTGGTTACAACAACAAAAAAAAAAAAAAAAAAAACCTGACAAGAACAAATTAAGGAAGGGAAGGCATATTTGACCTCCCAGTTTGAGTGTGCATTTCTCCACAGTGAGACAGAAATGGTGGCAGGATCATGAAGCAGCTGTCCACTTGCAGTTCACAGCTAGGAAGCAAAGAGGAATGGATGCTGGTGTTCAGTTTGTTCTCTCCTTCTCATTCAGATCAGATTCCTAGCTCATAGAATGACAGCACCACCCACATTAAACATAGGTCTTCCCAATTAATAACTAGAAAATTCATCACACATGTGCACAAAGGTTTGTGCCCATGGGGATTCTAACTTCTCTTAATTGGTAGTTAAGAATAACAATCATAATATCTGATACATCAAAAATATGACCAGGCAGCCAATGGTTGCCAAAGAAGTAAGTGGTTTATTTTAGCTGTCTTTGAATCAAATTCCTGGGAATATAATTTGCAGCATAAAGGGAAAAGCATTCCTATTTTAATAAACATACACATTGAATATGTACTTAGACATAGTATAGCTTATTTTACAATATTTCCAAATCACAGGCAATAATATAAGCTTAACTAAATGTTAAAAACTTCACTGTTGGAGAAAAGGAATAGAGTGTTAAGTAGATGTTGAGACTAATCCCTATCTCTCTCTTTCTCTCTCTCTCTCTCTCTGCCTGTCTCTCTTTTGTTCTCTCTCTCTTTCATTCTCTCTCTCTCTCTCTCTCTCTCTCTCTCTCTCTCTCTCACTATAGGGATTAAATGTTATTACTTATGTAACATTTTCTATGGAAACAATGCCATTTTCAAAGACTTTGACAAGTGATTCACATAAGATACATGATAGTAAAACTTGATGGGACCAGGTGCTTAGGAATAGCATGTTGTTTTCCCTTTCTTAAGATCCTTTCTCCTTATTAGCTTTAAACTCCTAGGGTACCACATCTTGGTCTACTGGTTATAAAAGTAGACCATTAATTTTCTCACTCATCCATGTGTTTATCACAACAGTGTTTTCATTTTGAACCTAGAGATAAAGGGAGATTTTATAGATCAAGAGCAAAGGAGAAGGAAAAGAAGAGCAAGAAGAAGAGGGAGGGAGGGAGGAAAAGAGAAGATAGGTAGGTAGATAGATAGATAGATAGATAGATAGATAGATAGATAGGTGATAGATAGATAAATGATAGATAGATAAACTGCCTCCATTTATTCTAAAAATATTTAGTGTCTCCACTTACTTATTATTCAATTAAAAAAGATTGATTTCCCTTAAAGATCTTTCTGGCTATATATAATGTTTCCTATCACTGTGAGTATACATTGAGAAACTTGATTTTTCTCATTACGAATAATAAAAAACATCAGGGAAAAGACATGCAGCAAGGAAAACTGCACTAGATAGGTACTCACAACTGATCTAGAAACAATATACTCAGTAACTTGCTGTTCAGGTAAAAAAAATGTTTAAAAAGAAACCAATTCTGTATATTAGACAGTTTTTCTAATCTATCTATCTATCTATCTATCTATCTATCTATCTATCTATCTACCTACCTACCTATCTATCTCTCCATCCATCCATTCACTCACTCATTCATCTATTCATCCATCCACCCATTCATCTGTCTGTCTGTCTGTCTGTCTGTCTGTCTGTCTGTCTGTCATCTATTCATCCATCTGTCCATCCATACATCCAGCCAACCAGTCTGCCAGCTAGCTACCAACTATCCATTTGTCTATCCATTCATCCACCCAAGTTTGAGTAACATGTAAAAGAAACTGATTTACTTACAGTTTTGAACCCAGAAAATACAGTCAGTGTGTTTCAGCCCCAGGAAGCACCCCCTAACTATGTCAATTAATATTTATGGCAACATGGCAGAGCAAGAGATCACGAGGCAACACAGGGTGGCAGAGAGAAAGCCCATGTCAGTACAGCCTTTTGTAGCTTACTTCCATGAAAACAAGCTCGAAGGTCCACAGAATCTGTATTCATTCTTTCAAAAGTAAGCATGTATCACTTTCACTGACTTCACAGTTGGTTTCCATATTCAAGGCCCCACTACTTGCTAAAATTTCTATACTGGGGATGGAGCTTCTAATGTATGTATGAACCTTGTGGAGGCCAGGTATGTCTGCAACAGCATCTTGTAAACATGTAAGTGTGGTACATTTCTAGAAATGTCCATTTCTAGAAAATTTTAAAAGCATAAGAAACAAAGAAAATAAGAAAATTTGTAATATCATAAAAATATTTTCTTCTTTATTTTATTAATAGAATTAATGCAGAATTCTACTGTTGAAGCATAGATGGGGATGTGAACTTAATTTTTAACAATATAGCAATTACTCCAAAGGACTAAGTGAAAGGATGCATTAGATTTTTTTCTTTTGTAACAAAATTATATGTGAGTAAATATGTTCTTATTTGTGTAATTAAAGATTTAATCTTTTTTTCCAAAAGACGTGTGGAGGACCTAATCCTCAGAAAATAAGGGCTTGTTTGTGCCTAGTTTTTCAACAAATGTAATTGTTTGAGGTCATTCTACAACAGTCAAGGCTCTAAATATCATTAGCATCATTCTTTTTTAAAAAAATTTTTGCTTTTAGCAACAAGAACCTGTTTTTATTTTTCCAGATACAGAAGTTTGCGTGTTTTGCAAATATTGCTTGAGAGCAACACTCATATGTGTAGTGCTTTCTGTCTAATAGCGCGTAAACACAGATACGTATCTACAGTGCAATGTTGGTTCAGCCAGGATCCACCTTGCATATATACTAAACAATGACTGATCAAACCAGAACTGTTTTGTCAAGGAGACTTTCTATGGTGGATTGTTTTTTTTTTTTAAAATAAATAAAAAAACCAGACAGAACATAGGTATTGCACATCTTTCTAAATAGTAACATTGTTTGCAAATAACAGATTCCAGTGTTCCAATTTAGGGGTAAATTCATTTTGACCCAGGAACTGGGCATGGAGCCCCTCAACATGGCTTCAAGTTAGGGAAGAACTGAGGTTATCAGAATATGGGGAGTCTATTTTGCTTCCCTAAAAACAAAAGTCACAATGAAACTAGATTATCTCCTTTATAAAACCTAAATGATAAACCCAGTAATGACCACATGGCAAAATTAGAATCATTCAGTTTCTGCTTCCATCTTTGAACAAGACACAAAATTGACTGCCTTCAAGGTTACAGCTTTCCCAGATGTGCTACTCAAGAGTAGTTACATACAAGAAAACTCTTAATTTAAAATCCTTTATTACATTTGTTGGTGTGTATGTATGTCATAGAACAACATGAAGGTGTCAATTTTCTCTCTTCCCAGTTTTACAGTTCTATTTACAGTTATGGAAAAAAGTTTCCCTAAGTTTTTGAACTCTTTTACTGTAAAATTTTGTTAAAATGAGCTTAGGAATTACCTTATTTTGTGTCGTCATCAGCAAGCTTGCAATTTTGTGTGTCACTTCCCTCCTCCCTGGAGGCTAGTGTAGCAGTTGCCGCTACACTGTAACACTTTGAATTCCCCGACTGTATTACTTTGTGAGATGAAGGTGATTATGCTGCTTGCTGTCCAGGTACAACCTCTTCCAAACTTCAGAGAGACGTTTGTGTTGTTTCGCAGGTTCTGGTTCCATGTGTCATGGCTATGTTGTTTGGTTGGTTTTATCTTACTCAGCAAAATGTAAAAGATTCTACGCTGTGAGGACTGCATTCTCACCAGTTTTCGCATCACTAACGGTAAACTCCGTTTGATTTATCCATCAACACCCACAGGCTCATTATTAGTTTTGGAATCTGTAATGTTCTAGGCTGCAGATATTTACTATGTAAGCTTCAAGGAGCCAATGTCAGTAGCTACCAACAGCAGCACCTCTAGCTGCCTTGGGAATGGTTAAGTTTCAAGTTTACCAGGCCATTGTGGTCATAAATTCAGGCTTGGGTACAGAGAAGTTTCAGGGAATGAATGCCCTGTCTAAAGATATGTTCACCAGCTGATATAAAATGAGTTTGGGGCAAGCATGAGTTGACCTAGGATAACTTAAGGAATGTGTGATACGTAATTAAGCCAACACAGTCCCTTACAAGAGGCTACTTCCCACTGCTCAAATTGATGCTTTCTTGTGGGAAGAAGTGCTCCAGGAGTATACATGCCATCAGGGTTCTGGATAATTTATCACATAGTTACATTTTGAGACTTGTATGATGGTTGTCTAAAAGGGGAAGGAATAAGATAATTATCTATAGCTGTAACTGTGTGAGGTATGATGATTGTTGGATACTAATTTGGGGGTCATCGAAGTGCCTCGGTAGAGGTGCTTGCCACCAAGCCTGCTGACCTGAGTTCAATCCCCAGGACCCATTAGCTTCATTCTTAAAAGATAATATTAGAATGTGCTCATAAGAATGAGAAAAGAACATTGGGTAAAAGGAGAAACTGAAATGATACAGCAACAAGAAAAGATCAAGAGGTACCACGGAGTCCAAATACATAAGAGAGAACACATGCATAGGGAGCATAGCCTATTGATATATTATGTTTGTACTTCTGAATGGAAGAAAGTATTCTTCTCTTTAAAGCAATGTTGTATGTATTAGTTTGTTACGGTGGCTCTAGTGAACGAATACATATAATATTAAAAAACTAATATATATGAAGATTACTTTAATTTCAGGAGAAGAAAACATTTTAAAAATTCACACAGAAAACATGTTTTTCTGACCCAAAGTAAAGCATACAGGCACAGAGAAATCTACAAGTCACAGTGAAAGCTGAGAGCAAGGGAGAAGACCATAACTGATCTAGGTTAGGGTATACGGGTGCCGGGAGTTATACAACTGCAGCTGGAAGCCATGGATGCAGGGAGGAGACTGAAACTAAGCCTGTATAAAACAGGTGGGGGTGAGAGTCCCACACTACATGACACAAGCCAAAAAAGCAGAGAGGAGGTCAGATTTGACCTAGAGTGAAACATTAAATTGTAAAGAATAATACCAACTGTGGCTATTGTGGGAACTATTATTGATATAGCCTGTGGCCTGGAACAGTAAATTGCAAAAAAGAAAATGACACCTCAAACCTATTACAAGTTAGTCCCTCCTGATCATTGAGAACAACTCTACTGAAAGAAGAAAGGTGTACGTGCGTGCGTGCGTGCGTGCGTGTGTGTGTGTGTGTGTGTGTGTGTGTGTCTGTGTGTGTGTCTGTGCATGTGTGCACATGTGTGTATGGATGCATGTGTGTGTGACAGAGAGAGAGAGAGAGAGAGAGAGAGAGAGAGAGAGAGAGAGAGAGAGAGAGAGAAGCAATAAACTAATGTGCGGAGCACAGTGCAGAAACACAAACAATAATGAAAACCAAGTGATGGCTCCTCCAAAATCACCAATTCCATAGATATAACCTCAGTGAGAATGACTTCGAAGAACTTACTGAAAAAGCACCCAGGAGTGATTATAGTTCTGTTCAAACAACTGAAAACAAGACAAGAATCCACTGTAAAAGAATAAAAACAAATATCTGAATAAAATTAGGGACTCACTCCAAGATATGAAAGCACAATTTATAAAAATTTAGAAATGTTGGAAAATGTCAAAATTGGAATGATGCTAGAAATTAAAAAAAATATATATTGCAAGACAAATTAAAGCCTAAGAGGCAAGTCTCATCAATTGTATGGGAGATAGAAGACTGAATATCAAGATCAGAAGACAGGATAAAGGGATTGGATTACATAATAAAGATTAATGATTTTTTTATTTATTATGTAGGGTAACAGATATGGATCTGTTTGCATTATTCTATATGCCAGCACCTTGTTAGAATAGCACTATTTGATGAAGATGCTTTTTTCCCCCCATTTTATAATTTTGGCTTCTTTGTCAAAACTTGGGTGTCCATAAGTGTGTGGATTTACATCCGGGTCTTTGACTTGATCCACTTATCAATAGTTTTTATGCCAATACCATGACATCTTTACTATTATTAAGGACACTCATAAATGGTCAAAGTTGTGAGAGTACGTGTCTATGGAATACTCAGTCCTAAATGGGGCATCTATATCAGTCCTGTCCCTAACTCTAGCATGTATGCATAGTATAGACTCTGAAATGAAGGCTTTGTTGAAGCTGAGATAGCAAAACTTAGTAAACTAAAATGATTCTGAAGTACAAAAAAGAAATTAAGTAAAGTAGAAAAGGTAAGGAAGACAAGTAGAAAACTAATAAAGAATGCAATTCAAGTTTAATAAATACCATAGAAAAAACAAAAAAATGGAAAAATGTACAAAAATAATGCAAGATAGCTTCATAGTTTATTTAAAATATCAACCCTTGGGAAACACAACAAACCCAGAGTATTACTAATTTATAAAGAATATCAATAATGCTGAAGACAAAACAAAGCCTGAGATGGCAGTAAGTAAGGTTGCTCTTTCATAAACCTATTATGGAAATATTACAGAGGAGAGTACAGTTTATGCCCTAAAAGGAAAAACATAATGGGACAATCAATTGTGAGTCAGCAAGCATTTTACTATAATGGGGTTTTGAAATGGTGTGGGTTTCTGAATGGTTTTCAAATTCACTTAGATATCTTTGTACTGCTAGTGGTCAAGTCAGTCATCTAAGGACATTTCAGAAGTAGAAAGAACATGTTTGCTGGTCATCTCCTGTGGATGGCTGTAGTCTAGAATAAATGTAAACAAGATACTTTGTCTGGCCATCCTCAGGTGGCACATAGTTGCCATGCTAGGACAATCACAGAGGTTCTACAGAAGACTGGGTTCACTTAACAATTATACATCAATACCAGCTTCTTAGTTTTGAAAAATACTATGCTGATAAAAGATTTTAGGAACAGAAGAACCCAGAAAAATGAATTATATAAATTTAGGAGGTCAAATTGTGGAATACCACAATGGAAAGCTTATTTAAACAAGTAGAAAAGGGGTACTTATAATGGTTCAGTGTCCCTGCCTCCTAGTCTCATACTTTATAAAATATTGGGTTTTTTGGAGTAAAGAGTGTAAGAGGCTACATGCAGCAGGTAACCAAGAGGCTGGGCATATTCAGGCCACTGCAAAGAGGACAGAGACCATCAGCACAAATTAACTATTCAAAGACAGGGAAGCATGTTAAGTTTTCTGAAGACAGGTAAACAAGAATGAAGAAATGAGCCTCTGAAACTTTTCTGAAGGAGTGAGGCAAGCTGTATCTCTGAATATGTGAGTGGAGTACCAGACAGTCCTTTGGGCTAACTGTTTCTCAGAAGACAGCAGAGCTGGGTAATCTCTCAATCATAGCTTTCTTCTGGGAGTACACAGCTCAGATAAATATAAGTTTTAGTAAATTGCATGCTAATGTTAGCTACTAAGTTTGCACTGCAGAAATCCAGCGCTTTCTCAATCCCTTTGTTTTCATAAAGGGACTGAAACACAAATTAGAGTTTTCTCTGATACCTCTGGCACACCCAGTGAAGACAGACTAGGGTTAGGGCTCCATGTTGAAGCCTCTCTGAGGGAATAGAAATGCAAACTGTACCTGATGAAAAGACAGACATTGCTGTGGACAAGGATTCAGGATGATAAAACAGCCTTTCCCTCCAGCATGAAAGACAGACAGAATCGCCAGTCCAAATTCTATTTGATATATCTCCCAAAGAGTCATATTTCCCTTTTGGTGCTCTTTGATTCTAAAGAGCAGAAAAAAATGTGAGGGATAAAAATGAAAGAGACAGAAAGAAAATAGAAAACTAAATGGTTTGGGGACAGATGGGATATCATTGAGTGTTCTAAAATTCCATGGAGAAATTTAAATCCTGAAAGAATACAAAGACCAGTGGGATTATGCTACAACCATATGTTAAAGAAGCTATGTATTAAATCTCTCCTTTAGTAAATTTCACATTTATGAATATGAATAAACACTGAACTTTGATTATATCTGACTTTTGGTCAGATTTTTTTGAAATCATTATTCTGGGACTGAATCACACTATACATATATATTATATATATGTATATATATATATATAACTATGCATATATTATATATGTATATAATATTTATGTTTACACATTTTAAATATATGTAAATAGATTTATGTACATGCATATATGTAAATTTATATATATGTATTCATATATACATATATATAAATTTTTAGGGTTTAAAATATTTATTTTATGTATATGAGTGCTTTGTCCACACATATGCATGTGCACATCATGTATCTGGTGATCTCAGAATCTAGAAAATGATATTGCATCCCTTGACACTGAAATTACAAACTGCTGTGAGTTCCCATGAGGGTGCTGGGAACTGAACCTGGGTCTTTTTATGAAACAACTAGGGGTCCTTAACTACTGAACAATGTCTCTAGCCCTATAACTTATAATTTCTAGAGTCTCAGAAGAAAGGGATTGTATTGGCAATGTGGTCAGTTTTGACTTTGGTCTGTCAGTCTCTGTATTGGCTGCTCACTGGAAATGTCTGGGAGTCTTCAAAATGCAGACACATGTTTTCCACACCAGAGACTGATTGCATTTGTCTCAGCATAGTCCACAGTTGGTATTTATAAAATTTCCCAGAAACTGTAATGTACAGCCTAGATTCAAGACTCTCTGAGTTGTGAGTGGATAGAAAGTTGGCAGTGGTGAAGAACACATTACCACCTACCAATTATTGAGTGATTTTCTTACCCGAGGTTAGTGGCAGTCATCTGACACCTCCCAATTGAAGGAGCTATGTCTCTAGGACTGTGTGTGAAGCAGATACTCAGTGTGTGCCTTTTAGGTTGCCTATCCTCCGTCTCTGGGATATTATGTCCATTCTCACACTAATCTAACTTTCCCACCAACAAGGTTATGATGAGTAACACAAATAAAAAACCATGTATCAGTAGTAGATAGCTTGAGGTTTGGTAAGGTGTGGATTCCCTAATAAAGCTTTGCTTTCATACAATTGCAAAAATAAACATTTTACAGATGATATTTCAAGACAGCAGTAAATATGTAAGATGAAATGGAAGTATATGTCTTAATTATACCATACAGGTTTCATTAATGTGTAAAACAAGTTCAAAGCATATATCATAATTATATAATACACATTTTATTCCATTACTATGAACTCAAAATATCTGATAGTGTTTCCTGTGATCATTTTTACTCTGTTTCAATGCAGGCTATGATGATGTCCTGCTGACAAGTGCCCCGGAGGCCAGCTTGTGAGAGGCCTGTGAGGAGCTGAAAGCAGTTTCAAATGATGAGGGAGGCTGGCTTCTCAAACCCAATTAACAAATAATGGGATTTGCACATCCCAGATTCTCTAAAGAGAAACTCTCCTGCAAGCCTCTTCTTACTATGTGTTTTCACTTAAAATACTGTTAGAAGCTCTTCTACTCTTGGAATAGGGCCCATCTTCTCGTTGTACCCATTATCAGCCACAATAAATACATTTGTGCTCAGAGATTCAGGCACTTTAATTGCCACTGTGCACTTCTGTCAAGTAGTAAAAAGAAAATATCAACTTTTATGTATCCCCTTTGATATGGATTTTATACAGTACCAACTCTTTATTTCCTCCTCTGAAAAAGAAAAAAAGATGATCTGATGATGCAGCTTGCCTTTAAATAATCAATAGTTAAACTTAAAACATAATACCAGTTGAAGTAAAGCAGAAAAGCTTCTTCAAAATATTAAATAGATGGACATGGGCAGCACTTTGTGACTTTGAGTTTTAAATGACCTGGAAAGGAGACATAATGAGAACAGACCACGTATGAGTTAGGAGACTTCAGTAGACATCTACTAAGCCACAGACTGACTTTACTGCAGAGTAGAATGAGATCATCTGTCATGAACAAACATGGATGCTTAGTGTTTGATTCCAGAATTTATAAGTTGGGTAACTGCAGGTAATTAACCTAACATATCTATGGTGCTCCTATCTGTGCTCCTCCATAGGCAGGAGCACAGATTAAACACACACATACACACACACACACACACACACACACACACACGTAAATAAATAAATATTGTATGTTATTGCTAAATTACTAAAATTCTTAACCTAGCATAACACATAGGCAGTCAACACTTGTCAGGTCCATCTTCCTTCTGGCAATTTTGTTCTCAACATGCAATACAGTTAGTGAAAAAACATATATAATATTTATATTCAAAAAACTGTTCCTGATTAGTTTTGTGAACTGTGACCTCATTTGAAAGGAGGCTAAATGGCTAAATACCTGGCCACTGACTACTTTATATTCCTGTTGCACTTTGCAGCCTCTGTCATTGGTTGACACTTTGTTCTGACAAGTTTCAAAACAACTTTTTTTTTAGGAAATTCCCTGGGTTCTATTCCAAGAGATGACAATGAAGACAAGGTCAGTACCTATGATTTCCATTCACATTTGGAGCACTAACTGGTGTTCTCTTGATTAAAAAAAAATAGAAATCTATTGATTTCTCTAGGACGTTGTGTTGTGAATGTGATTTGTTGTTTTGCATGGGAGAATCTGAAAGCTTGAAGTTTCAAGAATGACAAAAATATCACTTAGGTTTCTGGCCTTAAGTGTGCTATCATTATGCTGGGAATGTTACTCTCAGCTGATCAATGTCTTTCTGGCACTACAGGCAATTTTTTTAAGTGGGTAGTGCTGTGGCTGAAGACTTCATTTTTGTGTAATAACATCTATTTACTAGAAATTCTTATTAATAAACTTAAAAGCAATGAGATTATTTGAACCATAAATGATAGGCATAATTAATTAACCTCTCTTTCCCTTGCTCCCTCTTCCTGTCTCTCTCCTTCTCTCTCCCCCACCCCCTCTCTGTCTCTATAGTTAAAAAAGTAAATACTGAACCAATAGATGATATCTGTAATAATAAATACAGAATATAATAGTTTTGATTGCCATTGCTGTTGTTTGGGAAAAGCTACTTTTATTTCACTCTTTGGTTTACCGTGAAGGCAGAGTCTAGATCATGCAACGACCTGCTGAGAAAGGGACTGTTTTCTAACATATCCTGCACTTAGTTAGCAATGTTCTTTCATTGCTATTGTAGCAGGCTGGAGCTAGATATCCCCCAAAGACACATACATATGTTGAAAGTATGGTCGCCAGCTAGTGGTAGTATTGACCAGAAGCTGTAAGAGGTGGTGCTATCTGAATGTGTAAGTCACTATGAGTTGAACCTGGCAGAGCACAATGGTGTGTGCTTTGTTCCTTCATCGGATTTCATGTTGCTTCCCACCATGATATACAGAGCCTCTTCAGTCATGATATTTTCTCCCTTAGTCCTAAAGCAGTGGGTCAAGCCACCAATGTGCTGGAAACTCTGAAAGCAGGGACCTAAATGTGTCTCTTCCCATCTGATTCAGTTTTGTGGGTATTTTTACACAGTGATAAAAATTAACTGACACAGATACATTTTAAATGGTGAGCGCCATTAAGAAAAGTAGTGTGTGAGGAGGCTAATTTAAAAAAAAAATCACACTCGCATCTAATATTTAAAATTTAGCACATGTGTATGCTTGCTCAGCCTTCCATCTTGCTAGTCCCAGGCCATCTGTGAAATGACAGTATGTGCTACCTCCTTTTAAAGGTTGACCATGAGGTTCCAATAGAAAGGATACATTAAAATGCCTCTATTTCATCTTACATGTAATCATGACCATATCACCCTATTCTATCAAAACAGGTTCAAGGGAGGTCATGCTTACTGCCGCACTCACTAGTCCTGGAGCAGACAGGATTTGAGGTGAGCAGAGAAAGACTTACTCCCTTATTTTTAAAGTGTTCAGTCTTAGCAAACGGTGCAAATACACACATGTAGTTATAATACACGCCATTTCCTTGGCACAATGGTCTCTGAAGATCTTATTTGGGTTTCCTCTTACTTTCATAGCCTAATTTCTGAAGTCTTGCTTCTCTCAAATCAAGATCATATTTTACAGTCTGAATATGCGCGTCCATTCGAGCAGCTTCCGAAGTGTCTTATTGGAGCAACGATCATGTAGCACTTACAGCAAAGGGGAACAGTAGGGGCAGCGCTGTCTTGACAATCTTTAGTTATTATTTGAAATGAACATGGGCAATAAAGCAAGTAAGGCTTATTTCTTCCTCTTTATGACCAATTTCTTTCGGTTTAAGTAGTCTGCCATTAAACTCAGTTCAGAGATTTGGTCCTTAATACCTGGCTCATTATCTTAAACAAAACTTCCCTTATAATACCATAGGGAGCAACAGCCATCTTCTGAGCAGATTGCATCTGCAGAATCAATTCCTGTCTGTGTACCTAAGTAGACATTTGAAGTGTGCATCAGGTCAGCCTTCATCAAGTCTGCTACTCCATCTCTTTCATTAATAAAAGCAGACACTTTGAATTTCAGCTGTTATGGGCCCAAAGACATCTGCATTATACAAACAGAAGAATGACTGCTGAAGTATCCTGTCCTTGTTCTTCCTTATGGGTATTTCTTTTTTTTTCCTTATAGGGATTTCTAAAATGATTGAATTGAATTGATTTCCCAAGCATGATTGCAATTTTTTTCTCATTTTTTTTCAAGCGTACTAATAGACAAAGAAGGTGGTATTTGCCCACAGATTTAAATTCTGGAGAAATATCTGCAGATGATGTGCTCAGAGTTCAACCTTCGGCCTTCCCTGTGGAGTTTCATTAATTCAGCTACAGATTGCAAAGAGGTCTGTTTGTAAAAATTCATGCAGGAGCTTGATAAAATCACATTCTTCCAGGATGCCACTTACAACGCAAAGGCGATATTAGTGGTGGCAGGTGGAGTTCACGAATAAGGAATCCCAAGCACAATAAAGTAAACAAGAGACTGAGTGCAGGGATTACAAGGACATAGAAAGAAAGAAGTTGTAATGGTCTGTAAGTACAAAAGGGCTCTGTTGGGGAGAAAGGGGCTTAAACGGCAGAAAGGACAACAGAAGATAATGAAAGAGAAAACATACATACCTAAACATGCTTTCCTCAGTGTGTAAGTTAGACTTAACATGTCTACATAGAACTATGATACACATATATGACATAAAAGCAGAAGGCACCTCTTAGGGAGGAGGGCTGGGGACAGCAGGACAGAGCAGAGGAAACACACAGAAATGTAACACATGTATGTGACATGGAAGCACAAGGCACCTGTTAGGGAGGAGGAGAGAGCAGAGGAAACAGGAGTCAAGAGGGGAGAACATGAGAGAAGATCAATGGTTAACATTTGATGATGCCATCATGAAATGCATTATTTTATACCCTAATAACATATTCAGTTTTAAAGTTTTAGTCTGGATGGGATGCTACAGGCCTGTAATTTCAGATATTTAAGAAGCCAAAGCAGAATAATGGGGTCAAGAGCAGCCTGAGCAATTAGAGGGACACTACCACAAAATTAAAAAAAATAAAATGGAACATTAAAGGCTGGGTGTATAGTTTGCCCTTCATAGACCCAGAGTAGGTTGCTTAGCTTGCATGTGTGAAAACCTAGGTCTATCTTTAGTTCATAAAAACAAACAAACAAATAAATAAACAATCCCAACACTTTTATTTGTGGGTTGGAAATAACTCAACGTTCACTGGTATGCTTATTTGTTGCACAGATATGTGGTGTCTGCAGTCTGCAAAGGTGAAAATGCAAATTTTCTGAGAATAGTCGCAAGAATATTATAAGCACAGGGCATTCTGACTCACAGAATGGAAGGTATGGTCATGCAGTGAATAACCTAAAAACAAGAGTGTACAGGACCAGAATAAGGATGGCTATACCACACAATAGTAGAGAGTTACAGGCTGATGCTGGGTGATCTGTATTCTGTATTAGATATATCTAAATCAGTAGGAACCATGAGAATTTTAAGAAGAGAAGGCTTGAGATGAGATAAACTTTTTATGATAAGATCTTTGCACAAGAGAGCAGTTTAACATTGGAGCAAGCCAAAGTATTAATGGCAGCTAGGAGGCTATTACTTAAGCCTGGGTAAAACAAAACAAACACACAAAAATTATGAAATGCAACTGTGTTGACAAACCAGACTATTTCACAAATGAATACTACATTGTGATGACTTCAACAGGCACTCTTGTCAAGGACATAAATTCCATCTTCACTTTTATTTTTGTAGAGTGTGTGCTTAGGCTATATTGTGTGAGCATATCTACTTGACAGTAGCACTACAGTGTAATCAAGGTCACCGTGTGACCAAGGTCACATCCATAACTAACCCTACTGAGCTTTGTGTTTTCTTCAGAGCTTGCTGCTCAGACTGTGAACCCCACATCCACAGCTCCAGTCTCACCTGGAAGGACCTTGTTGGAATGCAGAGTCTGAGGCCCTGTTCAGATAACTATGTAGGAATTTACATTTTGATGAAAGTCCTGAATGGCTCAATGAAAAGAGGTCAATGTTCATTGCTTAGCAAATGCTAACAGGAGAGGAAAATTACCATAATATTATAAATATGTTTATAGGAATGAGTAAGGCACAAAAGACACAGAAGGTCTAATCCAGGTGCCAGAGAAAGGGACTCAATAGCTCTTTAGTCTGTTACCTTTATAAAAATCAAAGGACCCAGACTAAAGAATTACTCTTACCTTTTCAGACAATTAATATACCTAAAAGTTGCAACTTTTCAATATTTTCTAGGTTCCCTATTAATTTCTCCCCCTGATTTTTATTGCTAAAGAGTTCTGCAGTCTTTCCTTCTATTCATATTACTTTTCAGGAGTAATATTTAGAAAGTTGTTTCAAATTGTGCTTTGACAGCTTTTTTATGTCCCTCCAAATGTATAAATTAATTATTGCTTCCTAAAAAGTCAATTCTCAGGCTTCTCTCTGTCCTTGCTAACTTAATACTTGCCCACTTTAAAGTCTAGACTCTGTTTCAGATCACCTCTGGCAATAATCAATTTTGCATTTGATTTTTTTCCAGATTCTTTGAAGTCTCAACTAATGGATATCATAAGTGTTTTTTTTTTGTGTGTGTGTGTGTGTGTCTTAGTTCTCCAATAAAAATCACTACTAATAAGAGTCATAACAATTACTATTTTTATTGCCCACATTTAAAAATAATTGCTGAATTCAAGGCCAAATACTTATATGAATGTCAATCTCATAACCAAATGAAGTTCTTACAATTACTAGATTAAAGTTATCATTGAAAATCTGGTACCCAGAGGGAGGATTCAAGAATTTGGCAACACCAATAAACTCAAGTAGATTGGCTCTATGTTCTGACCTGAACTGACTTGACCTTATCATTCAGAGAGAAACATGGAGAAAGTGAGCAGTAGTAAAGATGTCCACACAAATGTTGAAGTAGAAAGTAAGAATTAAAAACTCTCTCACTCCTTTGAAGATCCCTCTATTTGATAACATAGGTCCCTTGGATTTCAATCACTTTTGAATTTCTAAAAAAAATGCATCTACATAAGTGACAGTACAGTTTAAGTCTCAGTGTATTAAGTGTCGTGATGGACAGAAAACCCTTCACTACCACATTCATCTAAATACCCAGCTACAATGAAGGTTGTCAGTGTGTGAATGTGTGTGTGTGTGTGTGTGTGTGTGTGTGTGTGTGTGTGTGTGTGTGTATGTGTGTTTTCCTCATCTTACACAGCACTTCCATGAGATGCTGTACCAGTTTGCAAATGATGTGATTGACAAAACCAAGCACAATGTTGTTGATTTTTTAACTGTTTATGTTTTTCAAAATTCATGTTCTACTTAAACAACAAATTCAGATAAAACAGTGAAATTGTCATGGAATAATAAAGATGCATATAGAAATTTGTGGAGCATCACCTTCCTAAAAGAAACAAAGCCTTAACTGCTATATTACTATTTATGATTATAATTTACGCTGTTCATATGGTCAAGCCAATGTGCCAGTAAGAAAAGAAGCTTAGCTGAATTCCATTGATGTAATCCTGACAGTCCAGAAAGCTGGATTAAACAAATGTTCTAACCCAGATGCTCAATTGAATGTAGCCAACTTTTCATGCACTGAGATAATGATACTTTATCTGATATAGTTTCTTCAGAACTGAAACAGTGCTAGTATGTTAATGTTATTGTTGTTGTGGTTGGTTTTGTTCTTGATTCTCAACATTACTTTTACAGTATTAATAGGAGAATGAAAGGCAAGGAGAGCTAACCTTGTTCTGTTTTCTCAGTCTTCTCCAGTTCAACACAGAAATATCTTGGGAATTTCCAACTGCCCTACACCAAGTCCATGATCTCTAGGGTCTGTGATAAAATAAACAGTAAGTGTTAAGAAAAGATAATGTCAATTTGCAACTACTTTGAAAATACAATTTTCACTAGAAGGTTATTTTTCCCTTAAGATATTGTTGAAAAAAAATTTTTTTCACCTTCTATTGAGCCCTTTTAAAAAATA
Source organism: Rhabdomys pumilio (assembly GCA_030674055.1). Lineage (NCBI taxonomy): Eukaryota > Metazoa > Chordata > Mammalia > Rodentia > Muridae > Rhabdomys > Rhabdomys pumilio. Next base: position 187,349,727 of record JANHMN010000002.1, on the reverse strand, counting down.
GTGTATGCATTGCGCAATCTGTCTGGACTTTGCAGGGTGCATCTCATTGAGTATGGCCCCAGAAGTCTGGTAAGAAGTTCAGCTGAGTTCAGCTTCCCACACTAGTCCCAGGTCCCCATCCATACCATAGTCTTGAATCAAATCACTTTTGATCATGTAACCATGTGAACTTCAATTGTTCTTTGACACATATTTTTGTTGTCTCTTAGCATCTGCAGATTGCATTATGTGATGTCATTCATCAGAAGCAACTAGAAATCTTCAAAATAAAACCAAAAGACTCTCTTATATGTGACTTTGCAAAACAAAGTCATTGGAAAACATTTGTCTTTTAATCTCTACATATGATGTTTTTGTGTTGCTACTCCCAAGCTCATAACATTTGTCTATCCAATACTTACTTTCTCTGTAGTTGATCTCCGAATTCCTCTAACAGCAAACTTTCCTTTCTCTTGCATTTTTGTCTTGTTATGCTATCAGAAGTGTCTGTCAACAAGAAGTATAAACTACTGCAATGGCTTACTCATGTTATAATTTAACTTGCCAAGAATAATCTGATTCCTTGACATATATCCTAAAGGCAGGCTAAAGTTCCAGGCATCATTTTGTTATAATTCTAGCCTCTAACAACCCCCAAATATCAATTGCTTACTGCAGATCTGTCCTTCTTAACAATAAAACCATGTCTCCCATTTCTATATGCTCAGAAAAGAAATCCTCCAATTACTGCTTTTCTTCCCTGGTCCATGTCGCTCACTTCGTGGTTGATAACACTGCAAATCAAATAGCAATCAGAATAATGAACTGCCACCAGTTGGAGTCAGAGTTGGTGTTACATATTGTCAAAGATTGTTCCCACTAATCAACTAATAATGACATCGCCACTTGCGTCACGCTAAACAAAATTCTTTCCGTTGTGCAACACAATTACCAGTAATAACCTGGGAAACCTTTGCGTGCTTGAGGAGTCTGTTTCAGAGATCATCTGGAGACTTTATCAGGGAACGAGCTGGAAAAGTCAGAGCCTAGCAGATGGAGATTACTCTTTGGTAATTAACTAGACATTGCTCCTTTGGGTCTATAACATTTTCTAACATCGCAAGGCATTTCCTTTAGCATAATGATGTGTCTATATTAATACATCAGATGGGGACTAGATAGACAATGTTAAATATTAAACATTTCATACATGAATTATATTATTAATAGACTTTCTTACGGTTTTTTCATTAAAAAGCATGGTAAAAGTGACGCTCAACCAACAAATTTAGAGACATTAATATTAAAGAGAAGACAATAGATTCAGACTCATGACAAAATGCATTATTAGTTCGTTTCTCAAGGGAGTCATAGATTCATGATTATTAATATAGTAGTTAAGGATTTACTTTGAAATGAGGAAGCTAAAAATACACTGCAGGAAGTTGGGTGGGGAATCTTAAAGAATCTTTACTTCTCTATGTGGACCAGTCCACTCTGCTTAGCAGTGTAAGAAAGGCTACATGATAAAAGAGTCATGGTATTGATGGTGACATGGACATTTGTATGTTTTGTTTTGTGAAAACACTTAAGATGTGGCTCTTTCAGAAGTGGCAAGAGTTTCATTAGGTTGAAGAAGCCATCCCTTCAAGTGTCACTGTCCAAATTTGTGTGAAAAGCATGAAAACAGTACTGGATTCAAGGTGAATGAGTCTGACAGGCTGACAGACAGCTACATTTTCCTGGTTTTGAAATGCAGATCAGGCAGTGATACAAGTCCATGTTGATATTTCAGGCCATATAAGCCATTTTTGTCTGTTTGGCAGCCGGTTTCCTTAAGGTCCTTTAATAATGTCCCAAGGTTAGAGCAAAGTAATATACAAGAAGCTCTGATTGGTTGATTGACTCATTAGCACAGTCAGAGTATTTGCAACATACTAGTAACACTTGGGATACCTTATAAGACCTGTCACCTCACTTGTAAATCCAAAACTAGGAAGAAATATCTACCTTGCCTCAGAGAAAACCAAATTAGTGATGGTAAACCATGTGTAAAATATATCTGCTATGCAAGAACTATTTATTAAAGAATTACTGACCACAAATGTGGATATGTAATAGAATGAGCATATGCAGTTTTGCTGCAGAATTTATTTTTTAATTTAAATTATCATACAAAGCATTAGGTTTTATTATATTAGATTCAGAAATACATGGGGCTAGCTGGTTATCTTACCCTCCCCCACCTCATTCCCCTCCCCTTGCATTTTTCCACCCCCAGGAACTCCATTGCCATTTTCATGTCCTATGTAATCCACAGCTCTTCCCCTTACTCTTTATTCAATAGCTTTTCTCTTCTGTTTTGGACCACTTTTTGTTTTACAGCTTACACACACACAAACACACACACACACACACACACACACACACACACAGAGAGAGAGAGAGCCATGCTCCATATGTAATAAAATTTGGGTACACTTACTGTAAGTTTCAGAGATGTACCCATTTCCTGCAGATTTCATAATTTCATTTCTCTTTACTGCTGGATAAATTCTGATGTGTAAATATTGTGCATTTTCATTATCCTTCTGTTACAGTAGAAAATAAAATCTTCATGTAGGTGGAGACATGCATTCTCTTCTCTAATAGTTAATCCAGGTGGCAGGTCAATTACATGGCCAAGAGCCTACTTGGCAGGAAGGCTCACTTTAATCTTTGCTAAAGAGGACAATTATTCCTTAATGAGATAATAAACTTTTTCTTCCCTAAGTTCCTGCCTCTATTGCAATTGCTTCAGGACCCTCACAAGCCTCTGTTGGGTTTGTGCATCGTTTTGAGTCCTGAATCAGAAGACTTTTTCCTTCTTTCTCATAGATGCCAGCCATAGTTTAAGTATAGTTTTTCTGTTACCTGGTGCTTTCTTACTCTATTTTAAACCTCTTCTCTATCCTACATGGATACTTGTCCACCGTGTGGCTGTTGTCCTTGCTGACTCAGCTAACTTAAACAGTTTTGCATTTCTCTTTCTCTTCTCTATTTTCCTCTTCTTCAGGGCAGCTGCTGTGATTTATAATTTGCTTGCTCTCAGATTTTACATTTTAACTTCAAAAATGGCATTGTAGAGCTTTTGCTTGAGTCTTTTCTTACAAACTATGATTGGTGGAACTTAGGACTCCAAGAGTAAATGACAATTGCACTGATAACCTGTGATAACTTGACCAGGGCTCCCAAAATTTCCAGTAACATATTCATTTGTTGATAGATGCCTGTGTTGGTTTCATTACTCACTACTGTGGAAAAATGACAATGCATAAATAACATGGATGCATATATCCCCATGGCCTAATAGTGGCATGGCTACATGAAAGTTTTATTTTATTTTTTTAGAAAAATTTTTATACTTATTTCTCCAATGGCCATATTTGTAATCCCTAGAAGTGAATAAGAGTCCCCTTTCCCCACATATTCTCTTTAGCATTTGTTTTTGTATACTTATTTGATGATTACTGTTCTGAATGGGTTAAGATGGAATATATATATATATATATATATATATATATATATATATATATACTGTAGAGTGAAAAATTATAAAGACCATTTTATAAAATATACAGGCTCACTAGTTCCAAGAAGGCGGAACTGAATGTAAGATTTCAGGCCTTCACTGCCCTGGGATACATCCCGGGAAGAGTATTAACATTCCTCAAGCCTCAGGGAAAAGAACCCACCTGGTGGTGGTGGTGGTGGTGGTGGTGGTGGTAGGGCTTTCCCTTTTAATTGAGAGCTGAATATATTAAACTATGAGCCTTGATCAGAATACATTGTCTTGGCTCCCTCTTTTCTAGCCCTTTGTCCCCCTTTCATTCCCAGCCCCCCTTTCAGGTGAACCCATTTGATCAGTGGCCACAGGTGGCCACAACCAAAAATGACATATCAAGTTGCAATATGACTAGGCATCTCCCTTTATATTAAGACTGGACATGGCAACTCTGTATTAGGTAAAGGATTCAAATAGCAGGCAAAAGAGTCAGAGCTAGACCCTGTTCTCGCTGTTATGAGTCCCATGAGAACATCAAGCTACATAACTGTAACATATATGCAGAGGGACTAGGTCAAACCCATGCAGACTCTCTGGTTGTCATTCTTGGTTCAGCTCTATGAGCTCCTATGAACCCTGTATAGTTGATTCTGTGAGATTTCTTATGGTTCCTATGACCATCTGACTCCTACAATCCTTCCTCTCCCTCTTCTTCAGGATTTGCTGAGCTCGATCTACCTCAATTGCTGGATTGAAAACTCTCATTAGATTTGTCACCAAATCTACAAGTATAGCAAAATATCAGTAGGAATCATTTCTTTGATTTCTTCTTCTTCCTCTTCTTCCTACTCCTCTTCCTCCTTTCCTCCTCCTTGTCTTCCTTTCTTCCTCCTCTTCTTTTCCTCCTTTCTCTTCTTTCTTCTCCTTTCTCCTCTTCCTCTTCTTCTTTTCTTCTTCCTTTCCAGTCATGTTTGGTTCTAGGTTTGATCTAGGTCTCTGGGCTATCCAGCTTCTGTGTTCTAGCCCTCTAGACAATGTCAGGGGTGAGCTCTTTTGCTAAGCATTAGTCTCAAGCATAACTAGTCATTGGTTAGCCACTCCCACAATTTTTTTTACTACCTTACTCTTAGCAAATACTGTAGGTAAAACAAAATAAAGATTGAAGATCTGTGGCTGGGTTGGTGTCCCAGAGGTGCCTGGTCACAGGAGATGGCCAGTTCAGTCTCCTTATGCCTCACTGCCCATTGACAGGAATCTTCACTTAATGGTATAGTTGGGTCTTGGTCTTGAAGTAGACTATTTCCAATTTTCTGAGAAACCATACTTTTCAAAGTAGCTGTATGAGTTTGCACATCCACCAACATGAAGGAGTGTTCCCCTTGCTCTACATCCTCACCAGCATGAGCTGTCAGTTATGGTTTTGGTCTTAGCTATTCTGACAGGTGTAAGACAGAATCTGAGAGTCATTTTGATTTGCATTTCCCTGATGGCTAAGGATGTTGAACATTTTCTTTAATGCTTCATGGTCATGTGAGACTCCTCTTTTAAAAATTTTTATACTCTATATTTAGATCTATACTCTATTTTAAATTGGATTATTTAGTTTGTTGATATCTTGTTTCTTGAGTTCTTTATATATTTTTGAAATTAACACTCCAGGGCTAAAGGACTTAGTAAAAATTTCCCATTCTGTAAGTTGCCATTTTAGCCTGTTGACAATGTCCTTTGCCTTACAGAAGCTTTTTAGTTTCATGAGGTCACACTTATCAGTTGTTGATATTAGTGTCTGTACTATTGTTCTGTTTAGGAAGTTATCTCCTATGCCAATGCATTCAAGGCTATTCCCCACTTTCTCTTCCATCAGATTCAATGTATCTGGTTTTATGTTGATGTCTTTGATACACTAGAACTTAAGTTTCATGCAGACTCATGAATATGAATGCATTTGCATTCTTCTACATACCAAAATCCAGTTAGACCAGCACCCTTTTTGGAGATGATATCTTTTTACTATTGTATAATTTTGGCTTTTCCATCAAGATTTCAGGTGTCTATAGGTATGTGGATTTATTTCCAGGTCTTTGATTCAAGTTCACTGACCAACAAGTCTGTGTTTGTGTCAGTACCATTAAGATTTTATTACTATATCTCTATATCTCAGTAGTAACTGGAAATTAGGGATAATGATAACATAAGAGGTTATTTGATTGTACAGGATTGTTTTAGCTCTCCTGTTTCTTTTTCCTATATGAAGTTGAGTGTTGTTTTGTTCAAGGTCTATGAAGAATTGCGTTGGATGTTTGATGAGAAATATGTTTAATCAGTAGATTACATTGGTAAGATGGCCATTTTTACTATGTTAATTAGACCTACCCATGAGCCTGGAAGATCTTTCCATCTGCTGATATGTTCTCCAATTTCTTTCTTCAAAGACTTGAAGTTTTTGTCATATAGATCATTCACTTGCTTTGTTAGAGTTGACCACAGTATTTTATATTATTTGTGGTTATTGCATAGTATGCTGTTTCACTGATTTCTTTCTCAGCCCATTCATCATTTATACATAGGAAGACTAGTGATTTTTTTTTATTTTATAGTTAATATTATATCCAGCCACTTTTCTGGAGGTATTTATCAGCTATAGGAGATCCCTGGTAGAATTTTTTGAGGCTTTTTATGTATACTATTATATCATATACAAATAACAATACTTTGATTCTTTCCTTCTAATTTGTAATGCCTTGATTCCCTTTACATGACTTATTGCTCTAATTAGAATTTCAAGTACTATATTGAAAAGATAGGGAAAGTGTGGACAGCATTTTTCTTGTTCCTTATTTCAGTGAAATTGCTTTGAGCTTCTCTCCACTTAATTTAATGTTGGCTATTGCCTTAATGTATTATTATGTTTAGTTATGTCCCTTGTATCTCTAATCTTTCCAAGACTTTTATCATGGAAGGGTGTTGGATTTTGTAAAAGTCATTTTTTAGTGTCTATCAAAATAATTGTGTGGTTTTTTTTTCTATGTTTATAGGGCAGATTACATTGAGAGATTTTCATATGTTGAACCATCCCTGAATCTGTGGGATGAAGCCTAATTGATTATGGGGGATGATCTTCTTGATGGGTTATTGGATTCAGTTTGCAAGTAATTTTATTAAATAGTTTTGCACCAATGTTCCTAAGTTAACTTGATCTATAATTTTCTTTCTGAGTTGAATCTTTGCATGTTTAAGTTTCAGAGTGATTGTGTCCTCATAAAATGAATTTGACAATGATCCTCTGTTTGTATTTTATAGAATAATTTGAGAAGTATTGCTATTAGATATTCTGGTAGAATTCTGCATTATAGCTGGCTGACCCTGAGCTTTATTTAATTGGAAGATTTTAATTTTTTACTTCTATTTTATTAGAGGTTATGGGTCTATTGAAATTGCTTAACTTATCTTATTTTAACTTTGGTAAGTAGTATCTATTTTAAAATTGTTCATTTCTTTTAGATTTTCCAATTTTGTGTAGAATATGTTTTTGTTTATGATTTTGCTTGTTTTCTGTTTGTTTTTTCCTGATATTTAACTAAACATTTTATTCTTCTCCAAAAATTTATAGTTTTCCCAATGTAATAAACAATGTATTCCATCATTTCCAATTTTATTGGGTCTGACAAAATCTCATTTCTTCATACTACACATTGTACACATGGAATATGAATCTAAGAGATTCTGAACACAGTCAAAACACTGAATAATCACAAATGCTATACAAATTCAGGCATAGTTGCTGAGAAAATAAGTCAAAGTCCATTATGTTCCCCAAACTTATTTTCTAAGAATGTTCTACCAAAGATGTCAAGAATATGTTCAGAGATTTACAAAGTGGGGCTTGTGATCATTGGCTTTTTTTATACAGAATCTTTTCAAGCTCAGACTCTAGAAATTGACAGAAAAAAAAAAAGACTGTGCACAAAGCAGTGGCTTTGTTCTTAAAGATCACACATCTAGATTCTCATTCTTAGTTCTTCTTTCTAAGCACAGCACAAAAGAGACGGCATTTACATATAGTATCTGTCCTAATATATTCACGATCCTAAACTCTCCCTCTCCCCTTACCCACTAACACATGTAGAATACCAAAAGACCACTGGTAATGCTGCTTGATTTTGCTGCATTATACATACTTTAGTATAGTCAGAAATGTTAGGCATCTAGAAATAGAGATAACGATAAATCCTTACATTACTTGTATAGTCTCTTATGAGTTCTTTTTTATTAATTAATGTGGCCAGTTTTGAAGAAGACTTTGTAAGATGGTGAGGGAAAAGTGTGTATGTTTGTGTGGGGGGAGGGGCGGGTGAAATATTCTGTAGATACTACTTAGGTCCATTTGATTCATAATGTTGTTAGTTTCATTATTTCTGTTTAATTTTTGTCTGGATGACCTGACTTTTGTGAGAGAGCAGTATTGAAGTCTCCCTCTATTCATGTGTAGGATTCAATTTGTGACTTAAATTTTAGTATTTTTTTTTTAATGTGGTTTCCCTTGCCTTTGGAGCATACATTTTCAGAATTGAGACACCATTGTGATAGATTTTTTTCTACTTTTGATTAATATGAAGTGCCCTTCCTCATCTTTTTTATTAACTTTTATCTGAAATCTACTTTGTTAGATATTAGAATAGCTACACCAGCTTGCTTCTTGGGTCTATTTGCTTAAAAATCTTTTTCCAATCCTTTACTCTGAGGTTACGTCTATCTTTGATGTAGAGGTATATGTAATATATATATATATATATGTGTGTGTGTGTGTGTGTGTGTGTGTGTGTGTGTGTGTGTGTGTAGTAAAAGGATATATATATGTAGTAAAAGGATGAATCCTGTTTTTGTATCCATTCTGTTAGCCTGTGTCTTTTTATTGGGGAATTGAGTTCAGTAATTTTAAGTAAGAGCAAGGATCTTTTGCTGGAGTTGTAGGCCACAATAAGGAGCCAAGGGACAGGATATTGTTGGAGACAGCTCGGCTGGCTCTAAGAAGTTCTAGCTGTGGTAGACAGTATCTTACCTATTGTTCCTATATTGGCTTTGCCAGCAGTAGAGCAGGGATCTTCTTCTGGAATCGTAGGTTGGCATATTGAACTGAGAGGAGGGCTTAAAATAGTTTTAATTTGCATTTCCTTGAGGGTTCAGTATGTTGAATACACTTACTTATCTTTTGAGAACTTCCCATCCATTGTATGCATGAAAGCTTTTGAAAAGATCTGCACCATACACCAAACCTTCTGGGATGCTGTTTAGCTGATTAAAACTGATTGTGGGTAGTTTGCAATGTTGTAAGTTCAGAGTCAAATTATATTGTATGAATCTTTTAGGCTATTAATAGCTACGTATTGCCTATCTCTCTGTGTGGCATAGCATTGTTTTGACCATTTATAAATCCTCTGGGATGTACAAGAAAAACACTATGTGCTTGTCTCTTATTGACAGACACTATAAGGATGCTGGCACATTCACTAACAAGTAAGAAGTGAAGCATCCTATGGTATTGTCTCAGAACTTGCAACTAGGATTGTGAACCTTGTACCAGCAGTTTGAGAAGCTTTTGGAAGCATATGAGAAAGTCGTCTAAGCAACCACACTAGCATGCTAACACCACAAATGTTAACACAATTATTGAGAAATTAGTATGCACTTATATTTAACAAGCATTTTTTCTAGGGATGCATCTTTAAAATTAGTTTAGTGGTAAACAATCTGACTTACCTTAGGAAGTCCAGATATTTGTTAGTGTGTGTGTATGTGTGTGTGTGTGTGTGTGTGTGTGTGTGTGTGTATGTGTGCATGTGTAGTTCCTGTTTGTTTATTACAATTTTAAAAATCTGTTCCTTAATGAAGTGTATAAAGTAACTGAAGGATTGGTACATGCAAGGGCTATTTCAAGATTAGATCCTTCCATGTCCCTTCACCTTTTCTGACACTGAGCAGTAACACTACTGGAAAACACAGCTGGGTTTCTGCACCAGGGCTGTCAAGAATACTCATCTGAGTTATTTGCATGTTAAGATCATAAGCATAGGTGTATTTTTAGGTTTGTGGTTGTCATGACGGCAAACACAGACCAGAACCTCTAATAGTGGATGTAACACATTAACGAGTGATCACTAGAGTGACTGAAAGGACTCAGCCCAGCTGCACATCTGTCTATTCTCCAACAAAGTTGGCTTTTTTTTCTGTCTTTTGTTTTTCTTCCTGTTCCGTTCTAAACACTTAAAAATAATTTTGATAAACTCTCTTACATTGAACTCATGCAGATCATGGAAGTCAAACTAGAATCTATTAGGCTTACAAAATATGTGGGTTTTTTTTTAGCATTTTCAATTTTTGCTTTAGTTCTTAACAATTTCAATTTTCACACAAAGTGTTTTGGTCATATTCATACATCCCAACACTTCCCAGATTTACTCCCTTTCCAACTCCACCCAACAACAACAACAACAACAAAACCCTTCAAGGCCAATTTGGTATAAAGAGTTAAAGCAAATAATGTAACAGGAAGCTTTTACATATTTTTGAATTGTACATTTTTAATGATCAAATTTACTATTTAATTAAACAAATTAAGTTGTATGAATTACATAAACATCAATTTTTCTTCATATTGTAATTATTTTTTGTTAGGTACATTCTTAGCATGAAATATATTTTCTTAGATGAAAAAGTATTCTCAGATGATTCACCGTTAAATATAATTTGTATAATCAAGTACTCATTGACTCTGTCAAGATGAAAAGTCACATTACTTTTTAGAGTAGCAACTGTTTAATTGTATTATCCCATGATTCCAAAGAGCACTTTCTATATAATTAGACCATACTGTGCACCTACATTAAATAAAGCCAGAAGAGACAAAATAATCCAGACTCACTGTAAATCTTATGCCTGATCAAACGATCTCTTTACATTGATGTTCTCATGGAGAACACCTGGTGTGCTCTGTTCCCCAGGAGTGCAGATTCTCTGAGCTAGTCTCCAATCCTCATTCTGTACGCCTTTTCATCACTGAACCTTGGCCTCACACATATTTCATTAATTCTTTCTTCCTATTGCTCATAATCCTGACATTAAGTTTTATGTTTGATCACAGCTGACCTTGTCCAGTTATGTCAAATGTTTTATTTCGTAAAAGACCAAGTTTGTTAAAAGTACAAACTTCATGACTTTATTGTTTAACCATTCATGGTATGATGTGTAGCAATGGGGACTCAGAGTTCTGATTTATTTATTTTCAAGATAGGATATTTTATACAAGTAAAAGGGCTTCTTGCATCACAGAATATAAATTATTCCATCCCGTGATTTGTCAGAACACATGTCACATGTCCATCTTTCTTCTCTTTTTCATTATTGGGGGTTAAGAACAAATATCCTTTAAGATGGTTATTAATAATTTGAACAACTAGAAAACTCAGGTAGGATAAGGAAAAAGGTTAGGGTTATGACTTTGATTTCATCTTTCTCCATCATGAGCAAATTCCTCTATGTTTAAAATGCATAATTTTTTTGTTGACAATGCTAATAATCGTATGTTGACTTTTGTTGGATGTTAAGTGCATGGCAGGCCCAGAAAGATGCTTAATATAATGCTTTGTGAAAGCAGCCAGTCCAGGGAGGGATCTTGTTTCAAGCAGTGTGAGTGCAGTATCTGAATTCAGGTCCAGGAATAGTTTCTGATTATATCTTCACCATAAGTGAAAGAGATGAGCAGGCACTGGGAAAATGTGGCAGAATATATCTATACATTTAATTGTTACTAAGTCTGACATCATTAAATGATTTACATGAAGCTTGCTATAAATTTCTAAAACTGTGTGATTCTTCCCAGTATTATTTGAAATTCTAATATTTGGCTCAGTTTTTACAGATGTGGAACTGAGAATATACCCTGCTCAAGGCTACAAATATAGTGGAATTAATCAAGCAAGACTTATGAAATTTAAACATAAAAGTAATATTTCTTCTACTTCCTTCTCTCCCCTTCTCCCCTTTAAACTATATAAAAGTATACAGTTCTTCTACAGCCCTGAGGCAACATGGTAGGTTTTTTTTTTTTTGGCCACTGGTAAAGAATAGACCGTCTAGGTCAATTTTGTTTCAGAAACTTATTAGTTAAAATGCCTACTCCTGTGTAATCATTACAGCTATAGACCTGATCAAAGGTAAACTGAATTCTATGTTCTCTGGCTAGAACCAATTTCTCTAGAAAAGTAGATATGGTCAGTCTTTTCTTTCCTGCTTACTGGCCCCACCCTTTTGTAGGTACACTTTGAAATTTTCAAGGCTATGGAAATAGAGATGGAGGGAATAGAGGTTAACAATGCATAGGTGGTCTTTGGCAGGCACAGTTATGAATAGCCATTCTGCAACCAGGCCCAAGAGATATAAGAGTTCATTTTCATTTGGAACCATCTTTACGACTTTGAAGATCTACTATCATATACACCCTTGCTGCTGTTATTCTCACCTATGGTTTTCTCTTCTTGTCCAAGTGGACTCTGCTTTAAAAATCATCTATTCCTATAGGTGCTAGACTGCTATTCATTTATATCTCTTGTAGCTTTATCAACTCTAGGGATTTGACACTAGGACATCAGTAATTCTTTTTTATATGGCCAACAAAATTGTCCCTATTTTGTTTTTTTTTTTTGCTACCATATGAATACTCTATACATAATTGAGATGTAATTACATTGTGCTCAACTATGGAGAAATACTCTAAAAACACACCATTGGATGATTTTATCATTGTGCCAGTGTCAGAATACACTTACAGAAAACTAGACAATGTACACCAACATGCTATGCTGCCTTCTGGTACAACTGAGAGGCACAACATGCAGAAGCTGTGTGATGCTCTTTTCAGTATAGTAATACCTAGATTTTTATAGTAAGTATTTTCTTTATAAGCGGAGGGAGAAAAAATGGGATAGTGAAAGAATACCACAATAAACAGACCATTCAGCTCACATAGTGGTTTTCAACACTGCTTTAAGTACTATGTCCTACACATAACAGTATTTGCTCTATGGTATGTAACTGGCTGGTCAGTAGATAAGTTTTACAAGCATTACCATTAGCATGGTAGCAGAACATTACATGAGGCATTTGCAATGGCCAGCATGTCACTAGGCTATAAAGATTCTCAACATTGTTGTCACATTTTCGGATCACTACCCTGTATACAGTCATCTAAAATGCCATTAAGTAATAAATGACTATACTAGTTTAGCATATCTTGAAAACACATGAGACACATAGCAAACCCTTTGTAATTCTGTAGAAGATTCTCTGATTAGTCTTAAGTTGAAAAACAAGTATCCGTTTCATGTCCTTTGTATATGAATGTTAGACGTAAGTAGAGATATTGCGGGGCACGATGGGTGTAGGGTTGGAGAGATGGTTCATAGGTAAAAGCAGTTTGGTTTGCAACACCACATTTTGCCATACACCCCTCTGTAAATCCAGTTCCAGGGCATTTGATGCCTTCTTCTTGCCTCCTTCAGCACCAGGCATACATGTGATACATGCAATATAGGAAGATGAAACACTAATACACATAAAATAAAATAAATAAGTCTAAATTTAAAAAAAAACATTTAAACGGAGCCTGTTGGTATCTTTGTCTGAATTGTCCCTTTGCCCAAGTCATTCTACATCATAATAATTATAACATTTGTGAGAATGTGCTGTCTAAGACTGCCACACTACTGCAAACTTTATGTACAGTTGTCTACTTCAACTATCTAAAATATAGGTTGTGACATTTGAATTGAACTCATGTCTTATGACTGTTCCATCCCTGTTTGATAAGGAGTTGGAGGAAGGATGATTTGGCTCATTCACCCATTTTGTGATGTACTTCTGCTGATTTCTAAAATATACTATAATTTAAAACAAGCCAGAAATGACTCCTTTTTTGCATTTCTCAGTCAAACCCAATTATACTTTCTTGCTTTCATCTTCATTATGTGACTAGACACAACTTATTCCTTCAAACTATCAATAAAATGAATATAGAATCTCAAATATAGACTTCTAAAGCATGTGATTTCAAAAGTGTAAAAGCTGTAAAATTAGGAAACAAGAGACAGACATGGATTTCTCCCACAACTCCAGTGAGGAAAATAGTTTTAAAAAATATATAAAATGATACAATTATAATAGATACTAAATAGTTTAGAAAATCTTGCTCTCCCTTCTTATGAAATCTAAAATGACAACTGCCAAGGGAAATTAAAGCTAGAAACTACTGATAATATAAGACTTTGTATTTACAAAGAAGGAAATTGAAAAACTGGGTACAATCAATAGAGAAATTTGGAGGAAAATGACACGTGTTAAATGTTTTTATGTTTGATAATCATTTCTTTGGCATGCATCAGTCACTCAGATTCCAGAAGAGTCAAGCAAGAAGCAACCCCTTTGCAGGTTGTGCAGTAATTTTGAGCATAGCGCATGCTTCATGAGCAGCTTTTACTGCTGTATGTTTTACATGTCATCATCCTAGGAAGTTTTGAAAGAAATATTTACAATGTGTATTCACAGGTTTCAGATTTAGCATCACAGTTTAAAAGCAGATATCTGATAGTAATTTCTGGAGGGTATCATTTCCCATGGGACAAAAGTTGCAGGCAGTGTTGAGTCACATGCAGGTGCTGGGAACTGAAACTTGCCTCTGGAAGAGCAGCCAGTGCTTTGAACCATTGAACAATCTGACTAAAATCAGAAATATATTTTTAATGCTTAGAATTGAAAATAAAAGTATGAATATTTCTGGTTCCCATCTGGTCAAAAGAGCTTGTACATTATTACTCAACACTTACAAAAAACAAAGCTAAAATAAAAGCTAAATAAAGAATTTTTTCTCTTTTATAAATATATTTCAATTTATTATTAATTAATTAACTTATGTATTTACATCACAAATATAAGATGATAAAGTTGGTGATGTCCTTGTTTTAATAGCTGAATAGTATTCAATTGTGTAAATGAACCACTTTTTCTGTATCTGTTTTTTGGTTGATGGGTATCTGAGTTGTTTTCAATGTCTGGATTTTACAAATGAGGCTATTATGAACATAGTGAAACATGTGTCTTTGGGTATGGTAGAGCATCTTTTGATATAAAAGACCCATAAGCAATATAGCTGGGTCTTCAGGTAAATCTATTTCCAATTTTCTGAGGAAACTCCAGATTGATTTTTAGAGTGGTTGTACCAGTTTGCAATCCTGCCAGCCAATGAAATAGTGTTCCTCTCTCTCTCCACATCCTCCCCAGCATGTGCTGTCACTTGAGATTTCTTTTTATCTTTGCCATTCTAATTTGTGTAAGGTAGAATCTCTGGGTCATTTTGATTTTCATTACCCTGATTAGTAATGATGTTGAATATTTCTTTAGGTGAAAGAAATATTCACTTGGCCATTTGAGATTCCTTTGTTGAGAATTCTCAGGTTACCTCTGTACCTCATTTATTAAATTGGGTTATTTGGTTTTATGGAGTCTAATTTCTTGATTTCTTTATATATTTTGGATATTACCCCTCCATCTGATATAGGACTAGTTGCCAATTTGTCCCATTGACAGTGTCCTTTGCTTTACAGGAGCTTTGCAGTTTCCCAAGATTCCATTTAACAATTGTTGATAATAGAGCATGATCCATTACTGTTTTGTTATGAAAAATTTCCCTTGTGCCAATGTGTTCGAGGCTATTTCCTACTTTCTCTTCTATTAGTTTCATCATATCTGATTTTATGTGGAGGTTCTTGATTCACTTCGACTTGAGCTTTGTGTAGGGTGATAAATATGCATCAATTTGCATTCTTCTACAAGCAGACTGCCTGATAGACTAGAACTGTTTGTTGCTGATTTTTTGTCCATTGTATGGGTTTGGCTTCTTCATTAAAGGTCAAGTATCCATAAGTGTGTGGGTATGTTTCTGGGTCTTCTTTTCTATTTCATTGATTGATTAGTCTGTCTCTGTACCAATATCATGTGGTGTTTTATACCACCATTGCTCTGTAGAACAGCTTGAGGTCAGAAATGATGATTCTTCCAGATGTTGTTTTATTTTTCAGAATTGTTTTGGCTACCCTGTGTTTTTTGTTTTTTCCATATGAGGCTGAGAATTACTCTTTCTATGTCTGTGAAGAATTGTTTTGGAATTTTGATGGGAATTGCTTTGAATCTTGAGATTTCTTCTTGGTAAGATGTCCATTTCCACTATGTTAATTCTATGAATCCATGATCATGGACCATCTTTCCATCTTCTGAGGTCTTTTTTAATTTTTTCTTCAGGGACTTGAAGTTCTTGTTAAGCAGATATTTCCTTTGCTTGGTTAGAGTTACACCAAGATATTTTATATTACCTGTGGCTATTGTGAAGGGAGTTGTTTCCCTAATTTATTTCTCAAACCATTTTTCATTTGTATAAAGGAGGGTTACTGATTTCTTTGAGTTAATTTTATATCCAGCCACTTTGCTGAAAGTGGTTCTCAGCTATAGAAATTCTCTGGTAGAATTTTGGTGGTTGCTTATGTATATCACCGTATCATCTGGCAATCCATATCCTCTTCATCTATTTTTGTTGTATGGTTGCTCTAGCTAGAACATCAAGTATTATATTGAATGGATAGGGAGAGATTGGTCAACCTGGAATTGCTTCAAGTTAAAATTGGTCAATTTTAGTGGAATTGCTTCAAGTTTCTTTCCATTTAATTTGATGTTGAGTATTGGTTTGCTGTATATTTCTTTTATTATGCTTAGGTATGTGCCTTGAATTCCTGATCTCTCCAAGACTTTTAACATGAAGGAATGTTAGACTTTGTCAAAAGCTTTGTCAGCATCTAATAAGATGATCATGTAATTATTTTCCTTAAGTTTGTTTATGTATTGGATTTGTGTTGATGGATTTTCATATATTATACCATCACTGAAACCTTGAGATTTTCCCTTACTTGATTGTGGTGAATGATGTTTTTGATGTGTTTTTGGATTCTGTTAGCTAGAATTTTATTGAATATTTCTGTGTCAATGTTCATAAATTAAATGGGTCTGAAGTTCTCTTTTTTTGTTGTTCTTATTTTTTGGGGTAGTATTCATTCTGTTTTTATTTTATGAGATAGTTTGAGGAGTATTGGTATTAGCTTTTCCTTGAAGAATCTTGTACCACAACCACATCTGACCCTGGGCCTTGCTTTATTTTTATTTTTTATGATACTTCTATTTCCTTAGGGGTTATGGGTATATTTAGATAGTTTACCTGATCTTGTTTAACTTTGGCACATGGTATCTATCTAGAAAAATTATCCATTTCATCTAGATTTTCTAATTTTGTTGTCTATAATCTTTTAAGAACTGAATTTTTGAATTTCCTCGGTTGCTGTTGTCATGTTTTCCTTTTCATTTCTGATCTTGATAATTTTAATACTGTTACTGAACCTTTTAGATAGTATCACTAATGGTTTATCTATCTTATAGATTTTCTCATAGAATCAGCTCTTGGTTTCAATTTTTCTATTGTTTTCTTTGTTGATAATTTGTTAATTTTAGCCCCAAGTTTGACTTTTTCAGTCATCTACTACTCTTGTATGTGTTTGATTCTTTTTGTTTTAGAGATTTTAGGTATGCTATTAAGTTGTTATATAGGATCATTCCAGTTTCCTTATAAAGATACTTAATGCTATGAATTTTCCTCTTAATATTGCTTTCATTGTGTCTCATATTTTAGGGCATGTTGTGCCTTTATTTTCATTGAATTCTATTAAGTCTTAATTTCTTTCTTTCCTGACCAAGTTTTCATTGGTTAGAGAGTTGTTCAGTTTACATGAGTATGTGATCTTTCTGATATTTTTGTTACTGAAGTTCAGTCTTAATCTGTGGAAATCTGACAGAATGAATGTGATTATTTCAATTTTCTTGTTTGTGTTGAGGTTTTTCTGTGTCTGATTATATTGTCAGTTTTCAGAAGGTTCCATAAAGTGCTGAGAAGAAGTTGTACTCTTTTGTTTGGGAGTAAAATGTTCTGTAGATATCTCTTAAATTTATTTGGTTCATTTCTTCTGTTATTTTCACTGTGTCTCTGTTTAGTTTTGTTTTTTTGTTGAGAGTGGCATGTTGAAGTCTCCCACTACTACTGTGAGGTTCAATGTATGTTCTGAGCTTTAGTAAAGTTTTTTATGAATGTAGGTGCCCTTGCATTTGGGGCATAGATGTTCAGAATAGAGATTTTGTCTTGATTTTTACTTTGATGAGTCTGAAGTATCCTTCCCCAACCCTTTTGATTACTTTTAGTTGAAAGTATATTGTATTGGATATTATTATTTTTTTTATTAAAATTTTTTATTGGGTATTATATTTACATTTCAGATTTTTTATCCCTTTACTCCACTTCCCCTCAATACCCAGAAACCTCCTATCCCATCCCCCCTCATGCTTCTATGAGAAAGGCTGTGCCCCCACCTACCCCCGACCCCTACTACCCCCTCCCCACCCTCACATTCCCCCCTACTCTGTTTTCGTTTTTCATGAGACCAAGAATCTCCTCTCCCACCTATGCCCAACCAGGACATCCTCCCCTACATATACAGCTGGAGTCATGGGTCCCTCCCTATATGCTCCCAGGTTAGTGGTTTAGACCCTGGGGAGCTCTGGTTGATTGGTATTCTTGTTCTCCTCATGGGGTCACAAATCCTTTCTGCTCCTTCAGTCTTCTCTCTAACTTCCCCATTGGGAAACCCTTGATGATATCAGTGGTTAGCTGTGAGCATCGTCCTCTGAATGTGTCAGTCTGTGGCAGACCTCTAAGGAGACAGCTATATCATGTTCTTGTCAGCATGCACTTCCAGCCATCCACATCAGTGTCTAGCTTAGGTGACTTTACATGGGATGGATACCCAGGTGGAATGGTCTCCAGATGGCTCCTCCTTTTCAGCTTGTTTCTTGGGACTGTTTGGAAAAATTTTTTTTCCAATCCTTTACTCTGAGGTAGCATCTGTCTTTGTTGCTGAGGTGTGTTTCTTGTATGTAGCAAAATGAATGATTCTGTTTCCATGTCTAGTCTGTTAGCCTGTGTCTTTTTATTAGGAAATTTAGTCCATTGATTTTGAGAGATATTAAAACCAATGATTGTTAGTTCCTGTTACTTATGTTGTTAGAGGTGTTATGTGTCTGTGATTATTTTCTTTTGGGTTTGTTGTGACATATCAATTTTTTGTGTTTTCTTTGATGTAGTTAACCTGCATGCATTGGAGGTTTTCTTCTAGTATCCTCTGAAGACCTGAATTAGTAGGAAAATATGGTTTAAATTTTGTTTTGTCATGGACTATCTTGATTTCTCCATCTATGGTAATTTAAAGTTTTGCTGTATATAGTAGCTTGAGATGATGGCATCTTATGGTCTGCATGACATTTGTTCAGGATCTTCAGGCTTCTAGCATCTCTATTTAGAAAATAGAGATTATAATTACAAAATATAGAGATTGTAATTATAAAATTATAATTCTGATAGGTCTGCCCTTTATATGTTACTTGTTTTTTTTCCCTTATCACCTTTAATTTAATATTTTTGTTCTGTATATTTAGTGTTTTGATTGCTATGTGTTGAGAAGATTTATTTTTTTAGTACAATCTATTTGGTGTTCTGTAGGCTTCTTGTATGTTTATGGTCACCTCTCTCTTTAGGTTAGAAAAGTTTTCTTCTGTGACATTTTGAAATCTTTTCTGGCCCTTTGAACTGGGAATATTCACTTTCTTCTATTCCTTTTTTTTTCTTTTTTTCCTATTGGATATTTTATTTACATTTCAGATGCCATCCCCTTTCCCCATTTCCCCTCCATAGAAAACCCCTATCCCATACCCCCTTTTCCATTTTGCTTTTATACAATTTTTTTAAATGTTAATCAAAGGCTTTATAAGTATGGTAATGCTCAATCAGAAGTGTAACCCAATACCCAACCTAGATATGTAAACTATCTTTGACTGGTGGAGACACGTGAACTTCTGCCTCCATGCCCCCTCTCTCTTTCTCTCTCTCATTACCTAGCTTCTCATTTACTTCATCTTCTCCTCTCCTTTATTCCTATTAGTCTTAGTTTTTTTCATTGATTTTAGATTTCCTCCATGTTTTATGTTAGGAACATTTTACCTTTTGTATTTTCTTTGACCAATGTGTCAATATCTTCTATGGTATCTTCTAGGCCTGAGATTCTTTCTTTGATCTCTTGTATTCTGTTGGAGATGGTTGCATCTGTAGTTTCTGTTCTCTTTCCTAGGTTTTCTATCTCCAGATTTGCCTACATTTTTGATTTCTTTATTGTTTCTATTTCCATTTTTAGGTCTTGGACCATTTTATTCAATTCCCTCACTTGTTTGATTATATTTTCCTATATTTCTTTAAGGGAATTATTTATACCTTCCATAAAAGCCTCTAACATCTTCATGTGATAGGATTTAATGTCAGAACCTTGCTCTTCAGGTGTGGTAGTGTATTCAGGGTTTGCTGTGGTAAGAGAGTTGGCTTCTCATGGTGCCAAATTGCATTAGCTTCTGTTGATTATATTCTTTTGCCATCTGGTTGTCTCTGGACCTAACTGGTCTGGGTATCTCAGATTGGAGCAGGCCTCCTTGGAAGCAGGAAGAGCTGTGTATCCCAGGTTAGAGCAAGCCTCCTGGGAAGCCGTTAGTGCTGTCTCTGGTTAGAGAAGGCCTCCTTGGAAGCAAGCTTCCTTTGTCCCTATTTATAGCGGTCCTTCTTGGAGACCAACAGGCACACTGATCTGCCATGGATGCAACTAAACAAATAGTTTTAAAACAAGCAATGTTCTTCTTAATTTCTCCAGGTAAATATTGCATCTGAAACAGACTGAATAATTTACATGAGAAATAGACAAATCTGAGGAAGTCCTGCCTGGGCAGAGAAGCTGATGGTTCAAAAAATGGGAAGGAAAGCAAAACCTTACATAGTGAACTTTAGGAGAGTGATGGCGCATTTGAGTGTTTTTAACTTTAAAATTACAGGAAAAAGACTTCAGATTGCAGTTTGGCTAATTTTTTGAAAACAGACTTTAGATGCCAAGAGAAAAGCATTTGTAATTTTAATTGTTAAAATGTAGCCATAGTTAAAAGGACTTTTAATACTGTAGAATAAATCTTGTCTATGAGACTAGGAGAAACTAACCTAAATATACAAAAAGTATATCCTTGAGAAAAGGTAGTATGTAGAAAAGTCTATGTTTGACCTTCCATGCTAACTAGCTGTAGTCTTCACATTATTGGTGAGCTCTTCCTTAACAAATAAATCTCTAGCCTGAGAGTTGAATGGTTTACAACTTCAGATTGGCATCTTTTCATATTCTCTTTCTCAGAGTTCCCATGCAGGATCCCTGTAATCTAGTGTTTCCAGGAAGGTAAGGATGTATTCATTCCGAAACACACAAAGAACACACAGTTTGGGCATAAGAAAGACGAACAATAGTGTTGTATGAGGGGTAAGAGAGAAAACCATGGATCTTACTGCAGCAAGAACTTCCACAACCTGAGAGGAAATATGGTGCTTTTAAAAATTAAATTTAGATTAGCTATAAATATATATATTACAAATGCTAGAACAACCAAATACTTATAAATGTTCATCTAGCAAGCTCAGAAAGGAAAGAAAATAATTTCATACACAGGATTCATAGAAGGCGAAATTGTAAAAAAAAAAAATAAGAGAATAAATATAACACATGGGAAAGAGTTAAATATGGCAGGTAATAATCCACTTATACTATTAAGCTTCAAACTTATCTCATTTTAGAGCCTAAGGTATGGTCTACTTTAGTGAATATTTTATGAGGTCTTGAGAAGAATTCATCTTACTATTTTCAAATGGAGTAGCTGTAAATGTCCATCTGACTTAGGTGGCTGATGGTTCTGTTTAATTCAAGATATCTATGCTAATTTTGCCTATGGATCTAAATATATCTTCAAAGGCACAATGTATCAAAACTTACATGCAGGGAAATAAATCACCTGATTAGCTTTACATCAACCAGGAAACACTGCATCAATAATTAATAGTGTTGCAGAATGCAAAGCAGGAGGGCTCACTAGAGATTTCTACTAAAAGTGTGAGAAAGGAAGGACATCATTCCTCTCTGATCTCCCTCAGAAAAAGAAGCAGAGAGAATTCATTTTAAATAAGTTTATGTGGTCCATATTTATAAAGCACTAAAATCATATAGAAATTACAATAATACAAAGCTGTAGACATCTGTCTCTCTTCAGTACAGATGCTAAACTGCCTAACAAGAAAGTGAAATAAGGTTGAATGAACTAAGACATAGCAAATTACACAGCATGATCAAATTTTGTTTGTATATATGACCCATGTACATAAGGGATTTTTGATATTCAAAATCAATATGATCCATCAAAAACCAATTCAATGAAACAATACATCAATTAATGGAGCAAAATTGATAAAAACCAACATCAACAACAACAAAAAGCCCAACTGCTTAAAGGAATAGCAATGGGAGGATTTACCCCAACTTGATAAATAAATGATTTTATAAAATTCCTACAACTGACACCAATTTAAGGGTGAGGAAATAAATAATTTCTTTTAAAGGAAGAAGCTAAGGCTGTTGTTGTCTCTTAACACTTCATTAGACATTGTACTGAATCCCATATGTCCCAAAATACGGAAAGAAAATAAAACAAAATGGTGATTATTTTATGTGTAGAGCACTCAAAAATTATCGCGTAACAGATATTCTTATCTCCTACAAATAGTAAGCACATGCAGATTTTAGAATAAAATATAAATATACAACGCTCAACAAAATTTCCACACATCTGCAATGAACAGAGAAAATTTGAACCCAGCACAATGACATTTATATTTAACAAAAAGGAAGATGAAGTCCCCAGAAATAAATTTTCATAATAATAAATATATAGAATCAAAACAATAAAAAATTTATAAAAAAAACCCTACAAACTTCAGTTAAATGACATTAAATGAGGTCTAAATATGAATATATATTACTTTTTACAGAAAGGAAGCATCTACATAATCAAGATAACAATTTTCAGCCTGATCTACAGATTCAGTGATTGTACAGATTCATTCTCAATCAAAACCACGGCAAATTGCTTTATTAATATTGATAATCCTATTTTAAGGACATATAGACACTATGAAAGACCCAAGATAGGCAGCGTGTATTGAACAAGAAGAACAAGAACCATGGGTCTGATGCTAACTGACTTCAGTATTTATAAATACAGTATTGTATTGGCAAAAGATTAGACAAAAGATCAATGGAACAAAATAAAGATCTTGGAAACACATCTATACAAACAAAGCCAACTGATTTTGAACAAAGGAACTGTGTCAGTTTAATGGAGAAATGTAGTTTTTCCAATACATGGTACTGGAACAACTGGACATATGCTAAAATATAAAGAAAGAAAAACAATATATAAGCAATATGATCACGAGCCTTGCAACTTTCTTAAAGTTTATCAGGGGCTAAAATATAAGGTATAAAATTATACAAGTCCTAGGCAATGATATGGAAAAACAGAAGGTGACAGGATTAGATTAACTAAATATAATACTCCAAAAAAAAACACATCTGAAAAAAAAACCACAATTGTTAAATTGGGATCCAGTAAAGTATTGCTTTCTGAAAGACACTGAAGAGATAAACAGAGAATTCCAGTATGAAGTGGTTTGTAGAAAATAGTACATGATATATACATACATGCATGCATACATACATACATAGATAATGCATACATATATACATAAGACATTCATTGCATATAAAGACGGCTCAGTGGTAAGAGCACTTGCTGTTCTTCCAAAGAGCATAAGTTTGAATTCTATGATCCATTTCAGGATGCTTACAATCTTCTGTAAACCAACAGCCAATATCAAATTAAATGGAGAGATTACTTGAAGCATTCCCACTAAAATTGGAAACAAGACAAAGATGCTCACTCTCCCCATATTTATTCAATATAGTACTCGAAGTTCTAGCTAGAAGAATAAGACAAGAAAAAGAGATCAAGGGGATACAAATTGACAAAGAAGAAGTAAAGGTATCATGATTTGCAGATGATAGGATAGCATACATAAGCAACCCCAAAATTTCTTCCAGAGAACTTCTACAGCTGATAAACAACTTCACCAAAGAGGGCTGGATATAAAATTAACTCAAATAAATCAGTAGCCTTCCTTTACACAAATGGTACACAGGCTGAGAAGTAAATTAGGGAAACAACTCTCTTCACAATAGTTACAAATAATGTAAAATATCTTGGGATAACTCTAACCAAACAAGTGAAAGATCTGTATGACAACAGCTTCAAGTCTCTCAAGAAAGAAATCAAAGGAGATCTCAGAAAAAGGAGATTATCTCCCATGCTCATGAATTAGCAGAATTAACATAGTAAAAATGGCCATCCTACCAAAGGCAATCTACAAATTCAATGCAATCTCTATAAAAATCTCAACACAACTCTTCAAAGACATGGAAAGAGCAATTCTCAAATTCATCTGGAAAGGCAAAAAGCCCAGAATAGTGAAAATAATTCTTAACAATAAAAGAACTGCAGAGAGAATCACCATCCCTGACCTCAAGCTATACTACAGAGCAGTAGTGATAAAAACTGCATGGTATGGAAACAGAGACAGACACGTTAATCAATGAAATAGAACTGAAGACCCAGAAATCAAAAATTAAACCATACACTTGTGGACACTTGATCTTTGACAAAAAAGCAAATATATATATATATGCACATGCACACACACACACAACAGAAAAAAAGAAAGCATCTTTAATAATAAATGGTGCTGGTCTAACTGGCAGTCTGTATGTAGAAAAATAAAAATAGATTTATATTTGTCACCTTGCACAAAGCTCAAATGTGGATCAAGGACCTTAATATAAAATCAGATACACTGAATCTAATAGAAGAGAAAGTGGGAAAGAGCCTTGAATTCATGGGCACAGGGAGAAATTTCCTAAATAGAACTCTAATCACTCACACTCTAAGATCAAGAAATGATAAATGGGAACTCATGAAACTGGAAAGCTTCTGTAAGGCAAAGGACATTGTCAATAGGAGAAATTAGGAACCTGGAGATTGGGGAAAAAATCTTCACTAATCTTAGATCCAATAGAAGGCTAATATCCAAAACATATATAAAAAAAACTTAAGAATCTAACCACCAAAACACCAAACAACTCAATCAAAAAATAGTGTTTAGAACTAAACAGAATTCACAACAGAGGAATCTTGAATAGCTAACAAGTACTTAAAGAAATGTTCAAAGTCCTTAGTGATTAGGGAAATGAAAATCAAAACGACCCTGAGATTCCACCTTACACCAATCAGAACAGATAAGATCAAAACCTCAGGTGACAGCACATGTTGTCAAGGATATGAAAAGGAACACTCCTCCATTGTTAGTAGGTTTGCAAACTGGTACAACTACTCCAGAAATCAATCTGGAGGTTACTAAGAAAATTGGAAATAGATCTACCTGAAGATCCACTATACCATCTTGTGTATATACCCAAAAGATGCTCCACCATATCACAGGGGCGCATGTTCCACTATGTTTATAGTGGCCTTGTTCATGATAGCCAGAAGCTGGAAAAAACCCAGATGTCCCACAACAGAAGAATGGATACAGAAAATATAGTTGATTTACACAATGGAATACGACTCAGTTATTAAGAACAAGGCTATCCTGAGTTTTGAATGGAACTAGCAAATATCATCCTGAGTGAGGTAAAGGACAGACACAAAAAGACATGCATGGAATGTACTCACTAATAAGTGGATATTAGCAAAAGAAAGAAAGAAAGAAAGAAAGAAAGAAAGAAAGAAAGAAAGAAAGAAAGAAAGAAAGAA
>JANHMN010000002.1:187296021-187324228 GCA_030674055.1 Rhabdomys pumilio | reverse complement strand
GAAAGAAAGAAAGAAAGAAAGAAAGAAAGAAAGAAAGAAAGAAAGAAGTACAGAATACCCAGGACACAGTTCACAGAACTCAAAAAGGTTATCAAGACAAAGGGCTCAAGTGAAGATGCCTCAGTCCCACTTGGGAGGGAGAAGAAAGTAATCACAGGAGGGGGGAGGGACTGAAGGACCTAGGTGGGAAAGGGAACAGGAAGGAGAAGAGGGGAATATGATCAGGTATTGGGTGTACCAGCAGAAAGAATGAAAACAGGCAACATTAGGAGGTAGGAGGTGGGGGGCAGGACCCTCCAGAATGTACCAGAGACCTGGAATGTGAGAGACTCCCAGGACTCAAAGGGAGGGACCTTGGATGAAATGCCCTACAGTGGGAAGAGGGAACTTGTAGAGCCCACCTCCAGCAGAAAGATAGGGCATCAAGTGAGGGAGAGAGTTGCCATCCCACAGTCAAATCTCTGACACATATTTGTTCCTGTCTGAAAGAACTGCAGGGACAAAAATGGAGAAGAGCCTGAGGAAAAAGAGGTCCAGTGACAGGCCCAAAGTGGAATCCAGATCAAGGGGAGGCCCCAAGGCCTGACACTGTTATTGAGGTTATGGAGTGCTCACAAAACAGGGCCTATCATGACTGCCCTCCTAAAGATTCAACAAGCAGCAGAAAGAGTCAAATGCAGATATTTACACCCAACAATGGACAGAAGCTGCTGACCCCTGAGGTTGAATTAGGGAAAAGCTTGAAGAAGCTGAGAAGGAGGGTGACCCTGTAGGAAGAACAGCAGTCTCAATTAACCTGTACTCTGGAAATCTTCAGACACTGGACCACAAACCAGGCAACATACACCAGCTGATATGGGGCCCCCAACACATATACAGCAGAGGACTGCAGAGTCTGAGTTCAGTTGGAAAAGATGCACCTAACCCTCAAGAAACTGAAGCAGCTACAGCAAGAGGGAAAGTCTGGTACGATGGGGGATATGGGGAAGTGGGAACATCTTCCTGCAAGCAGGGAGGGGGGAAGGGAGGAGGTATAGGATGTGGAACAGTCAGAGGGTGGACAGAGAGGTGATAAAATCTGGAGTGTAGAAAAAAAAATCAGCTGGGCAGTTGTGGCACACGCCTTTAATCCCAGGACTTGAGAGGCAGAGGCAGGTAGATTTCTGAGTTGGAAGCCAGCCTGGTCTACAGAGTGAGTTCCAAGACAGCCAGGGCTACACAGAGAAACCCTGTCTCGAAAAACCAAGGAGAGAGAGAGAGAGAGAGAGAGAGAGAGAGAGAGAGAGAGAGAGAGATTAAATATTTTTTTAAAAGAAGAAAAGAGGAAGTAGGGCTGAGGTAGGAGGTGGGCATGCAACTAGGAGAGGAGAAAGAGGACAGTGCAAAGGGAGAGGAAGGACAGAGATTTAGTAACACTAAACATATTTTTAAAAAGATATGCTCAAAAAGGTCAACAAGCTGAAAGGTCCAAGTGAGGACTCCTCCATTCCACTTGGGAGGCAGAAGAAAATAAGCACAAGTGGGGAGGGAGGGAAGGACCTGGGATGGAAAATGGACTGGGTGGAGGGAAGAGGGGAACCTGATGTGCTATTTGATGAGGGAAGAGGACTGAAGCCCTGAGGGCCAGCAGAAGAATGGAAACAGGTAACCTCAGGAGGAAGGAGGTGGGGGAACCCTCAAGAATGTACCAGAGACCCGAGAGGTGAGAGACACTCGGGACTCAAAGAAAGGAACCCTAGATGAAATACCTTACATTGAGGAGAGGGAACTTATAGATCCCACCTCCAGTACTAAGACAGGGCATCAAGTGAGGGATGGGGTTCCCATCCTACAGTCAAAACTCTGACCCATAATTGCTCATGTCTGAAAGAACTGCAGGGATGGAAATGGAAAGGAGCCTGAGGAAAACAAAGTCCAACGACAGGCCCAAAGTGGGATCCAGCTCAAGGGGAGGTCCTGAGGTCTGACATTATTACTGAGGCTATGGACAGCTCACAAAAAGTGACCTATCATGACTGCCCTATGAAAGACCCAACAAGCAGCTGAAAGAGTCAGATGCAGATATTTGCACCCAACCAATGGACAGCAGCTACTGACCCCTGTGGTTGAGTTAGGGAAAGGATAGAAAAAGCTGTGGAGGAGAGTGACTCTGTAGGAAGACCAGCAGTCTCAGCCTGGACCACTGAGATCTCTCAAACACTGAACCACTAACCATGCAGCATACACCAGCTGATATGAGGCCCCCAACACATATACAGCAGAGGACTGCAGAGTCTGGGTTCAGTCAGAGAAGATGCACCTAACCCTTGACAGACCGGAGACCCCAGGTCTGGTTGGTTGTGGAGTAAGGGTAGGGGAGGTGGGGGATGAGGACATCCTCAGGGAGACAGGGGGATGGAAAGGAGGTATGGAGAAGAATAAAATCTGGAGTGTAAATAAATAAATGACAAAAAAATTAAAAACAATACAATAAAAGATATGAATGCATACAAGTAGCATATGGACTCAACTGTTTATAATAATGAATATGTATATATATACACGAATGCATATATGCCCCTAGTAACAATAAGAAAAAAGACCATGAATTTGAAAGGGAAAAGTATATGTGGTAGTTAGAAGGAGGAAAGGAGAGAGAGAGAGAGAGAGAGAGAGAGAGAGAGAGAGAGAGAGAGAGAGAGAGAGAGAGGAGAGAGAGAGTGGGAGTGAGAGGGAAAGACTATGCAATTCAATTACAATTTCATAAACAAAAAAAGCCATATGGAGATATTATTTTATAAACATACCTTTAAAACGCAGATGCACACACACACACACACACACACACACACACACACACACACACACAAATATATGCACATCCCTATAGAGAAAGAGTTACATCACATGAGTTGATCATGTTCTTTCTCAAAGCCACAAACCACATGATAAAACTCTCAGTGCCACTCATGGAAAATCCTTCTTGTTAATTTTGGGTTGGGAGAGATCCATGGGATTGTCTCCCAGAACTTGAAGGAGACCTACTTGCTGAAGATACCACATACTTCAGACACAGGCCTTGAACAACCAAGCTGAAACTGACCTGGAAGTCTGCACCCTAAGGACTAGCTCTCATGTGTTCATAGGAAGCTATGTAAGCTGTCTCATTGTGATGCAGGAGTGTCTTTTCTGCCTTCAATGCAAGTTCATAGCTTTCTCTCTCCACTCCAAGATGACACCCACTTTCCTTTATAATCTAGGTCAGTGAACCATATGAGATGGTTTTCTTATCCCAGATTTTCACACTACTTCATTGATGTTTAATTTAATTGGTGGACAACAAGGCTTAGTATCATTTTTTCATCAAAGGTTATTGATGCTGGATTAAATCTGTGGAACTCACCCTTTCCATAGATCAATGCTTCTCAACCTCTGGGTTGTGACCCCTCACAGATATTCTGCATATCAGATACCTACATTCACGCCAATAGCAAACTTGCAGTTATGAAGTAGCAATGAAATCATTTTATATGTTTGGGAATCACCACAACATAAGAAACTGTATTATAGCTTCACAGCATTAGGAAGGTTGAGAACCACTGTCCACAAACTTATAGTCGGGAATGGGATTACATATAAGGCCAGTTCAAAACTTTGCTAAATGGACCACCAGGAATACAGGCATTTTTTGGTGTGTTTACTTTCTTATCTCTATTCTATCCATTGTACCCAAACTGCTTGTTATTTTCAATTCATTGCTTTTGTTACAGATTGAGCAGGATAAGAAGTGCCAAGTTAGCTGAAGACATGTTATTTCTATGTATGTCTGCATGCGTGCAGAGCACAAATTGCCTGAACCAATAGGAAGACAGAAGCCACCTCACCCTTACGCACGGGGAGCAGTAATTACTCAAAGAGAAGAAGAAGCAGAAATGATGGCGGCTTTCTCATTTTTGAGCTAGGACATCCTTCTGCTTTTGCTTGGGAATATCAATGTTCCTTCCAGATCTTAGGGCCTCCAGTTGGAACTCAGTTACATGACTGCCATTTTGGTGTCTCCAGCTGACTCTTGACATCTGTGCAAATCACTTATTCATTTATTGGCTTGATTTGTCTTGGAATCTTCCTAAATAATGGACCCTTTGGAAGTTTGGTCTGAGTTAATCTTTGCCTAGGCCCTGATGGAGTGCATGATTAAGTGTGTAACTTCTAATACACATCCACAGGTGATATTCCTGCTACAGTCTGACAGTGTAAGGGCCTGAAGAGTGGGGGATTCAAAGCAGTGATTTGAAAGGTGTATTGTGACAGTATCTTGTACACACATAATATTGTGTTTTGCAGACCCTGCTTTCTCTTCCTTGCATCTTGTCTATCAAATAACCCTTTGTACTAAAAATAACTCTCTCTCTCATTGTATTCATAGTTCTAAAGACTGGAAATATCACAAAGTGTTTAATCCCAATATAAGCAATGAAAGTCTTGGCAGGCTGGTAGAAGGCCACAGTGCTTTTTTGTTCTGCAGCCTTTGTGCACAGGGATAGCTGATACTGCTGTGATGGTAACATATGCATGCAATTTGCCTCCTTGACATTATGCTAACTGATGCTTTTATTATCATCCAGCAACAACAGGACAATGGCCTGAGGAAATACAATTCACCTATGATGGATGAATTGTATATATTTACTTAGAAGTGATGTTTTTAATTTGTAGATGAAACAGTTTCCTTTGAACTAAAACCTCTTTTTTTTGGATGCAGTGGTAAGTGAAGCATGTGAGAGATAGAAAATTAAAAAAGAACTTGACATTTTAGAAAGTTGAAACTTATAAGATCTAAGAGACCCCTCTCCACTTTTACAGAAACAGTAACAACTGCTGGGGTAGAGGTGGGATTCTGACCATCCAAGGAGCCAAATGACAATCCTTAGACCTGTTGAGCTGCTTGCAAGTCATGAAGAGTGTTACAAGGTTTCAGCATCCTTGAGTTGCCACTTGTGCTGAGATGGGGTTTTCAGTGAGGTGGCTGCATTTGTGCCGTCCTTGTTTTTTGATAAAAAACGGATAGATTGGTTCTAGAGTTGAGTGTTGGTAGAATCATTTCTTTGGACTGTCTAGGGTTCTGTATCTGACATGCAAGCATTTCCTCTCACACAACAAATAAAAAATAATGTAGTGGTGTGTAGCTACTCAGGTTTTTTTTTCTTTTAGTAATTATATTTATTTACAATTCAAACGTTGTCCTCCTTCCCTGACTCCCTTCCTTCCACAATTCCTCACCCCATCTTCTCTCCCCTTTGCCTCTAAGAGGGTGCTCCCCACCCACCCACCCACCCACTCCCTCCTCACCAATCTACCATTCCCCTCCTTTGGGGCAACACACCTCCACAGGACCAAGCACCACCCCTCTCAATGATGCCAGATAAGTCAGTCCTCTGTACTATGTAG
Source organism: Rhabdomys pumilio (assembly GCA_030674055.1). Taxonomy (NCBI): domain Eukaryota; kingdom Metazoa; phylum Chordata; class Mammalia; order Rodentia; family Muridae; genus Rhabdomys; species Rhabdomys pumilio. Next base: position 187,318,801 of record JANHMN010000002.1, on the reverse strand, counting down.
TGATATATCTCAGGGAGCCATTGATAGAGGCCAGCGTATGGAATCTCTTTAGTTTGGACTACATTTTCCAATACTATGACATAAATCAACTCATTTTTCTTGTAATTAAATAAAGTAACATGTTCGTATTATAAACCAAGGAATAAATAATAATGGCTGCTTTCTAGAAATTGGTAATTATCTGAACAACTAAAAGTTATTTGTGGAATAGATTCTGTATTTTTCTCTTTCTGCTGTTTACTTTTCATTATGTGTATATGGGGTGGTCTCTGTGTGTATGTTTATCTGAGTTCAGGTACCTTCAGTGGCAAGAAGCTCTTGGCTCTCCCCGCGATGGAGTTGTAGGAAGCTGTGGCTGTTTGACATCACACTGGGATCCTCAATGAGAGCTATGTGCTCTCAGGTAATTGATAGGTTTCAAAGATGATATGAATGTCCTCTGAATTAAAAATAAATCAGGAGATGGCATATTAACAAGACTCCTACAGAGACCGGAGAGATGGCTCAGCAGTTAAGAGCACTTGCTGCTTCTGCAAGTTGGATTCCCATCTCCCACGTGATGACTCACAGCTGCCTGTAACTCCAGTTTTAGGGGATGCAATGCCTTCTGATGACTAAGGGCACCAATTACACACATGCTGCACACACATACTGTTTAGTTAGAGCTTGTTGTTCACCCCGGCACAAGCTGGAAAACCCTGTTTGCACTGTTTCCACCAACCCTACCCTCTCTGAAAAACTCCAAAGGGATGGCTCTGAAATCTCACTTTTGCATTTCTGGCAGCAGATGCATATAGCTGTTCTGATATGACCAGTCCACCCAAGTGCCTGGCCAGGTGCCCAGCTTCTGGCAATACTCAGGCAGTTTCAGCTCCTGGCTGACACATCATCAAATCTTGCCTGAGAACTATAAAAATTCCCTGCCTTAGCCCTGGTTATCCGAGTTGTTATACACTTGTGCTTGGAGAATTGTTATTCTTCTTACTCATATTAACAGTGTTTCATCTATAAAATAATAGATCAACCTAATTTATAATATAGGAATTTATTACAAATGGTCAGATTAATTGTTTATAATGTTGAGCTTGAATGCTTTCTTTATTGATGGCTGCTCTTAGGCCTACAGTGGTTAAATTAAGTAATTATTTATTCACTATTAAAGGTTTTTTTCATTCCTAAAGAGCTGTCCCTCTTTCGGCTATAATTTAAATTTACATTTAGATTTTATATTCTTATGGTAAATTTAAAGTTGACTGAAATTCATTTTTTGGGTGACCAGCTGTCACCAGGCTGGTTTGGCTTCCCACCTCTACCTAAAAATCTTCCCACTATTTTGCTACATAGACAGGTTGATTCATAAAATTGTTTTTAGGTAGCTTGTTTGGTTTCTGGGTTTCTAGCTCTAATTCATTTAGTTAGAATTTTCCTAGTTAATTCATTAAGCAAAAGGTACAAGATTTTATCTGTGTTTGTTTTACTTTTAAATAATCTTTCATCTTTCCTCGGCCCAGTTCTGGTGAACTTATCTATGGGTTGTGCCAATTACACTTGCATTTATTTACTTTTATTCTGGTCTGATTTGGCCTATATTGCATCAGCAGAAAACATACTACATATATGCAAGCAAAACACTCATGCATAGATAGATGATAGATAGATAGATAGATAGATAGATAGATAGATAGATAGATGATAGATATTTAAAATCATTAATATCTTTAAAGACTCTTGCTGAGGTAGACTTCATGGCAGACTCAAACCTCAGTGATTCACGTGCTCCTGAGCCTGGGTGCCAATGATTCAGGATTATATAACTGAAACATGACTAGTGGAAGAGCGTCTGCTTGCAGGGTACCTCAATACTTGGGGTACCTCAATACTTGAGGGACTACAAACTTTGTCAATAACAAATTCTGCCATAGAATTTAGATGCAGGTGTGCATGGTATGTTCACCACCAAGAGCAATGGCCCCAAGATGAGCCAACATTCTTAACTGGGCTCTAGAAGGACCACCAAGAAGTATTATCAGTATCTCTGACCCAGTCTAGGGGGACTCACCACATTCACCTGAGTTTTACTATAAAAACCCCACAATGTTATCACCAGGAAAACCATAAAAACATTTCTTCATGTTCCTGTCTATGAGGAAGCTTCAAAATGAAGAAAATACATAAGAGGTTTATATTAAAATGGATTCCAGTTTTTTCTAAATATGATACAAAGTCTAAGTGAAAAAGAAAAATCATGTTAAGAAAAAATTATTAATGTTCTTAAAATGCCATAATGAAGATTCATTTTTTCTTTTTCTTTATTCTTCTGTCATACAATACATCCTGACCACAGGCTCCCCTCCTTCTCCTCAAAATATCCTATCTGTTCTCCTACCCAGACCCACTGGCTCCTCTGCTTCCCTTCAGAAAAGATCAGGCTTCCTAGTGATATCAACCAAACATGGCATAACAGAATTCAGTAAGAACAGCATTAAGTCTGGCCTCAGTAGGAGAAACTGTGGTGCCTAACCCTTGAGAGACTTGAGGCCCCAGGGAGTAAGGAGGCCTGAAGGGGTTCTAGGGGTTGGGGACATCCTCTTGGAGACAGGGAAAGGGGAAATGGGCTGAAGAACTGTGCGAGGACAGACTGGGAGGGGGTAACAACTGAACTGTAAAAAATAAAAGTAATTAAAAGAGAAAAATAAACAAAGACTTTACAATTCTATGCAAAAAAAAGAAAAATTAAAACAAATCTGGCACACCCTTGTTGTCTTACTGTATACTGATATGTCACTTAACAGGACTGCATTATAAGAAGGCATCCATAGAAAATGTCATCATTGTGAGAATAGCAGACAGAGAGATAAATGGTGTGAGTCCTTCATTCAACATGTCACCTTGATGTAACCAGAGATATGGACACAAGACAGATGTGACCATTGCCAGTGGGACACAGCATATCAGAAAATTTAGCCTGCAGCCACAGTGAACAGAAATTTAACACAGTTGTCAATACAGGTGTTATGTGTTCTACACAGTGAATTGTCACACACTTTTATACATTTGCCAGCAGCAGGCTTCTTCAGCCACTAAACAAACACTTGGACAAATAGTCATACTACACCAATATTACACCCACAACAGCACTAGGAGAAGAATCGTTTAGCTCCATTCCAATCTTGAGACATCACTGCTCTGTGTGGTTGGTTCCTAACTGAAATATTACCTGAGTGTGAGCCAATGACATGTGAAGAACTGTGTTAAACAATGCACTATCAACAGAAGCTGGGAAAATGGGGAAAATGAGTGTTCTGAAATAAGAAATAGTGAATGACATATAGTATATTTACGTATTATGAGTGATGCAATTAGTGTTGAGTTAAATGAGAGAGAACAACTTTTGCTAAGAAATTCTGTAAGGATGTAATGGAATTGTTGGCAAGATAAAAACAATTGTCTATCAACACTCATTATACAAGATAACTTGACAATAGATTAGAAAGCCTCTCAAGTTTGCCAAGCAACTGAACCAAAAACTGTATAAGAGTTTAGCCTAAAACACAGTCAGACAAATGCACAGAATTGGTAACAGTTTCTAACATTATTTCAATAGTAACATGTTGGATGTATCTCCACTTCCAATAATACATGTTCATTTTGAAAAGCATATATTTATAACCTGCATTTGTAGGCAGCCATTTGAAATAAATACTGACACTGTGGTCATGTGAAACATTTTTATAATACACTGCTAATTGGTTTAGCAGTCTATTTCTTCAGCTTGTAACTATTCCTGTCTCTTTATTTTGCTTTGGTTTTTGTATTTTTCAAAATTTTAATACTGATTCCCAACATCAGTTTTTAGTACTTCATGAAGAAAAGGGAGTTCTCAAAACGCCCCTTTTCTTTTCTGAGGGACTATTGGCTGTTTAATATTATTGTGACAAGGCAAGAGATCGTAAATAACATCCCACTGATGCTCATTCAGAAAACCCTGTGTGTGTGTGTGTGTGCGCGCACACGTGCGCGCACACACACGCACAGGCACATGCATAACCATGTTTGCGAGTGCACGCGTGCACACACACACACACACACACACACACACACACACAATACACCACTACCTCCACACATCAGGTATAAAAATAGGAAGGTGGCTGTGTTCTGAAAATAGAGTTTTAATGAGAGGAAATTGAATGAGACAGAGTAATAGAAAGTGAAAAGAACTAAAATGCACTATATACATGTCTGAGTCTGTAAGAGAATAAAGTAGTAACGAAAAATGACAAGGAAGATTAGAAAATATTCTTTCCAAATAGTCCTTATGTTTAATGTTTTATAAAAAGAAGTAGAAAAGTAACTGTATATAACCAGGAAATGTCTCTTAAATTTTTAAAAATTCATTTTTACTATGTGTTATGTGTATATGTCGATGAGTGTGTGTAAATGAGTTAAGTACCCTTGAAGCCCAGAAGAGGGTGCTGAGTTCCCTGTGGCTGGAGTTGGAGGTGCTTGTGAGCCCCCAGTATGGGTGGTGGGAACTGACCTCAAGGTCCTGTGCAAGAGTAAGAGGTAGGCTTACTAGCTGAGTCCACACTCAAGCTGGTAGTCTATCTTCTTATCACCAGATTGTAAACTGTGAGAACCTTATACATAAGAAAGTATATTGCCCAAATAAGGATCTGAGTCATTGCAGTGCTTTCTCTCTCACTCATTAATTTCTAGAACATATGTCAGAGAGGAAGTATATCAGCCTCTTTGGAAGTCATGAATGACTTTGTAATACAAATGTTTTTTTCAAACCAATGAAAATATTCAGTGGCAGAGTTACAACCATGCTCTGTTACAGTTTACGTGGGATATGTCTTGATGGGTTTTCTGTAAAGTTAAAACTTTAATACAAGAAGTTTTAACATGACCATATAGTTTCCAGTGTTACTACTGTTATAAGAAACAAATGTAAACCAGAATTTACAAAGCTCAATAACTGATAATAAATGGAAAGAAACTCAAATATTAAGTGATAGGATAACTGGTAAGCTGTAGATTGTATCCCCACATGTTAGAAACTCATATAGTCAGTGAATAAATAATTTAAAATATTTTTAGTGTGATTAAATTCTGAGTGAAACTTGGGATCTGTGATTTCAGTTTGTGTGTGTGTGTGTGTGTGTGTGTGTGTGTGTGTGTTTGTGTGCGTGCACATAATTTATCTATATACAAACTGGAATCATAGATATATATGTCTGTGCAGAACATATATATATATATATATATATATATATATATATATACATATGTATATACTTGAACACACATTATAATAAAATATGTATTCAAGAAAATTTATAAAAGATGGTAGACATTTCTAGAATGTATGAATACTGTAGTTTCTGTTTTTCTATGGCATATATGCAATAAATTAATAATTTCAAGAATAGCATGACAAATATAACATAAAGTACTTAAGTCTGAAATAAAATTTGACCCTGTGTTAACTCTTTTTCTTATAGTAATGTTATCATGGTATTTTAATATTTTAAAGGTTTTTATTCAATAACCTGTGTGAGGTTTGCATCTTTCAAGTGTCTAATTTAAATTTCAACATCATTTGGTCTCCATTCTCTGAATTATTCAGCTATAATTACTGTGATCAGATTCTGATCGTTAAAGATATTAAAGCTTCACTGTAACTTCCTCTCTGTGAAATTTAAAAGATTCTTCCCTTTGAGCTTTATCTGTGAGGTATGATCTACCTTGTCTGGAGAACTAATCCAAGTCTTAACTGAAAATACTTTCATTAATTAGTATGTTCAGAGCCATATGTAATACAAAGAGACTGATTTATTCTGTGACCAATTAGTACCTTCTAATCTGCTCGCCCGTACGCATCATAAAGGCTTCAGTTTAATGTCTTCTAAATTTCTATGATTTAACAGGATTATTTTTATAAAATAAACCTTCAAACACTGAGCACATTTAAGTGATTTTGTTTCTGTTCTGGCACATCGACCCTTGACCACAGAGGTCCAGTTGATTGTATTTGTTCTCCAAAAAGGTGAGCAATCTAATTGACTTTTATTTAATTATTTAAATATTAATTATTATTTACAATATATAATTATTAATGAGTTGTATGGACCAAAAAAAATAGCTCAGATATTCAAACTGTTTTTCACAAGTGAATATCAGGAGATACCTAGAGTAGACTCAAACATGGGGCACGAGTGTGTTGAGAGCTGCAATAGAAGAAGTGTAAAGCACTGTGCCAAAAGCAGAAGCAGAAAGGAATGTTTATTAATCAATATATATTTTCACTGAAGTCAAGACATGTCACAGAAAAGGACAGACACCTTATATGTTGATATGAGTTAAGCCTTCACATACCAGGAGTGGTGGGATTGCACTTGATTGTGTGTTGACCAGTCAGTATGATGGTGATCAGTAATCTGCAGTCTGTTGCATGCAGTACTCCAGCACAGAAGGCTTGTCAGCAACAAAGAGAGAAGTACATAAAATCTCTCCATCATGAAAAACCAGGCAACCTCACCTTCTTGAACTGGGGATAGTAATCAGAGTTTTAATCATTAGGGACATTGGTTTTCTTCCTGGGTTGGTGTCACCACTCTTCACACCACTGGATCCAATTAAATTCATCAATAATTATGACTCACATTGTCATTTGAGCTATACCAAACATTTCTAAAAGCTACAGGAGACAATATTTGTTGAATAATGTATTTAAAGAACAGTATCCTACTCAGTATCACCCTCCAAGGAGTCTCTTTTCTTTTTTGGCTTTTAGAATCATTTTATTAGTGTCTAATGATTGTACAAAGTAATGGTTTTCATTGTAACATTTTCAGTGTGTGTAACATTCTTTGATCACATTTATTCCCCATTTCCTTCACTTGGCTCCCTTTCCCTTTCTGTGACCCTTTCTTTTGCACTCTAGAAGACATTTATTTCTATGGTGTTGACCTGCTTTTTGTTGTTGTTGTTGTTGTTGTTGTTGTTGGTTTGAGTTTTGTTTGTTTGATTTTAGTTTTAGAAATATCCTTGATTTTTTTATTAATTATTTTGTTTACTTACATTTTAAATAATATCCCCCAGTTTCCCCTCTGCAGGACATGTCTCCTCCCCTTTGCCTCTGTGAGCATTCTCATCCATCCATGCACACACTTCCACCTCACTGCTCTAGAATTCCCCTATTCTGGGGCATCGAGCCTCTGCAGGACCAAGGGCTTCCCCTCCCATTGATGCCAAATAAGACAATCTTCTGCTACATATGTAGCTGGAGCCAAGGATCCCTCCATGTAGACTCTTTGGTTAGTGGTTTGGTTCCTGGGAGCTCTGGGTGGTCTGGTTAGTTGATGTTATTTTTTTTCTATGGGGTTGTAATCCCCTTCAGCTTTTTCAGTCCTTCTTTGAGCTCTTCCACTGGGGTCCCCAGACTGAGAAGTCTTACATTGAATAAAAGATGTCAAATGTCAGGCATGTAATTCCTCAGTTATCAAGAATATCTGAAACTGTCAGTTGTTTTTTTCAAATGCCCAGAATTACTTGACTAATGAGATCCTAGCTAAACCTTTCTATTTTATTTTATTCTGTCTCACAAATCAGTTTCACTGAATGATGTGTACATATTTGTGACTCCTATCCATGCCTCTAACTTCACCATAATCAGTTGGTATAACCTAGCCAGAGCCAACTAAACAAAAGTTCAACAAAAATAGGAAAATGTGTTTCAGAAAATAGCTTACTCCAGGAAAGCTAAACTTGAACAAGGTATATTTATTCTGAAAAACATCCATTAATCAGGACTCTGTCTATTTGATTGAATGCCTTTTCTTTAAAAAGCAACAGAAATCCATTTAAACTAACTTATGTGTAAAAGGGAATTTATTATAAGAACAGGGACATATGCCACTGGGTGCAAAGCAAGACATATAGCTGATCACATGAGGATGACACCATAAATGGAAAGTCAGCAAGCAAGACAAGATTTCTCTCACTGTGACTCTCATTGCATCTCAACCCAATCTCTACCCAGACATTGCTTGTTATATTGCCTTCCAGTCTGCTCTATTTTGTCTCATGTGATTTGGATATGTCTGTATGAAAGTGATACTGAGATGACAGTATGTCTGTATGAAAGTGATACTGAGATGACAGCTTACAAAGTTGACTGAGCGTCTTTGAGAACAGTATAAAGGCTAGCCCCACAGGAAAGCCAGGGAGGTCTTAGACTGCGTCCATCAGAAACCTGTTGAAAATATAGCTGGTCTATAGTCCCTACCCAGATCCCCTCTTTCCCCTCAATGTTCTAGTCAGTGGCTAAGCATGGAATTAGGAGATGACAGCTTGAGGTTGTTCACAGGAGTACAGGCTGCTTCTCAGGTTACTTTGGTTTGAAACAGACTAATCATTGAACCATTATTGCACTGAGCTACAGATGGAACTCTTCACACCCAGTATCATCTCTTGACTCCAGTGTAAATGTCAAGCCATATCACCCAAAGTCCCCAGCATACTTCCAACTGTCTTCTTCACAGTTTCTCTCCCCAGGAATTGTGCTTGTTTCAGTATATGCTCATGAAAAAAATAAATGGAGTTTTAAAAGAAAAACTTAAAGTAAGATAAATTGCATTAAAATAAAAGTGGATGCAGTTCAAAGGGGACTTGAAATAGTTTGATTTATATTTTGTTTGTTGGAATTGAAGAATCTTCCTTGCTTTCTTTTTATTTTCTTATATTTTATTTATTATACTTATTTCATTAGTATAGCTTGTTCTTTACCCTATTTGGAGAAAAACATAAATAACACATATATTAGAAAAATAAAATGCAGAAGCTAAAAACACTAAGATAAAACTAATTTCTTAAATTAGCATCATTGTTCTTACACATATTTCAACCTTTGGATTGTGGATTTGAATATTTTCAAATTAAATAAAATATTTGAATAATATTATTTATATCAACTCTGCCATTTGATTATTTTATGGTTTTGTTATTGTTTCATGACTATTATTATTTTAAGATGGTAACTTGTACAACCCAGTTTAAGATCATTCTGACCTAGCCTTGGTAGTTTTTATATCCTCATAAATTTCACTCTTCTAAAAACGTTTTCCCTTTTTAAAATATTTATTTTATGTGTATAAGCATTTTTGCCTGCATGCATGTGCACCAAGTGCTTGAATGTTGCCAGTGGAGATCAGAGAAGATCATCAAATCCTCTTGAACTGAAATTCCAAATGGTCATGAGCTGCATCATGTGTGCCAGAAGGAAACCTGCGTCCTTCAGAAAATCAGACAGTGCTCTTAATTGCTGAGCCATCATACCTTTTAAAGACTTATTTGTTCTAATATTTTTAATCGTTCAACAATTTCACACACTTCTACCATTGTTGGGAGCCGACTTTAAGCAAAAAGCAGCTAGAAAGCAGCTATCAGCTTTGCAGCCATCTTGAGCCATATACCCTGACATGAGACTTGGTTTTCAACAGCCTACAACAGCTGAAGCACACTCTGATATCCCATATAGCTTGTTTTGCTGTTAAGTGCCCCCAGCTGCAAGGAGCATGTGGTATCCACGCCTAAAGGCATGCGGTACACGTGTTGTCCACGTGCTATCTATGCCATATATGCCTGTAAGGCGCACGTGCTGTCCACGCCTGTAAGGCTTATGTCATATCCACACCTGCAAGGCACGTGGTATCCAAGCACCTACAAGGTACGTGGCAAAAGCCTATAAAAATACTCAGAATTTCCTTGTAGTGTGTGTATGTGGGGGAAGTAGTAGTGTGTGTGTGTGTGTGTGTGTGTGTGTGTGTGTGTGTGTGTGTGTATGTGTATGTGTGGTGTAGTAGTAGTAGGTGTAGTGGTGTGTGTATGGTGGAGACAGTAAAGAAGACTTTACTACAGATCCTCTGGCTTGTCTCTATTCTTTGCATTTCTTCCCCTTCTTCCCCCCAACTCTCTCTTTCCGGACCTGCGGAACAGAGCGGGCCGCTATAGTTTGGTCCCGAAATGTGGGCAAGAGTGGTCCTTTACAGTTAGCTCGGGTCTTTTACAGCTTGGTCTTTTACATACCACGAACTTCAGGCATTTTCATTCTCAATCTCTTCTTTATCCCCCTTGCTCTTCTTATGGAACCCCATTTTTAGTGAGTATATTACTACTTTAATGTCTTTTGTCTGTGTGTGGTTCAGTGTTACTTACCCAGGCAATAGTCAGAAGATATTTAGTGTGGCAAAGGAAAGTTCATTATGGCTACAGCACTGAAGAAAATGACACTCCCATCTCCCCAAAAGCTGTATTTGCCCATAGTTTCTGAGGGAGAAGAGACTTATGGCTCCCTCCCTTATCCATGATAAAATATTGATGGGACCAATCAATGCAAATCTCATACACATAACTATGATTGCAGAGAGCTCATGAGTTCAACAGCTATATCATGTCCTGAAGACATGTATTTCTTGCCTCTTTTAATAAGCATATGTTCAACAAATCATGGATTTCATTATGACTATTCAATATAAGTATATCACACACTTAGATTTTATTCATTCTCCATGCCTTACCTTCATCTGTACTTCCTACCTGCCTCCCATTGATTTCTATTCTCCTCCCAAATAGTATCCTCTTTGCCTTCAACTCTGATGTTTTATGTCTAGGTTCTGTATTTGAAAAAAACCAAGTGGCATTTATTTTACTGAGTTTGGCTTATTTTACTTTAACATCATGATTTCTAGTTGTAAAAGTAACTTATTTGCCAGATGTAATTGGGGTCCAGATGTAAGAATAATAGTAACTTTATTCGCCTGATGTAATTGTCATCTTTGAAGTTTTCTGCTGAATAAGCTCACACTTTTTAGTTATTTCTGAACTCTATCTGTCTGGTTCAACTCAGCTGTTCTGGCCCAAAACTCCTCTCCAAGCTGACTGATTCAAACTGGCTTCTCTCGGCTCAGCTTCTCCTTGGATTTCTCTGCTTGGCCTCATACTAACCTTAGCAATATGTTCTAATCATCTGGCTCCTTCTTATTCTCTGACTTGGTCTGTCTTCACTTGTGTCAACCTTATTCTTTCTGCCACTTATCTTTGTAAAATAGTCCCACTAAAACTCTCTCTCTCTCTCTCTCTCTCTCTCTCTCTCACACACACACACACACACACACAGATACACACACACACACACACACACAGACACACACACACAGTTTTCTCCCTGCACTGCTCTTAAGTAGCCTCCTTTTCCTGTGCTGTTCTCATGAGAATTGTATGTATCCTGTCTCTGATTCAGTCTATCAAATCTTTCTCTGAACCATCACTTTGTCTGCCCCTTACTCAGACATTACTTTCAAATAAGTCTGCTTCCTTCTTCAAACTAATATTACCTGCATTGTTTGTGATTAAAGGTGTGTACTAAAAGCATGTTTGTATTCCAGCTAAAGGGATTAAAAGTGTGTCATTCCATCTAGATCACACAGACCTAGAAGGTCTTTGGATGTGATCCCTTGACAGAGCAGCCATGTTGCTGGATTAAAATTCCTGTACATGCAGTAACATCTATTTTTTAATTTTTTTGCACATAACATAATTTTATTCATTTTAGATGAAAATACTCCATTAGGTAAACATACATTATTTTCCTTATCTAATCACCTATCTGTAGATACCATGGCTGGTTTCCTAATTTGATTATTATTAACACTATATTTGTATTTTAAGAAGCAAAACTTATGCAAGATTTTGAAGATAGAGTAAACACCTGTAGCATGACATTCTCTGATATTGATACAACCAGGGCAATCATTATTTCACAATAACTAGGGTAACTGCCACTGGGCCCACACAAGTCTAGCTTTAGCAAGAGTCAAAGGAAGAGAGATTCATGGGATTCTACCTTTACTTTACTTATTGGCTATTGATAGGTTTAGGGAGAAGGGGAATCACTGTTATTAGTTGTGTTCTTGAAACCAAGCCCAGAAGGCTCCATTTGATAGCTCTAAATCCCTGATCACAAAGATGGTTTGGGTTAATCTCAGCAGGCTACTGAGAAAACAAATAGACATGAACATGAGGGAGATGGGTTGCTGAGTGGTAGATATATGTGAGATCAACTGGCCAGTAGGCCTTGCTTATGTGTGAAATTGTTAAAATGAATTAAGATTCCACATTATGAAACTCTTCAAAGGAAATAGAGAAGTACATTTTTGTGACCTTCAGAGTCTCTTTAAAACTAATTTCAAAAGAAATGAAGACAATTTACCAAATAGAACAATGAAAGTCTTGTGAGGTGTGAGCCAATTGTTTACAATTAAAGCTCCCTTGCAACTCAATCATTAAAAAAAATGGCATCTGAAATGTAAATAAATAAAACATCCAATAAAAAAAAAAAAAGACAAAAGAGCAGTTGGTCAATGGGATTGACATTTTTCCAGTATGGTCATTTTCCAGAAGGGTAAATTAATTTCCAATAAGAATATGAAAATATGCACAAAATCATTTGCCTTCAGGAAATTCAAACCAATATCACTTTGAAATACTGCTACATACACCCTAAACTAGTTACAGTTGAAAAGACAGACAGTGAACGCTGATGGGCATGCAGACACATCAAACACTCATACACTGTGGATTAGAAAGTGAAATGATATAGTCGCTTTAGAAACTATTTTAAATTCCTCTGAATTTTCAATGTGAAGTTAACATATGATGTAGCAGTTTCATAACTGGATATATAAATGCATGGAAAATCTGTACACAATAAAAACATTGATATTCATAGATATATTTTGCATAGTCAATACATAGAAACACCTCAAATATTAAAAGATTGGTAAATATATAAAATACAATTTATTCACAGTGGAATGGGTGAGTATAACTCATTCATAAAAAATGTGCAATGTTTAAACAGTCTGCAGAATAGTTGCATCATGAAAAATGCACTAAAGGTCACATGCTAGTAATTTCATTTAAAGGAAAATTTCCTAAATCAATATAGAAAAGATACACTCGTGGCTGACTTTGGCTTGGAGGTGTGTAGCTCATTGGAAATGATAAAAATATTCTAGTATTCTGCAGTATTGATGGTTATGCCAATATACTAGCAGTCATTAACTACATGCATGATATTGCATGATATTCATATACAATAAAAGTTAAAAGGCTGATGCATTTAAAATATATAAATATATCCAACAACCTATTTAAAGGTTTAAAGTCTAGCATTTGCTAGACTAGTTTTAAAAATAGACCCTAGTGTATGTTCCGTACAGGAGATACTGAATATATAAACAAATTCAATGTAAAGAAGTAGAGAAAAGTATACTATGGAAATACTATCCTATTGCAGATATCTAAATGGGGAAGCTACTTCATAGTTTTAAAAGAGAGAAGGAAAGGACATAGAGGTGAAATTACAAAGTGCACTGATGGTTCCATAGTCAGAGAAATAAGCCTGAAGTTCTAAAGAGACTATAAAGTGCTTGTAAACTGATGCCACAGTACTTGAAAAGTATGAGCATGGTGCCCAACAAAATATGTATTTGTAATCACAAGCATGGCATCAGTGTAGAGGGGGCTTAGTGATCCCCTTAAGGGAACATCTCATATTCCAGCTGATTTATTACTCCCTGTTGGGTTGTCTTTGGGTCAATCATTTAATACATTTTTCTCAGATACAAAATTTAATAAAATCACTTGGGAAGCATTTTGTCAAATTTTGTCGTGGTTATGACTTTCCCTGAACTTGTACCAGGAGGAGAAATGCACATGGAGAAAGCTGTAACCCAGGCTGCTGTTCTTTCAGCACACATACTGACTTTTGTGTGCACTTTGTGCCTTCACAACACTTTTAAAGAAGATTTAGGACAAACCAAGTAGCCCTACAAAGACTGCCTAGAGTCCTAAGCAGAGGCAGGCAGTTTTAACAAGGCGTGCTTTCTAGAAAATACCCAGACAAAGCTAAAGGAACATAATATTCTGTTCTGTATTTACAAATTTGACTCTTCTTACCTGTAAAAATCGGAGTTGTCTTTATTATGAAAGAATTTTAACTAAAATATAATACATTACAGAAAAAAATAGAAGTACCTTATCAATTATATTTACTATGTTATGAGATGAAAGCCTAAAAACTAACTCTATAATCTGTATTTGGGTTTTTGCCTAGATAGAATAATTAGTTTGAATTTGTAGTAATCATTTATTTCATATTACTATTATTTGGTAAGTATTAATGCTATTTATTGCTTTTGTTTTATTTTGTTTTGTTTTTTCAAAAACCACAAACACAGAGTTTCTCTGTGTAGCCCTGGCTGTCCTGGAACTCACTCTGTAGACCAGGTTGGCCTCGAACTCAGAAATCCACCTGCCTCTGCCTCCCAAGTGCTGGGATTAAAGGCATGCACCACCACTGCCTGGCTTATTTATTGCTTTTTTAACCACTGATTATGCTACTGCATGGAATTATCATGCTTAAATATCCCAATACTAATAACATTTTTACTTACTTTTGAAACTTTATGTTCATAAATAGTCCTCTATTGTGTACTTGTGTTCATTTGAATTTTCAATATTTTGAAATATTTTCTTATGACAGTTTTACAAATGTGAAACTAATATATTTTAAAATCACAGTTTAGTGCTCAATGTATATAACAAGATGTTTTCCTACACTGGATGAGTAGGCTTAGATTGATTCTTGCAATTTGTAAATTTTAATGCTCCATAGTTTACTTATGCATCTGTTCAAAGGCTGACACACTCATTCTGTACCCATAAAGTCTCACCATCATTGCTGTCTAAACACAGGCAGAACAAGAATGGCATCAATAGACATGTTAACATGGATGGAGAAAAGCCCATGAAGACTCCACCCTACACAAATAACTACAGGCAACTAAAGAACTCTGGGAGTAGAAGAAATAGTTTCCTTCAAGGTAGAACATACTGATTAGTTATCCAATATCAAATGGTCATCTGTGAAAATATAGTACAAGTATCAGTATATAGATTGAAAAAAATGATGTTTTGACCTAACTTTTTTATTTGATGCCAAAGTTTGATCTGCACAAGTGTGTAACTATTTGTATACTATTTATCTCCATTGGATGTGTCAATCTAGTCTGGTGCATTTCTCTATCTCTGTCTTTGTCTCTCTCTGTGTCTCTCTGTCTCTGTCTGTCTCTCTGTCTCTGTTTGTCTCTCTCTCTTTCTCTCTGTGTGTATGTGTCTGTGTGGATCTGTCTGTGTGTGTGTACCTGTATATGTGTGTAGTGTGTGTGTGTGTGTGTGTGTGTGTGTGTGTGTGTGTGTGTGTGTTGCTGGGGATTGAACCTGAGATTTAAAACCTGCAAGGCAATGTCCTATCACCGATCTATACCCAAGTCCTTTTTTCACATTTTATTTTGATGACAGGATTTTCATTAAGTTACTTATACTGGTTTTTAACTCACTCTGCAGCCCAGGTTGGTTTTGAACTTGTTATATTCCTGCCACAGTCCCAAAATGGATGGGATATGAGTCTACCACTCCTGGTTTATCCATTTGTTCATTTGCAGAAATGGTAGAGATTTTGACCATGGAACATATCCTAATTCTCATGTTCCAAGATACATACTTATACTTGCTTCCTATAGTTTGAAATAAATCTGAACTTACAAAATCTATTTTTTCTTCAATTTTTTTTAAACTGGATAGTTGAGCTGTATCTTTACTATAATCTTCACAAAGTGTAGGAGTATGCAATTAATCTTTTCTCTATATAAAGCAATTAGTGGAGACACTGCTCTGTTGGAAAAAAAGGCACTGTCTATTGGGGGAAAGCCACCACTGAATTTAATTACAGTCCATGCCTATTGCTAGCACATTTAGATCCAAACATCTAGGACAGGAACAAAGAGAGATGCGAGGAAGATAGAAGCAGAGTTATGATCTAAAACCACATAATCGAAAGTGATAGAATTTATTGAACATCTTTTGTAAATGAATACCTTTCAGCACAGTTATAATCAAATCCTCTTTTTTCCTGCCCAGCTTACAAGAGAACATGAAGAGCAGAGATGAACAGAAAATGGGTAGTGAGTCTGTGGTGAAAGAATAATACTGCAAAATTGCCCTCAAATGAGACTTCCAGAGAGTCAAAGAAAGTAGCTCCGTCAAAATCAGCCAATAGTATTCTTTATGCTCTGGATTACTTAGGGTATCTACAGTGTTTCCTTATTTATATACATTTTAACATTTTTTTCATTTTTAGAAGAATATTGTGAGTACTTTAATTGTGATTACATTGTTTGCTTTTAGAAGGATGGTCATTTTCACAATATTAATTCTACCAATCTATGACCACAGGATACCTTCCATTTTCTTATGTCTATCTAGATCTCTTTCTTTAGAAATTTGAAGTTTTTATAGTAGAAGCCTTTAACCCTTTGGATTATGCTTAGTCCAAGGTATTTTATGTTTGTGGTGCTATTATAAATAGGAAGATGCCCATGGCTTCCTTTTTTGTGAATTTGTTGGTGGTGTATAGAAGTTCTACTACTCCTTGTGAGTTGATTTTGTACATACCTTCTTTGTTGTGATTGTTTAATATTTCTCAAAGTTTTCTGGTAAAAATTTTGTAATCAAATTTTATGTATATCATCTACAAATAAGAATAATTTAACTTTGGAGGGATTGACATTCCAGATTTCAAGATATTTTATAAATATATAGTAATAATTAATATAATTTGGGACAAAACAAACATATATATCAATATAATAAAATAAATGAGCTAACATGAGTACTCATAAATATATCAATCTGATATGGAGGAAAGTTAACATCTTCAACAAATTTGAAACAAAAAAAAAAACCATTTGATGTCCATGTACAGGAGGCTGAAAAAAGACCCACTATGATTAAAATATAGTTCCAAGTGGGTCAAAGATCTCAATTTGAGATCTGAAATGCTAAAAAATACTAGAAGAAAATATAAGCAGTAACATATTTAATATAAATGTAGAAAAGGACTTTCTCAGTGAGACTCCCTTTGCCCTTAAATTGACAGGGGAGGGAACACCATAACATTTAAAAGCTTCTATACAGCTTTTAAATACAATCAATCAAGTGAAAAAGAAATCCAAAGAGTTGGAGAGATCCTTTGACAGCTCTATATCTGATAGAGGATTAATATTAGAATATGCAGAAAATTCAAAGAAAAAAAAAAACCAAAGAAACAAATGATGCAATTTAAAAGTAGACTAGGGATCGAAGGTAGAACTCTCAAAGAAAGAAATAAGCCTGCCTAAGAAATATCACCACCTCACCAAAGCATTTATTATTCCTAGTATTTAGGAAACTTAAAATTAAAACACTTTAAAAAAAACCTTTGTTTTACACCTCCCAAAGAATGGCTACAATTAAACAAACAAATAAAACAAAACAAAAACCAACCAAACAAACAAAAACAGATGCCAAAAATGCTTACAAGGTTTTTGAGGGAAAGGAGTTCTCATTCACTGCAGGTAGGAATGTAAATTGTTGTGCCTACTGTGGAAATCACTGTGGAAAGAATCCTTAATAATCTAAAGTTAATCTGCTATATGACCAGCTATATCACTCCTTGCAGTATATCCAAAGGGCTTGATAGCCTCCTCCACAGATACTTGCTTAGTGGTGTTTATTGCTGCTCCATTCATAATAGCTAGAAAATGGAAACAAGGTATGTGTCTGCCTCAGTCACTGTTCTATTGCTGTGAAGACAAACCATGATTAAGGTAACTCTTCTGAAATAAAAGTACTAATTTGTAGCTTGCTTAAAGTTTCAGAGGATTAGCCCATTTTCATCATGGCAAATACCATGGTGGCATGCAGGCAAGCACTGTAACAGTAGCTGAGAGTTATATTCTGATATATAGGCAGCAAGATGAAAGAGGCAGACTGGGTCTGATGTGGGCTTTTGTAACCTCCAAACCGACCCTCCATGACACATTTCCTCCAACAGGGCCATAGCTACTGCAACAAGGCCATACCTCTATGAACCTATCTATGGGTGCCATTTGTATTCAAGTTATCACATGTTGGTGTAACCAACTGGCCTTAAATCCCATTCAACAGAAGGGACAAGATGTCTGATACTAGAAATCTAGACAACTTTCTAGAGATAATGGAGTCATGATCTTAGTAAAGAATCTGCTACCACAACTCTACTAGGCCAGCATAATTCTTTACCACAGTCTATATCTTATCCTTTTACTTACAGATTGGTAAAGCTACCCCCTTTCATCAAAGAAGCTTCTCTATAGAGCAAACGGAGAATATCACAAAGAAACACAGCTTCACAGATCAGTAGATCTGGGTTCCCATCCCAAACAGATAAATCTACATTATACCTCTCACATCTGTGGCTCAGGATAAACAATGGAACAAGGAGTAGAAATATTGAAAATGTCAGAATACAAGATGCCTGCTGTTAAACAATCTCTCCCCATCCCCAGAAATGGCTCTATAAACAAGGCCTGAACTAGACAATATCACTATCAATAAACAGGGTAGTTCAAAAGTGGGGAAAGTTCTAAAGGCAGTCCCATCTCTAGGCAAAGATTTCTTTGGCAGCCAATATCTTCTAGGACTGGGAGAATTAACCTCTCTTGGGGATGAGAACTCTAATTGGTTATCCAATACAAAGTCATCATCACTAAAACCATGTATTATATACCAACAACAGAAACAAACAACATGTTATATTTATAGATTGATGTGTGTGTGTGTGTGTGTGTGTGTGTGTGTGTGTGTGTTTGTGTGTGTGTTTGTGACAATAATAAAGAAAAAAATTATCAGTTTGAGAGTGGAGTAGGGACACAGGAAAGGATTTGCAAGGAGAGTATACGTGGGGGGGGTGGATGAAAGAGAATGAAAGGGTAAATTAACAAAGTAGACTATCAAGAGAGTATGGAGTCTTTCTCCAGAGTGTGGAAATATATCTGCAAACTGTTTGCCAAACAGTAGGTTAATATCTAGAACTTGTAAAGATTCACAAATTTGTATATGCAAAAATAAACCTGCTCAACAAATAGGCCATGAAATGAGTAAACAGTTCTTGGAAGAGGAAAGCCAGTGAGAAGCCAATCCCTGTGCTGCACTGAAAGGAAGACCAACGATCAATCCAATGAGAAACTCAAAGCCTGTGCTGCGCTCAAGGAAGACAAATAATCAGTTTCCCAAGGACAAGTTTGAGACCCATGATATTCTTGGATTCTGTAACACAATGTCTTCCAGTCTCTGAGGACATAATACAATGTCTGAAAAATGTTGATTATTATAATTTGGATGAGGTATACTGATTATTGGGATATCTCTGAACAACTTGCAATGCCTGAAATAATCTTCCCCAGCTTGTCAATGCGACTTTGAGACATCTCACCACAAGGAGAGGAGGGGTCAACTCAAACATTGTGTCCAATAGAGATGTAAAAAATTCTCACCCATGGAAATAACAAGTGGAAAATTCTAGCTCAATGCCCTGCTGAATTTTGCCTAGTTTTGTAACATTTCAATCTTGTCCTTAAATTTTAAGGATCTATTACTTTACTTCCTTAAATGTACTGTACATTTTTGTTGCTGAAACTTTTATTATTGAAAATCATCACACAAGTTTGTTGTGTATTTTAATGTTGGCTATGATTTTAAACACTGAAAATTAATTTTGATATTATATATGTGTATTAAAATTTTGGGGAAGTTTCATATTTGAAGTTTAATGAACCATGAATCTTGCATGGAAAGCAAGGTGCCAAATGGAACTTTAGTTGCACAGGAATTCAGTGGACTGTGTGCCTCAGTAGCTGTTTCTGCCACCTCAGCAACATCACTTCAAAGTCAGTTCTGCAGTTCTCTAAGCTTGACTGAGTTCTCATCCTACTTGGTTAATCATACAACGACATACACTGTAGAGCTCATTCCTTTGTGATGATTCTGTTTTCAGACTCTGAATGTTTGCTTAGCTAAAATTGGAAGTATTTACTATTGCCTTCTTTTACCTTAGTTTTTGCAGACAAATACTTTTTGCTAAGATGCAAGACTTCTCTGGGTATAATTTAGCTTTCCCATGTCTTTACAGACCTTGTAGGACTCCGAAAAAGTCTTTTTTGGGTCTCTGTTAGATGAGTGTCAGAACACAATGGGCCTTAATTAGGATGCAATCTGCTGAGCTGAGAGCTGCTGGTACCTGGAAGCTGGAGCAATTTTATATTATAACATTAACAAAAGGAAGCTGCAAAAACACATTTGGATATTTGGAGGAATGGAAAGCACTTGATTATAGTATCAAATTATCTCAAGTCTCAGTTCACTCTTTATTAATTATTAGATATTAGTAGGTTTCAGAAGGTCTCTAAATCCGTTAACCCACTGTAACATTTTCTGTATGGCTTCTGCAGTGTCAAGTATGAATTTCTGTTCAAATCATTCTTGCAATCCATGAAGAATAGTAGACACAAAATGATTTTAAAATAGACATACTACTGTGTTCATGTTTTTGAACACTTGGTCTCCAGTTGGTGGTGCTGTTTGGGGAGTTATGGAACCTCTAGGAAATACTGCCTTACTGGAGGAAGTCCATCACTCAGGGTAAGATTTGAGCATCTGTAGTCTGGCCCCACATCTATGTCTGCTTTGTTTTTGTAGTTCAAGAAGTGGCTTATAAGCTTCCACTCTTTTGCTGTGTCTCTCCTGCCAGTTATGGACTCACTCTATGGAACTCTAAGCCTCTGGTGTTTTGAATGAGAATCTGCCTCAAGATTATGGATGAGAATATAAGCTCTCTGCTATTGCACCAATGCAATGCCTACATGATTGCTGCCATGATCCCCTTCAGAATGATTATAAACCCTAAGTCTCCATATTTGTGAACCTCAATAAAAGTTTCCTTAGTTGTAGTGTTTTATAACAACACTAAAATTGATTATAGTGTTCTATCACAGCAGTAGAAATACAGCTGTAGAATGTACTTTTTTCATACACCATTAATATACATGTATATAGCATCATGGTAAATAAATCTATATTGTCAGTGTAGCATGAAAATCATTCACTATCTCACAAAAGACATTATTTTCAAATCTAATGATTCAACTTTTGCCCCAGTATAATTATGATGTATATACCATCAACTCCTTGTTTTTAAATGAACATCATATCTATAAATTTTAGGTGTTGATTGATTACTGAATAACTTATTTCATGGTCAATTAAAATGTAAATAAAAATAATGTATAAGGATAAAGAAATGAATTAGAAGTCAGGCTTAAGATAATTCAGCCATGTATGAATATTTTTTGCTAGAAGATAAGTTGGCTTCTCCTCTCCTTCTTTTTCTCTTCTCCTTATTCCTTCTCTTCCTCTCGGTACTTCTTCCCCCTTAGCTACTTCTACATATCACCCTTCCTGTTAAAAAGAAACTTTTTTCTCATAATACAATAAGAACATAATTATGCCTATTTGTACCAGTGAGGTGCAAGATAGTCCTAATACCCAGTCCATCATTTTCTTGACTAACCAGAACCTCTGTCATCTCTCCTAACTAAAACACTTAGTTTTGAACCTGGCTTTTTTATTTTCCTTTGGCTTTAGAATGAATGTCAGCTAAAAACCATCCACTCAGATCTGTTCTCTTAAAGTAAATAGTCAGAATTGGCTATGAGACTATAGGTTTTCAACCCCGTCAGAAATCCAGACTGACTGAGTTAACTGAGATTATGGGAAGCATTAAGCATAGCTTCTAAAACTTAGCCAATTTATAGAGACTACTTAACACCTGGACAGCCACTATACTACCGAACATTGGAGCATCAAATCTTCAGCTTTCTGGCTCAGAATCATCTGACAGACCTTAGTGGTGCAGAATTATTAAGGACTGATTACTCTGTCTAGGCAGATATAATCAGTCGGCTAATCTGCAAGTGTGTCCTTTTCTGGACAGTAATTTGTCTGTAGATGGAAAGAGGCAATTCTTGCCTAGTGGCTGTCACCCCACCACTAGAGTAACTCCAAGGATGCTTAATTTCTTCTTAGAATCCAAGACAGGACGCTGTCAGGAGCATACAGGTCTCTAATCAAAATGAACATTAATATAGAAATGTTTGTGACATCAGTTCTATGGACTTCTGATGTTTTGAAAACCAACAATCTATGTAAGGTAATCTGGACTGTTGTCTGTTAACTCCTCTCAGCTATTTCTAAATAAAACATAGAGAACACCCTAACAATAAACTCCTAGCCATGAGTTTGCTATAGTCCAGGTTGGGTATTGGGTTACACTTCTGATTGAGCATTACCAAACTTATAAAGCCTTTGATTAACAGTTAAAAAAAAATTGTATAAAAGCAAAAAGGAAAGGGGGCACGGGATAGGGGTTTTTAGGGAGGGGGAATGGGGAAAGGGGATGACATCTGAAATGTAAATAAAATATTCAATAAAAAAAAGAAAGGCAAGACTAGACAACAGACTACAGTGAGAGATACAGGTCATGATGTATTTGCCACCGGCCATTGGATGTGCTCCCTCAGCCAGAAGCAACCCTAAAATAAAGTGTGAAATTAGGGGAACAATAAGATGCCACTGTAGATACATACATTATAGCAAATGAATCACTCAGTCTCAGGGAGCTGATAATAAGGAAATATGTGAGTATACAGAAGGGACAATGTTTATGCACTTGCATTAATTTTGCTACAAACATGCCTTAGCCCATCACAGTATATCAAGAGAGTATCTGTGGGCTTCC